>CP092871.1:93379681-93845712 GCA_030710605.1 Cordylochernes scorpioides | reverse complement strand
TTCAAGAAACATCTGAATTTGTATTATTTCTTAAATTGATAACGTCCTTTTTAATAAGATTAGGAATGGCAAAAAATTTATAAACAAAAAGAAACTTTTGATTGTAAAACTCAAAGTTGCTGATGGCTTGCGCCATTCTCAGAATAAATATCAATTAAACACTTTCTTTTTTTTTTGCTTATCCCTAGTACACGTGGTACAGGCCATGATAATCACGGTGGGTAGTTAGCGACTGCTTTTACTGTAAGCGCACCACATGTCTACACATGTGCAAAGCAGTTCGACTTTGCACTTACAAATGTTCCAGAGCCCCGTTTGGTTACTTGCACTCGCTGGTGGGGTTGGACCTTTGCAAGAATCGGGGGCCATTGGAACACTTTTTTTTTCTTAAATAAGAAAAAAAGTGCCCAATGCGGGATTTGAACCCGGGTCGTAATGGTCGAAAACCAACTGTTTAGACCATCCTTCCACCGACCCCCCCATCCAAATTGTGCCTTATCAATATTGATTCAAGGAAATATTGAAATATATTGTGATATTAAAATTTTACACAAACAAATTTACTGGCAATGCGTTTCTTTTAAATATCATCAAATATTATCTCTACAGACCTTACTGCAATGATATGAGTTATTGAATGAGAGGGCTTGGCTCATCAGTAGTGAACCCTCTCAGCGGTTTCGCCAAATTAATCTCTAGACTGCTCTACTATTGTATTGGACTGGTTTTGTTATATACCCTGCATTTTCTATGGAAGGCAGCTTAGGGGTGTTTAGTGAACTATGGACATAAGCTTATAGGTCTGTAGAGATAATATTTGATGATATTTAAAAGAAACGCATTGCCAGTAAATTTGTTTGTGTAAAATTTTAACGATAGATGGCAATAAAATTTAATTGTGATATTAGTAATCTCTAAACACTAGTAGGAGAAGGTAGATCTGTGACAACACACAGTACCTGGACCCAGGTGTATTTCTGTCCCAGTTCAAGCAGCTGGTGTTGCCAGGTGTCTACCACCTCCTCTATCTCCGCCACTTTCATCCGCGGCAACGTGACATCCGACCTGGGATGGAAACACATCACTCTGCAGGTCCCTCGCGCAGGCTCTGAGCGGAATAGTGGAGAGTCTTCCTCTCCTGTTACACATCACACACAGTATTTCTTCCATTGCTGTAGGAAATGTCTACATAGATAATAAAGCACAATTTGGATTATAGATTATAATACAAGAAAATAACACCTAATCCAAAAATTATATTGTCTTCATTTATAAAAAGAAAAAACTTTTTTTCTCACAATTTTAGTCTATAGATGGCATTTTTTATTAATTTATCCCAAGTACATGTTGTATTCCAATTGATTACACACAGCGCTCAACGTTAATTATACTTTAATTAACTACAAGGTAAAGGGATTAGATATAGATTAAAAGTAAACATGGGGAAAAAAAGAGAAAAGAATAAGTCTCGTGGCCACGTGGCCTCGCCTGGGTTACATCCACAGGTAGTGACGTCAGAGCTCCAGGGTTGCCGAGCTAGCAATCTCCTCCCTCGAAGTGACCTCCTATTCATGGATCACTTCGCCGCTTAAGAGTCTCGAACGATGAAGTTTGTGTAGGTTTCTCCCCTTATTTGCTTCAGTACTGAGGAGTTCAATTGAGTTCTGAGCATTTCTCTGGTTCCTTAGGATCATTGGATGAGATCGAGTAGGAGAAGGCTTTACAGTATCTTCATTATGGCTGTCCTCTTCTGTAGGTGTCACGTCTTCTTGATCTAATAATGATACTGGATACTCTACAATCTCCCGTTGAGTCCCATAGCTGTAGTGTTCAACTGATGGAAGCTCCTCCCGGTTGCTGTCGTTCCTCGATACATCACTCTCTTTGAAGACACAGTCCCGAGATTCCACCACTTTCTTCATCTCAGGAATCCACACTCTGTAGCCACGTCCTCTGAGTGCATATCCAACAAGGTTACCTTTGACAGCTCTTCTTTCGAGTTTGGATTTACGGACTTGTCTTGGAATATGGACAAATACTTGACAGCCAATAGCTCTTAGGTGTTTAAGACTAGGCTTGTTCCCTGTCCACAGTTCATATGGCGTACTTTCATCATTGTGATTGTTGAGAACTCTGTTTCTGACATAGGCTGTGGTGTAAGTCAGCTCCGCCCAGGAAGCCTTTGGCAGACCACTTCCAGATATAGTGCTCCTGACAAGATCTAGGAGTGTCCTATTCATTCTTTCTGCCACACCATTCTGTTGAGGTGTATACGTCATAGTGTGTTCATGAACTATTCCGACGCTCGTGCAGAAAGTGTCCCATTCTTTGGAACAAATTTCCAAGCCATTATCCGTACGTATTCGTTTTAGTTTCCGGCTGGTTTGTTTCTCAGATTCTTGAATCCACTCTTTGACTTTTCCCAGGGTTTCGCCTTTGTTTTTCAGGAAAAATACACTTGTATATCTCGTAGATTCATCAATGATGGTTAAGACGTACTTGGCTCCTCCCCAGCTCAATACGTCGAGTGGACCCATCAAATCCGCATGCACCAAGTCCAACGGCATGATTTCTTTTTCCTCCTTGTGTGAGTGTTGAAGGAATGGCAGACGGTAAGACTTGCCGATCAAGCAGTCTTCGCACTTTTCTGGCTTTGCCGGGCTGCAATTAAGTCCTCTTACGCTTTGGTTCTTGGCCATCTTTGCTATCGTATATGCATTTACATGCATCAGCCTTTTGTGCCAAAGTTCCAGTGTAAGCTCTTCCTTGCATTCAGATGCAAGAGAAACATGATCATTCTGATCTATCGGAGAGGATGGAGTAGTCTGGACGTAGTAAAGTCTACCCAACTTCTTTCCCTCTATCAAGAGTTTACCTTTCATGTTCATAATGTGGCAACCACTCCTGTTGAAGACAACCTTTCTACCGTTTTCTATCATTTGGCGTACAGACAGAACACTGTGACGCAAATCTGGAACATACAAGGTGTTCTGGACAACCATTTTGCTGGCATCTCCCTTGTGTCCAACAATATTGGCACTGACAGTACCGATACCACATGCTTCTATAGAAGAGCCATTCGCAACAGTGATGGAACTCATATTGCTTGTGCACTCTTTCAGACATGTGAAGTAATCTCTCTTGGGAGTCATATGGTGCGTCGCTCCAGAATCTATGATCCAGGTCTCGGCGGTAGCTCCAAACAAAGTGTTGCACATTGCCGACATATTTACGCCTTTGTTTTGGTCAAACCTCTTTGGTCTTTGTTCATTCTTTCCTTTCTTCCTGCATTCCCTTGCATAATGGCCTTTACCTCCACATTTGAAACAAACAACCTTTGCTTTAAATTGTTTTTCTGTTTCAATGGGCTTCGAAGAGGCATTAACGACCATGGCACCCATATCTTTTGGTAGATTAGACGAACGCCTTTCTGCTTCTGCCAACAGCCGTCTTTTAACTGTGGCGGTCGTGAAGTCTGAATCAGGCAAGTTACATATGGTTGAGACAACGGTGTCCCAATCCTCTGGTAATCCACCCAAAAGAACCATAGCCAAATCGCCATCATCAATTTTGTCGCCAATTTGGGCCAGTTCGTTTACAATGTAGTTTATCTTCCCCATATACCCTTCCATATTGCTGTGCTGAGTCAACCTTTCGCCATATAACTGCCTTCTTAGTTGTACGGCTCGATATCTACTATCCTTTGGTGCGTATAATTTTTCCAGTTCCTCCCAGACCTCTTTCGGAGTATTCAAATGTTGAACATGCAATTGTTGTTCATCATTAATCCCGAGGCAAATTTTTGCAAACGCCTTACCCTCCCGCGACAAAAAAAGTTTTGTTGCAACAAGGTCACTAGGGTCAGGCTTAGCCTCTCCTGGATTGATCAAACTCCACAAATCGTTTTCGATTAGAACGAGTTTCATCTGGAAGCTCCAGCTGGAGTAATTAGCACCATTTAATTTTGTAATCGTCGTGTTCGCCATTTTACAAAATATTTGATAAGTAGAAAAAAGGATGGTCCAAGTAATCAAAAGAAATTTGGTTACTCACGTTTTAGGCTTCGCGCTTCTTCAGTCTGATGTTTTAGTTCTTGTGCTTCTTCAGTTTCACGTTTTAGGCCTTGCACTTTTTCAGTCTCATAATCTTTGTTGTATTCCAATTGATTACACACAGCGCTCAACGTTAATTATACTTTAATTAACTACAAGGTAAAGGGATTAGATATAGATTAAAAGTAAACATGGGGAAAAAAAGAGAAAAGAATAAGTCTCGTGGCCACGTGGCCTCGCCTGGGTTACATCCACAGGTAGTGACGTCAGAGCTCCAGGGTTGCCGAGCTAGCAGTACACGTGGTACAGGCCATGATAATCATGTAGTTAGCGACTACTTTTACTGTAAGTGCACCACATGTTTACATATGTGAAAAGCAGAGAGATGGCACTTTATATTTAACATTTATTTATTTACATACAGTAGAACCTCCCTGTAAAGAACAACACCTAATTACAGAGCCAAAGTGTCTTTTAGGAAGAATAGTAAAAATAGTAATTTTGTAAATGAACACTGTCCTTTGTAGAGAGGTGTCCTCTATAGCGAGTGTCCTCTCTTTCATGGAGATTCTACTGTATTAATGGATGCTTATTTACATCAACATATATAGTCACTGTTGGAAAAAGATTTAATAAAAAGAGAAAGATGTATATTTACATATCAAGAAAAAAGAAGAAACAAGATAATCTTCTATTTGCATAACCATTTGTTTTTTGTATAAATATTTACATATTTTATTTGTTTTTAGACATATATATAGAACGTGTGAGAGTTAATAAAGAAGTGGTTTTGTTGTGTGAATAGGCTCTATATCTTCAATTATTGAAAGGTTAACAACAAATTGGTAGCAGATTGCGGTTAAAGAGAAGTAAGTTCTAACAGGCTTAGCTTCTAACTAAAGTTTGAATTTATTTTTGGAGAGTGAAATTGAAATATAATTTAATAATCAAAATGGACGTGTTTAACAGCACGAAAATGGAATATTTGAATGATCAAAATTATGCTATTTGGAGCATGAGAATGGAAGCGTTACTTGAAGCAAAGCAACTTTTTGAGGTGATTGCTAATCAAACGCCAGTTAAAAATGAAAGGGATCCAACATCCATTAAAAACTTTGAAGATTGGAGCAAAAAAAATAACGAAACTCTGGGATATATAATTTTAAGTATGTCTCCTGAAATTGCCATAATCTACAAAGGAATAAAGAATGCCAGAGAAATTTGGAATTCATTGAGAGAAAGATATGAAGGTGAAACAGAAGATAAGGCAATGAATCTTTTCTTAGAACTTACTAAATTAAGGAAACAGCACAATGAAAATATAGAAAATTATATAACTAGAGCTCAAGGACAATGTAACCAAATATCACAGCTCGGAAAATTCATATCTGAAAGAGAATTGGTTAGATACATAATTGAAGGACTCCCAGATAATTACTCTAGTATTTCTACAGCTCTGGTCATGAACAGAAATATTCCTATAGGAAATTTAAGGCAAATCCTTCTTGCCTTCGAAAAAAAAAATGATAGTAAATGCAACAATGCCTATAGGGCACAAGAAAGGAAAATATTCAAAAAGTGTTATATATGCCATAAACCTGGCCATCTCCAAAGCCAATGTTGGCATAATCCCGAGAATAAGAAGACTTCGAATGGATATAATAGTAACAGAACAAAAGGAATTCCATTTTCACCAAAAAATAGAGAGGAAACTCATTTGTCAGAGACTCAAGGACATTCATCTAATGCAAAAAGAGAATTTGCACTTAATGCAGAACTGGGCTTGGAGCAGTCCCGTAAGGTGATGGAAGAAAAGGAGTTCCAGACCCAAAAGCTACAGACACAAGTTACCACTCTCAAGGCCAGGATCTCGGTGCATGAACAGGAGAAGGAAAGACTTATGGACAGACTGAAGAATTCAGAGACCACCCTGAGACACCTGGAAGAACAGAACATGGAACTGTGTAAAGGGGAGGTGCTAAGGAGACAGAGAGAACAGCACGAAGCCCTGGAAACAGGACTGAAGCAGCGTACCATTGAGGAACTAAAGAGAGATAAAGAACAACTAGACCAACAGGTTAAAACATTAATTGATGAAAATGTCAAGACAAAAGCATATTTGCTCCAACAAATTGAGCAAGATAAAAGGAAGATTGAAGATTTGCAATTTCGTCTTGAAGAAGAAGCCCTAATTCGTATGGAAACCTCTGATTCTAGAGTAGCTCAACTTCAAGAAAAAACTTTTCAGAAAGATGAACAAATTGCCCAATTGCAATCACAGTTGGAACATTATCGTAAAGAGAGCACTACTCTCTTAGAAAAATTGAGAAGTTCGCAACGTGATTATAATATTCTTCAGGATGACTTGGTCAAAGAGACCAAATACATAGATGTTGAAAAACTTAAAGAAAGTCATCAAGTG
Source organism: Cordylochernes scorpioides (assembly GCA_030710605.1). Classification (NCBI taxonomy): domain Eukaryota; kingdom Metazoa; phylum Arthropoda; class Arachnida; order Pseudoscorpiones; family Chernetidae; genus Cordylochernes; species Cordylochernes scorpioides. Next base: position 93,839,238 of record CP092871.1, on the reverse strand, counting down.
ACCTTAATAGGTTTAAAAAGGAATTTTTCTGAAACTGAAAAAGGCTATATAGTTAAACTGGAAGAATTGGAGAACCAATTAAAAAGCCTCGAAATGGAAAAAATCAATGTAGATTCTAAGGTTGCTAATTTAGATCCTCTAGAAGTACAAAGTACAGGACAAAAGATTCGAGAGAAGAGAGGTAGAAATAACGGCACTTCAGCATTAGCAAAAGTTGTTGCAAGAATTCATATAGATGACGATGGGGAGAACGAAAGTGAAACAGCTCAAGTTGATAAAAATTCTGTTATAGAAACAGAAAGTGCAGAGTCTCTTACGAAAGAAGGCGCTGATCAAGTAGGGATTTCAGATAATGAGACTGAATCCATTGATGATATTGAGGAAAGAGTTGTCAGAGTTCCAGCATCGAGGAAATTGGTGGAAGCAGGACAAACTGGAGATACGGAATTTAAGATAAAGGATACCTATAAAGAAATTATTAAAATATCCAAAATCCAAAATAAATTAGAGAAGCCTGAATATTTGCAAAAGGAAAACAGGAAAAAAGGGAAAAAGAGAAAAAAAGAAAAAAAAAAAAAAAAAAACTTTTTATTAAATAAGGGGGGAATTGTTGGAAAAAGATTTAATAAAAAGAGAAAGATGTATATTTACATATCAAGAAAAAAGAAGAAACAAGATAATCTTCTATTTGCATAACCATTTGTTTTTTGTATAAATATTTACATATTTTATTTGTTTTTAGACATATATATAGAACGTGTGAGAGTTAATAAAGAAGTGGTTTTGTTGTGTGAATAGGCTCTATATCTTCAATTATTGAAAGGTTAACAACAGTCACGACCGTCTTTCCTCAACAATTCCTCATCTCTGTCACGGATGCGCGCGCATCATCATTATGACCATTATCATTATCTAATGATAATAATAATAATTATTATTATTATATTATTATTATTATTTTATTATCAACATATATAGTCACGACCGTCTTTCCTCAACAATTCCTCATAGCTGTCACGGATGCGCGCGCATCATCATTATGATCATTATCATTATCTAATGATAATAATAATAATTATTATTATTATTAATCAACATATATAGTCACGACCGTCTTTCCTCAACAATTCCTCATCGCTGTCACGGATGCGCGCGCATCATCATTATGATCATTATCATTATCTAATGATAATAATAATAATAATTATTATTATTAATCAACATATATAGTCACGACCGTCTTTCCTCAACAATTCCTCATCGCTGTCACGGATGCGCGCGCATCATCATTATGATCATTATCATTATCTAATGATAATAATAATAATAATTATTATTATATTATTATTATTATTTTATTATTAATATATATAGTCACGACCGTCTTTCCTCAATTCCTCATGTCACGGATGCGAGCGCATCATTATTATGATCATTATCTTCTATAGAAGCTTCTATCTTTATAATTATGTATATTTACAAAAAGTCAATTCGCTCGCGCCTCTAGCGGTGAAAATGAGGGGTAATACCAGCTGACCTAATGTACATGTAAAGTTTGGAGCGGGACGTTTCACAAGAGTGACATCCACGGCTCCAATTTATAATTGTAACAAATAGTATTTGAATAAAAACATTCAATCGGGTAAAACACTGGCGTTGCCCGGGTCATTCGTCAAGTTATGTATATATGTAAATATGATGCATTAGTACATCATCCTTTATAAGAAATTTGAAGTATTTCTGACGCGTATGATTCTTTTAAAAATAAATCTATTTTATACTGCCCTTATGGCAATGATAAAAAATTAGGAGGGCCTGGCTCATCAGTAGTGAACCCTACCAGCGGCAATGCAATATTACAGCGTTAGGGTAGATAAAACTCGCGAAACCGCTGGGAGGGTTCACCACTGATGAACCAGGCTCTCCCATTATTTTATTATTGCAGTGAGGGCAGTATAAAATTGATTTATTTTTAAAAGAATCAAAAGCGCCAAAATAGTTCAAATTTATTACATATTTACATATTAATGATGGGGGGTCGGTGGAAGGCTGGTTAAACCGTTTGGATTTCGACCATTACGACCCGGGTTCAATTCCCGCTAGGACACTTTTTTCTGTTTAGAAAAAAAATTTTTTTTTAAATGCTCCAATGGCCCCCCCCGATTCTTGCAAAAGTCCAACCCCACCAGCGAGTGCAAGTAACTAAACGGGGCTCTGGCACATTTTTAAGTGCAAAGTCGAACTGCTTTCACATGTGTAGACATGTGGTGCGCTTACGGTAAAAAAGCAGTCGCTAACTACCCACCATGATTATCATGGCCTGTACCACGTGTACTAGGGATAAGCAAAAAAAAAAACAAACATTAATGATTGCTTGATTGCACATATTTACCCCCATTTTTAGTTATATAGAGTGAAACCTATTAATTCAACACCCCAAGATAAGCTAACCATGTACACATTTTGAATTAATGACTCATCAGTATAGTATAATGTCTAGAAAGAGGAGAATCTACAATTTCTTTACAACACAAGGTAATAAGACCAAATCCAAATAAATAAATATTGTGTGACGTTTCAGTAACAGCATTGTTACCATCTTCAGACAAAAGTACTAAATGAGAAAAAAATATCACAGCAAATTGTCTCATTCAGTACTATTATCTGAAGATGGTAACAACGTTGTTACCGAAACGTCACACACTATTTATTTATTTGTATTGTGTTTTAAGGGGGTCGGTGGAAGGATGGTCTAAACCATTGGTTTTTGACCGCCACGACATGGGTTCAATTCCTGCATTGGGCACTTTTTTCTGATAAAAAAAAAAATGCTCCAATGACCCCCGATTCTTGCAAAAGTTCAACCCCACCAGCGGATGCAAGTAACCTTACAGGGCTCTGGCACATATGTAAGTGCAAAGTCGAACTGCTTTTCACATGTGTAGACATGTGGGGCACTTACAGTAAAAGAAGTTGCCAACTTCTACCCACCATGATTATCATGGCTTGTACCACGTGTACTAAGGATAAGCAAAAAAAAAAAAAACCTTGCGTTTCTAATCAAGTAAAATGTTTATAATCCACACTAAGACAATAGTACACCATTTCTATTCATGTTTAAATTAGGCCCAACAAGCCTTCTGTGAATTATTTTCAGAAGAGTTCATTGTGCAAGTATTTAAATATATCTTCACCATTTTCTAAACTCTCATGTCTAAATATTTGCTAAATAACTCAACCAAGAATTCCTTTCAAATCCCAGACATATCAACAACAACAAAAAATAGCCCAATAGAGTATTAGATGTATGTATTCTTATTTTCCATAGGATCATTCAAATAATAATCTGTATATATTTATCATGTGTATATAATCTTTCTCCACTCCTCACTTTCTTACTGCTACTCTTTTTGTGTTGTTTTTCTTGCTTCCCTCTTTCTATTTCTTGTTTTTTTTTCTTTTTCTTCTGTATATATCGTTATTTCCTTTGTCTCACTGCTTTGTTCTTATGCATACCTCTGGTGAATCCTGTATAGGGTCAGTGACCCTGAATAAAGGCTTTTTGTTGTTGTATATAATCTTTCTCCATTTTTACCCCTTTGTATATTTCCCACTTTCATAGGTTTTCCCGTCTTGTAACCCCAAGGAGAATCTTCTGTTAAGACCTGTGTGTCTTAATAAAGGTTTTTGTGTGTGTGTGTGTATTAGATGTATGCACAAATCTCAGAGAGGGTCTGGTAGATTAAACTGCAGAAACTGCTGGGAGGGTTCCCCACTGATGAGTCAGGCCCTTCCCAATAGTTTTCAATTTAAGTAAAAATCATAGTAAACATTTTATTTGAAAAAGATAGAATCACTATGAAATGGTTTAATTTCTTGAATATTAAAACATGCTTAGACAAAAAAAAAAGGTAATAAGATCAAATCTATATAAATAAAAAAATATATTTGGATTTTTTTATTATTTTATCTTATGTTTCTATAATATATAATAAACACAATAAGAGAACAAATCTCCTAATAAATAAATAGTGTATGATGTTTTGGTAACAGTGTTCTGTAACAACACTGTTACAGAAATGTCACACTATTTATTTATTTGGAGATTTGGTCTTATCACCTTGTGTTTATAATCAGACAGTCTGAAGATGGTAACAACACTGTTACAGAAATGTCACACACTATTTGTTTATTTGGAGATTTGGTCTTATTACCTTGTGTTTATAATCAGACAGTCTGAAGATGGTAACAACACTGTTACAGAAATGTCACACACTATTTGTTTATTTGGAGATTTGGTCTTATTACCTTGTGTTTATAATCAGACAGTCTGAAGATGGTAACAACACTGTTACAGAAATGTCACACTATTTATTTATTTGGAGATTTGGTCTTATTACCTTGTGTTTATAATCAGACAGTCTGAAGATGGTAACAACACTGTTACAGAAATGTCACACACTATTTGTTTATTTGGAGATTTGGTCTTATTACCTTGTGTTTATAATAAGACAGTCTGAAGATGGTAACAACACTGTTACAGAAATGTCACACACTATTTATTTATTTGGAGATTTGGTCTTATTACCTTGTGTTTATAATCAGACAGTCTGAAGATGGTAACAACACTGTTACAGAAATGTCACACACTATTTGTTTATTTGGAGATTTGGTCTTATTACCTTGTGTTTATAATCAGACAGTCTGAAGATGGTAACAACACTGTTACAGAAATGTCACACTATTTATTTATTTGGAGATTTGGTCTTATCACCTTGTGTTTATAATAAGACAGTCTGAAGATGGTAACAACACTGTTACAGAAATGTCACACACTATTTATTTATTTGGAGATTTGGTCTTATTACCTTGTGTTTATAATCAGACAGTCTGAAGATGGTAACAACACTGTTACAGAAATGTCACACTATTTATTTATTTGGAGATTTGGTCTTATCACCTTGTGTTTATAATAAGACAGTCTGAAGATGGTAACAACACTGTTACAGAAATGTCACACACTATTTATTTATTTGGAGATTTGGTCTTATTACCTTGTGTTTATAATCAGACAGTCTGAAGATGGTAACAACACTGTTACAGAAATGTCACACACTATTTGTTTATTTGGAGATTTGGTCTTATTACCTTGTGTTTATAATCAGACAGTCTGAAGATGGTAACAACACTGTTACAGAAATGTCACACACTATTTGTTTATTTGGAGATTTGGTCTTATTACCTTGTGTTTATAATCAGACAGTCTGAAGATGGTAACAACACTGTTACAGAAATGTCACACACTATTTGTTTATTTGGAGATTTGGTCTTATCACCTTGTGTTTATAATCAGACAGTCTGAAGATGGTAACAACACTGTTACAGAAATGTCACACACTATTTATTTATTTGGAGATTTGGTCTTATTACCTTGTGTTTATAATCAGACAGTCTGAAGATGGTAACAACACTGTTACAGAAATGTCACACACTATTTATTTATTTGGAGATTTGGTCTTATCACCTTGTGTTTATAATCAGACAGTCTGAAGATGGTAACAACACTGTTACAGAAATGTCACACACTATTTATTTATTTGGAGATTTGGTCTTATTACCTTGTGTTTATAATAAGACAGTCTGAAGATGGTAACAACACTGTTACAGAAATGTCACACACTATTTGTTTATTTGGAGATTTGGTCTTATTACCTTGTGTTTATAATCAGACAGTCTGAAGATGGTAACAACACTGTTACAGAAATGTCACACACTATTTATTTATTTGGAGATTTGTTCTTATTACCTTGTGTCTATAATCAGACAGTCTGAAGATGGTAACAACACTGTTACAGAAATGTCACACTATTTATTTATTTGGAGATTTGTTCTTATTACCTTGTGTTTATAATCAGACAGTCTGAAGATGGTAACAACACTGTTACAGAAATGTCACACACTATTTATTTATTTGGAGATTTGTTCTTATTACCTTGTGTCTATAATCAGACAGTCTGAAGATGGTAACAACACTGTTACAGAAATGTCACACTATTTATTTATTTGGAGATTTGTTCTTATTACCTTGTGTTTATAATCAGACAGTCTGAAGATGGTAACAACACTGTTACAGAAATGTCACACACTATTTATTTATTTGGAGATTTGGTCTTATTACCTTGTGTTTATAATCAGACAGTCTGAAGATGGTAACAACACTGTTACAGAAATGTCACACACTATTTATTTATTAGGAGATTTGGTCTTAAAACCTTGTGTTTATAATCAGACAGTCTGAAGATGGTAACAACACTGTTACAGAAATGTCACACACTATTTATTTATTTGGAGATTTGGTCTTATTACCTTGTGTTTATAATCAGACAGTCTGAAGATGGTAACAACACTGTTACAGAAATGTCACACACTATTTATTTATTTGGAGATTTGGTCTTATTACCTTGTGTTTATAATAAGACAGTCTGAAGATGGTAACAACACTGTTACAGAAATGTCACACACTATTTGTTTATTTGGAGATTTGGTCTTATTACCTTGTGTTTATAATAAGACAGTCTGAAGATGGTAACAACACTGTTACAGAAATGTCACACACTATTTATTTATTTGGAGATTTGGTCTTATTACCTTGTGTTTATAATCAGACAGTCTGAAGATGGTAACAACACTGTTACAGAAATGTCACACACTATTTATTTATTTGGAGATTTGGTCTTATTACCTTGTGTTTATAATCATACAGTCTGAAGATGGTAACAACACTGTTACAGAAATGTCACACACTATTTATATATTTGGAGATTTGGTCTTATTACCTTGTGTTTATAATCAGACAGTCTGAAGATGGTAACAACACTGTTACAGAAATGTCACACACTATTTATTTATTTGGAGATTTGGTCTTATTACCTTGTGTTTATAATCAGACAGTCTGAAGATGGTAACAACACTGTTACAGAAATGTCACACACTATTTATTTATTTGGAGATTTGGTCTTATTACCTTGTGTTTATAATCAGACAGTCTGAAGATGGTAACAACACTGTTACAGAAATGTCACACACTATTTATTTATTAGGAGATTTGGTCTTAAAACCTTGTGTTTATAATCAGACAGTCTGAAGATGGTAACAACACTGTTACAGAAATGTCACACACTATTTATTTATTTGGAGATTTGGTCTTATTACCTTGTGTTTATAATCAGACAGTCTGAAGATGGTAACAACACTGTTACAGAAATGTCACACACTATTTATTTATTTGGAGATTTGGTCTTATTACCTTGTGTTTATAATCAGACAGTCTGAAGATGGTAACAACACTGTTACAGAAATGTCACACACTATTTATTTATTTGGAGATTTGGTCTTATTACCTTGTGTTTATAATCATACAGTCTGAAGATGGTAACAACACTGTTACAGAAATGTCACACACTATTTATTTATTTGGAGATTTGGTCTTATTACCTTGTGTTTATAATCAGACAGTCTGAAGATGGTAACAACACTGTTACAGAAATGTCACACACTATTTATTTATTTGGAGATTTGGTCTTATTACCTTGTGTTTATAATCAGACAGTCTGAAGATGGTAACAACACTGTTACAGAAATGTCACACTATTTATTTATTTGGAGATTTGGTCTTAAAACCTTGTGTTTATAATCAGACAGTCTGAAGATGGTAACAACACTGTTACAGAAATGTCACACACTATTTGTTTATTTGGAGATTTGGTCTTATTACCTTGTGTTTATAATCGGACAGTCTGAAGATGGTAACAATGCTGTTACAGAAATGTCACACACTATTTATTTATTTGGAGATTTGGTCTTATTACCTTGTGTTTATAATCAGACAGTCTGAAGATGGTAACAACGCTGTTACAGAAATGTCACACACAAATTTATTTATTTGGAGATTTGGTCTTATCACCTTGTGTTTATAATCTATAATCCAAATTGTGCTTTATTATAATCTATAATCCAAATTGTACCTAATGATGCTTAGAAATTAAAAAAAAAACAACTTTCATTTGACATTTTCTCTATCTTTGACTCTTAGTAAGTTTTGATACTTGCCACACAAAGTTACCAAAGATGGCGGAGATACCAAACAAATACAGAGAGAGAGAGAGTTGAGACTGATTCTCGAGAGAGGAAAGGGATTGAGAGAACAGTGGAAGGAAAATTTTGAAGCAACACAATCCAACAAATGAATATCATGAAAGGAATGTCAGCAGAGAGGACACTCACCAAGTTCTGGACCATCTTCCAAGAGAGCCGGAAAGTCATTTGGAAACACATACGTGCTCTCATAGTTTGGGTTCACCTGGAGGACACAGATAGTGTGAACCTGTACAAGGTACCATTTGGATTATAAACACAAGGTCATAAGTTTATATATAAGGGTATACCTGGATCTGTTTAAAAAATATATTTTTTCTCAAAATATTTCGAGAGATTGCTCCCTCTTTATCAATTTATTATGCAGTAAACTTAATTTACAATTTGATAAGGCACAATTTGGATTATAGATTATAAAAACAAGGTTATAAGACCAAATCCAAATAAATAAATGGTGTGTGACGTTTCGGTAACAGCGTTGTTACCATCTTCAGACAAAAGTACTGAATGAGAAATTTTACCACAGTAATAGTTACTGTTATCAAGTGTGTAAACAAGATAACAGATAACTGTCTTCTTCTTACCTGTTATCTTGTTTACACACTTGATAACAGTAAAACATGCTGTGGTAAAATTTCTCATTCAGTACTTTTGTCTGAAGATGGTAACAACGCTGTTACCGAAACCTCACACACCATTTATTTATTTGGATTTGGTCTTATTACCTTGCTTTAATTTACAATTTCTTGTAGATCACATGGAAACAAATTTGTCATTGTGTCATTTTCACGTCATCTACAAGAATTTGTAAATTAAGTTTACTGTACAATAAATTGATAAAGAGGGAACAATCTCTCGAAATATTTTCTGAAAAAAATATTTTTTTTTACAGATCCAGGTATACCCTTATATAAAAAAATAATTGATGGATCACCTTTGACTCAAACAAGGCAATAAGACCAAATCCAAATAAATAGTGTGTGACGTTTCGGTTACCTTGTGTTTATAATCTATAATCCAAATTGTACCTTATCATTTGGATTATAGAATAGATTCAAGCCCAAATCTCTAAATTATTGATATATGGTGACAATGCTGTTACCAAAACATTACAAACATTTCAATAATTTGGATAGACACAGATATTGTGAAGGTATACATGATAAAAATACACCTATCCCCCGATTTACACGGTATATATGTTCCTGAGAAAAACGTGTAAATCGGGGGATAGGTGCGCACAGAAATAAAAATAAAATGCATTGACAGGTTAAAATATGTAGTCAGCACATAAGCTCGGGATTCCTCGTGAGATGTGTACACAGCGCATGTGTTCAATCACAGTAGCATTCAGTATAGTGCGATAAAAACAAAAAAAAAAAGTTATTTGGAAAACCGTGTAAAAGCGAAAACGTGTAAAAAAAGTACCGTGTAAATTGGGGATAGGTGTACAATTTTGATTATATAATAGATTCAAAAAAGGTAACAAAACCAAATATAAATTATTGAAATGTTATGACCATTTCAGCAACAATTATGTTACTGATATGTTTCTATTATAGGTTGAAGATTAATAGTGAAAGTTATAAGAAATTGCACTTTATATATTTAGATATATTTAAAGATAAATGAAAGATACGCCATTTTTATGCTACTATAATTATTTTATTCTTTTTTACAATTCTTGCACACGTGCACATTATATCACAAGCCTTTGTTATCTCTACAAAATGATGATAAAAACGTTAGATTCGTTTCAAATCAAAACAGAGTAAAGTAATAATATATCACTGATATATTATCTTTAAACACAACAGATCAGTTACCAAAATGTCACAAACACAATTTGGATGGACAAAGATAATGTGAACCTGTACATGATATATAAGGTACAATTTGGATTATAGAATAGATTCAAGCCCAAATCTCCAAATTCTTGAAATGTTTGTGATGTTTCAGTAACAATACTGTTCCCAAAATATCACTAACATTTCAATAATTTGGATGGATACAGTTTACAATATTGTGAACCCGTTCATGATTAGGTACAAAATGTTTTATAGAATAGAATTAGAAGGTAACAAGAACAAATTCAAATTATTGAAATTTTGTCCTCAAAATGTCACAAACATAATTTGGATAGACACAGATAATGTGAACCTGTAACAAGACAAAATCTCCAAATTCTTGAAAATTTTGCGACCACTTCAGTAACAATGCTGTTACCAAAACATCACAAACACAATTTGGATAGACACAGATAATGTGAAACCTATCATGATTTGGATTATAGAATAGAATCAAAAGGCAACAAGACAAAATCTCCAAATTATTGAAATATTTGTGGCCATTTCAGTAACAATTTTGTCCCCAAAATGTCACAAACATTTCAATAATTTGGATAGACACACATATTGTGAACCTGTACATTATATAAGGTACAATTTGGATTATAGAATAGATTCAAAAAAAAGGTAAACAAAACCAAATATAAATTATTGAAATTTTGTGACCATTTCAGTAAAAAAAAGGCTGTTACCAAAATGTTACAAACACAATTTGGATAGACACAAATAATGTGAAACCGATCATGATTTGGATTATAGAATAGAATCAAAAGGTAACAAGACCAAATCTCCAAATTATTGAAATATTTGTGATGTTTCAGTAACAATGCTGTTACCAAAATGTCACAAACCTTCCAATAATTTGGCTGGAAACACAGATAATGTGAAACAGATCATGATAAGTTACAATTTGGATTATAGAATAGATTCAATGCTGTTGCCAAAACATCACAAACGTTTCAATAATTTAGATATGGTCTAACTCGGCCTTTGCCGGTCCCAAGCCCGGATGAAAAAGGAGGAGGGGGAGCAGTAACAAGCTCGCTAAAAAACCTGGGCTCAGCTGATAGTACCCTGTAAGGGCTCCTAATCCAGGGATACAGAATGAGCAGCGTTTGTACTCCATGTTAGGAGTGGCTGCACATGGCGTCTGTTCCTCATGTCAGAGGCGGCCATATCTTTTGGAGCTAAGTCGGCCTGCTACTGAGTAGTGCTCCCAGTCTTAATGACAAAAGCAGACACACTCTACTTCACCCAATCATGAGCTTTAGAGAAAAGAAAGAAGAAGAAGAGATATGGTCTTGTTACCTTGTGAACCTGTACAATTGATGGCCATGACAGTCCCTTTGTAAGGCTAAATGAAGGTGCAACCTACAATTTAACAAAAGATCCCAATATGCAAATTTTATCCCCACTTCTTTTAGAATCAAAAAGATCCAGTCAAGAACATTTTCTCCAAGAAAATAATCAATGAATTCTATTGGAATCTTCTCATAGCATGCACCTTGGAAAAATTGTCAAAGATCTCCTTACTCTCAAATATGTTAAAAGAAAAAGAACTCACAGAATTGCTCATAAGAACTACCAAAGCAGTAGAGATAGTGTAAGTGCTGAATTAAATAGGTTATACTGTATATACACCTATATCCCCCGATTTACACGGTACTTGTTTTACACGTTTTCGCTTTTACACGGTTTTCCAAATAAGTTTTTTTTTTTTTTATCGCACTATATTAAAATGCGATATTCTACTCTATACTATCTATGTTGAAAAGAATATTGGGAGGCTCTGATTCATGAGGGGGGCAAACACCTATTCAGATTTGACAGTTTAATATACACCTATCCCTCGATTTACATGTTTTTCTCAGGAACGTATCTACCGTGTAAATCGGGGGATAGGTGTATACAATGATTGATGATTAAATAAAAACAAAACTCAGAAGTTTGAATTTACAGAGTGTGCCAGAGACCAGTATGGTTACTTCTTTTTCTCAATTAGACTTCTGTAGAAAGAGTCTTTTATGGGAGACTACCTCCAGAAGATACCACGTTTACCTATGTTATTAGGCTATGTTATTATACTATGTTATAGTCTTTGATGGAAGACAAGAATCTAACTGTAGATGATTATAAACACAAGGTAATAAGGTCTAATATAAAGGACAACACTTAATTGCAAAGCCAAAGTGTCCTTTAGAGAGAGGTGTCCTCTTACCAGAGTGTTGCTAAATTGTAAAAAAAATTAGACCTAATATAATACAAGAAAATTAGACCTAATCCAAATAAATTAATAGTGTGTGAAGTTTCAGTAACAGCATTGTTACCGAATTCTGGTTCGTCAGAAATAAAATACACTAAGAAACAATCTCAATATTGAAAATAATTAAAGATTACATTATAAACACAAGGTAATAAGACCTAATCCAAATAAATAAATAGTATGTCCTTATAATCTATAATCCAAATTGTGCCTTTATCAACTGTAGATTATGTTATGTATTGTGTTAAATGAGTACCTTGTTATTAGCACGGACTGCTCCTGGTCTAAGCGGGTTTTTCTCATCTTCCTTGTGTTCTGATTGGCTGGGAGGTTTCTCAACATGGCCGGACCACGGACGTTTCATTCTGTGAGGGGAGACCAGCACCCATTCTCCCTTGAGGGGGTTGTAGCGTCGATGAGGATGGTCCATCTAGCTCACAAAGTTTGACCATCACAACAAGAATTGAACCTTCAAACACACACTCTATAGACAGAATGTACCATAAGGTAATAACACCAAAATCAAATAAATAAATAGGGTGCGACATTTCGGGAACAACGCTGTTACCAAAATGTCATATACAGTAGAACCTCCATGAGACAACACTCGCACCACAGGATACCTCTCTATAAAGGACAGTTTTCATTTCGCAAAATTACCATTTTTACAATTTAGTAACTTTCCGGTAAGAGGACACCTCTTCCTAAAGAACACTTTGGCTCTGCAATTAGGTGTTGTCCTTTACAGGGAGATTCTACTGTACTAGGTATTTATTTGGATTTGGTCTTATTACCTTGTGTTTCTAATCTATAATCGAATTTGAACTTTATCAGAATGAAATCTTACGAATATTGAAAACAGAATAAATTTGACAAAAGCCACTCCCAACACAAATTAACTCTACTTCTAGGTCAAAGGAGCAAATTATCTCTAAACTGCAAAAGAACAATTTATATATGGAAAATGAAACTTCATCTATGGCCATTCAATTTTCATGACAGCGTCTGAAACCCATCTAAAAAGACATTTGAAAATGAAATCATTAGAAAATTACACACTCACCATGGTTTGTCAGAAATAAAATACTAAGAAACAATCTCAATATTGAAAATAATTAAAGATTACATTATAAACACAAGGTAATAAGACCTAATCCAAATAAATAAATAGTGTGTGACGTAACAATGCTGTTACTGAAACTTCACACACTATTAATTTATTTGGATTAGGTCTAATTTTCTTGTATTATATTAGGTCTAATTTTTTTACAATTTAGCAACACTCTGGTAAGAGGACACCTCTCTCTAAAGGACACTTTGGCTTTGCAATTAAGTGTTGTCCTTTATAGGGAGGTTCTACTATATAATACAAAATCTAATTCAAACCAAAATCAAGTGATCAAAATTGCTTCTTTATATTTACAACAAATTAAGGCCTAATCAAAATAATTTAATAGTGTGTGACGTTTCGGTAACAGCGTTGTTACCATCATCATCAATGCTGTTACCGAAACGTCATCTACTTATATAATTGCCTTATTCTGTCTGTTTGTTTGTCTGAAGCTCACGGATAGAATGCGCGCTCATTGGCTGCCAGGGAACACGTGTCCTCCCTGCCCCCCTCTAGACAACCCTGTTATTCAAAAACCATACATCCAATCACCATGAAATTCTGGGATATTATTAGGTATATCCCCGGAAAGGTTTTCGAAAAGTAATTTCTTGAATATCTTGAATATCCTTAGAGTTATTTGCAGAATTGTAGATATAGCTCGCAGGCAGCGCCACCATTGCGACGACGGAGATAGGCTTAAGTTTGCTGCTCCACCCCTGTTGACCTTGGGTCATCGTGTGAGTCACAGCATGATGCAACAAAAACACTCTCTCTGGGGATTGCGGCGTCAACAACCTGTAAGTTTGCCTCTCTCATAAACCTGTCTATACAGACCACCCTGACTATAGCGACCACTCTAGACAACCCTGTTATCAGCTGCCTGTCTATACAGACCACCCTGTCTATAGCGGTCACCTTAGGCAACCCTGTTATCAGCAGTGTGATACATCCACCTGTCTATACAGACCACCCTGTCTATAGCGACCACTCTAGACAACCCTGTTATCAGCTGTGTGATACATCCACCTGTCTATACAGACCACCCTGTTAATAGCGACCACCCAAGTCAATGTTTTTAAAATATATTCGCACTCGGGTAAACCCCGGGCGTTGCCCGGGCCATTCGTCTAGTATACTATTAATTTATTTGGATTAGGTATTATTTTCTTGTATCTATAATCCAAATTGTGATTTATCACTTTTTTTATGTTATTTATTGAACAAGTACGGCATAAAAAGATGACTTATATCAAAGTAACTGGTGGATAATATCTGTATTTGCATATTGGGCCCTTCGACAACATTCAAACATCCTTATCTCCATCCTAGTTGTGAGAGAAGCAAACGTCTGATAACAATGGAGGACTTTACTGAGGTATGAGGTATGTCTCTTGATTTGTTTCTTTGAAGATTCCATTATCATTTTTCAGAGTGGAGTTAACACTTATTAAATGAAATATAAGAAAATAGAGCGATACAAGGTAATAAGACCAAATCGAAATATATAAATAGTATGTGACGTTTCGATAACAGCATTGTTATCATCTTCAGACAAAAGTACTGAATGGTTTTTTTTTGGTGGTTTACTCTGGTTTACTTACTACAAGTACTGTCTTAGCGTGGAACTGAGGAGTGTTTAAGAAGTCCTTATCTGGAGGAGAACTCTCTCAGATGGGGAAACCTTCCTTGCTGAAGAATTGTGTACATATACAACTGTATTTTTTTATATTGCTTTTTCATGTGTTAAGCGTATTTACGCAAATTTGGCCTTAAATACCCATTTCTTGGTTTCTCAAGAAGCCTCTGGGACCACAAATCTTTTTGGTCGCAGTGGTACAGCCTACTCCACGCTGACGAGCGCCAACAGTGCGAAACGCATTCGGGGATGGCTTTTCTTGATTTATCAAGAAATTGGTTTGGCCAAATATCACAGAGCAAGCTAAATAAACGTTAGTTTATTTTTGCTCCACTAGATGGCGCTCTGCTATCTAAAATGCACATGTGCTCGTGATCAGGATATGCCTTCTTTATTTTTAATATACAACTGTATATATTTCCTTACATTCTTTTATTTTATCATAATTTTTTTTCTGTAACCATTGAAGTCAATAAAATTATTTTAATTGTCAATTGTCCAGAAGATACCTTGTTCTTCTTTTAAAATCCCTTTTTTAGGTACAGGTCAAAAAGAGCAACCTAATACAAGAAAATAAGACCTAATCCAAATAATTTAATAGTGTGTGACGTTTCGGCAATGACATTGTCACCAACTTCAGACAAAAGAATAAATGTGAAAAAATATCACAGCAACTTCTTCAATTTCTCATTTATTCTTTTGTCTGATGATGGTGACAATGCTGTTAAAGAAACGTTACACACTATTAAATTATTTGGATTAGGTCTTATTTTCTTGTATTATAATCTATAATCCAAATTGTGCTTTATCAAAGAGCAACCTAGTCTATGATAATGGCAACAATGAATAATATATGAAGGTTATTCACATATTAAACAAAATGTTAATGCGGGATTCAATCCCGGTTCATGGCTGTCGGGAATCGAGGGTGTTACCTACTCGTCCACTGACTCTTACTAGAGGATACTTTGCCCTACAACTAGGTGTTGTTCTTTACAGAAGGGTTCTCTTCTTTCTTATCTCCACACTGGGTGAAGTAGAATGTGTCTGCCTTTGTCATTAAGACTGGGAGAACTACTCAGTGGCAGGCCGACTTAGCTCCAAAAAAAATGGCCGCCTCTGACATGAGGAACAGACGCCATGTGCAGCCGCTCCTAACATGCAGTACAAACGCTGCTCATCCTGGATTAGGAGCCCTTACATGGTACTATCAGTCGGGCCAGCTGAGCCCAGGTTTTTTACCGAGCTTGTTACTGCTCCCCCTCCTCCTTTTTCATCCGGGCTTGGGACCGGCAAAGGCGGAGAAGGATTCTACTGTATATAAACAAACCATCAGAATTTTTATATATTGTTTCCATTAAATAAGCCATTGATTCTTCAATGAAATAATTTATTTGATTTAGTAACCCTGCTACTTTTTGATCTTAGACTTATTTGTTATCCAAATGTTATAATTCACCTAATACAGTAAAACCCCGCTAATACGAACCCTGGATATAACGAACCTTCCCTTATAACGAACCCACGCCGATTCCCAATTCCATTCCATTGAAAATACCATCGTTATAACGAACTTTGCGATTTTTAGAATAACGAACTACCCCTATAACGAACCTATTTCGGGTCCCAAAATGATAAAATCTATTTAAAATACTATGCTTATAACGAACTTAGAATTGTAATTAAAAAAAATAATAATAAATAACAAAATTTTGAGCATGTTTCAACTCACGGATCGCGATTTCAAAACAATAAATTTAGCGGCATTGTTTGTTTGATTTTTGCACTTTATTTTTGCTGTATGTTGTATACATTTTTACACATTATACTTTTTATTAAATAGAATATCTTTGCATCCATTAAATTTGAAATATAAAAAATGCAAATGGCTTCCAAAATGAAGAAAACAAAGGCATTTTAAAAACAAAAGCGTTATTTCTTAAATAAAAAAAAGGCCATTTTCAGAACTTTTCAAAGTGAAACAACATAGGCAAAATGTTAAGAACATATTAAAATAAGAGAATATAACTTTTCTATTATAAAAGATAAAATATAAAGTTATTAAAAATTGTTACAAAGAGGAATCAACCTCAACTTTTGCCGCGATCGCGATCGTACGTTTTAAGGCTAAAAAAAAAAAAAAGCCCAAATAAACGGTCCCGTGATGAAACAAAAATTATTTTTATGCCATTAACTATGGTGATTTTAAAGTCAGCCATGTTTTGCATGACAGGTAAAAAAAAAAAAACGAAATCTAGATCTAGAAGAATATGGGGAAACATGAAATGGAAGAAAAACACAAACTTTATTTGAATGGTGCAATGCTTGGAAGAATGCTTTGAAACAACAAAATATTAGAGCCATTTTTTCAAGTAAAAATTGTATTATATAATATGTGATAATAATGTTTTAAAATCATTTCATATCTTTGAATATATATTTAATAAAACTTTGCCTAGGATTTCTCTTGATTTTTAACTTAGACATAGAGGTACATGTATGTTAATGATAAGAAGAACCTATCATCTAATGATTTCTATTATTATTTAGTATTAATATAAGGAAATTGGTCAATTAAGGGAATTAAAATAAAGTGACCACTATTAAGAGGCAGCCTCTTCTTGTGTGTATGGCTGTTTTTTAATTATATGGCCTAAAATTTTTGAAAAGTAAAAAAAAATAGCCAAACCGTGGCTATAGTGAACCGTGGCTATAGTGAACCAAAAGCTCTGTCCCATTGGGGTTCACTATAGAGGGGTTTTACTGTACCTTTTTTTAATTAATAAAATTATTTTAATTATTGAATATAAATTAGCAATGTGTGTTAATAATACTGAAAAAATAAAATTAACCGTTATTAAAATACACAAAGTAGTGATTTTATTTGGAAAGTTTGTATACATTTATTGAATTAACAATTAAACACATTTAACAACATTTATCACTTGAAAACTAGCGTTTTGTAATAAAAAGAAACTCATTGTGAGAAAAGATTTTGTAATTTTAAAACATTTTTCACAATTTTATTATGAATTAAATAAAGGCTGCCATTACATTATTTTTTTTTTAAATAGAGAGCTAAATTCTTTTTTATTACTTTTTTAAATAAATTAAAATTCAGTTAAAATGTTGACAGGCCTTTTACTAGGTTTATGGCACATCAATAGGCCATTTTACAATTGCCATTTAACACTCTTTGGATTTTTATAAAATAAAATCACTCGAAAGTTCGTTGTTCTGCTTTATTTTTTTATCTTAAAATTCCTGGATCATTACAATAACGTATGCATTGTAATGTGTTGATACATTGCATTCACTCTCTATTCTATCACTTGAAAATTTGCTCCTTTTCTTGACATATTCGGTTGAAGAATTGGACAAAATAATGGAATGAAATCTGGATTAAAACAAATACTCCCTTCAATGTAGGCATAATTTGATATGAATAGCCAAAATTGTGGTATAGGCGCATATCTAAAGAGTGATTTAAATAATTTAATACAAGTGCTTCACCTCAAAAACGAAAATATAATTTCAATCAATAAAAAAAAAACACATACTTAATACAACAAATCAGATAAAATTAAGTGTTTAATATCTTTACCTTTAAATGTTGGTGTACGTTGTTATCGGAAAACAAAACAGATATCTTTATTTACGCCGGGAAAAAAAAAAGTGTTGCCAAACATTTCTTTAAATAATAAAAAAAAAATGACAATAAACAATTATGAGACAATTTCGTTTATATAAAAAGGATTAAATAATAGATCATCTCAATTAAAATGTTTTATTTTAATTTTCTAAATTTTTTCGCTAAAATAAATTTATTGTTTTCCCTAAAACATAGAACACACTATCTAATACTTTTTTATATAATTTACTTTAGCTTTTCATATTTTTTAGTCCCAATTATGAATTAGGAAACTTCTAGATAAAGTTATTGCATTGTTCAAAAATATTGGATCCGGTTGGAAATTTTTCTGGACTTGGCAGGTTCTGAAAATTTCATGAATTCCTCACGATTCTCGAGAAATCCAAACCATCCATGGACTGTCTGGAGAAGGACTCTTTGTCGTTGGGGGAATCTCCTCGACTGCACATAACTGTATATATTTTACTCTTTATTTTACGATGTACTAGAGCGCCATCTGTTATCAAATTATAAAACTATTTTAGAGGCGTAATATTCTTTTTAAATTTATCTCTCTTTTCCCTCTTTTTATAATTATTATATACTACTACCATTGACTTGTGTATGAGGTCAATAAAATATTTTTAAATCTCAAAATCTCTCTCTCTCTCTCTCGTGCAACTAAATCCATTTTAAATATAGATATAAAAATATCATTTCTTGATTAATCAAAAAAGTTAACACTAATAAAAAAAAATTCATTCAGCCAATTTTGCAATAATTAAAAATCAACAATTAGTTGATATTTATTCAAATAGATTGCACAAGCCATAAATAACTTTTAGTTGCACGATCAGGGGATGCCATTTTCTTATTAATTTATCCATCTGATCAAAGTACAAATTTTACTTTTGTATTATTTTACATATTTGTATCTTAGCTATTATATTCAACCCTAATTTAATTTCTTTATTTAAAAGTTTGATATCCATTAAGAGAAAATAATACACCCTCACTTTGAATTTTCAATTTCCTGCTCAAACTTGGTCAATATTTCTATAAAATCAGCTTTAGTGAACTCTGAATATTACTTGAAAACTCTAGTTTTAGAGCAAGGCAAAACTCAGTAAAAAGTTGGTTTCAACCCATGGTCATTAAAACTTTGGGTTTTAAAATTTTCACTTACTTTCTCAACAACTAAATCTTTAGGATAATTTCTTCTGAATGTGTGCACAATATTATTATGTTACAACATGTATTTTTTAAAATCTTTTTATCTCATAAATGAAGTATTTCTCAAAGATGACTACAGCTATCCTTTGGATGGCATGATTGAATGTATGAAGTTGTCTAACTTTCAGGCACTGGGATAACACAGAACATGGTAATTGAAGAATAATTAACTGGAGTAAAATATTAGTCTTCTTCTTTCTTATCTCCACTCAATCATATCAGGGTATCAAGCTTGTAAATCTTGAGACTTTTGATGGTGTCTGCCTGAGAAGAGTAGAGCTCATCAATGGATGAGTCAATACAGTCAATAATATGTCTTGGGGTTGCAGGGTGAGAATTGCACTTAGTACATAGTGGGAAAACCCTGCAACCATTCTGGAAAGTCAATGTCCGTAGATGACCAGACTTAAGTCTGGAAATCAAAGACTGTTGTTTTCTTGGGAGGACAGAACTGGTAATTCAAATAAGTTATTCTTACTTTATTTAGGAAAACCTGATAAGGTACAATTTGGATTATAGATTATTAAAACACATGATAATAGGACCAAATCCAATGAAACACATGGTAATAGGACCAAATCCAATGAAACACAAGGTAATAAGACCAAATCCATAAGTTGGGGATTTGACCTTATTACCTTGTATTTAGGAAAACCCTTTAGTATTACATGGCTTCTATAGGCCAAAGTGAGGTTTACCAGAAAATGTGAATATAGTTTACAATAAAAATCCTTATTTGAGCCTATAAAACAGTGAAGAATATTGAAGTTTCTTTTATATTTTTTACTCCAATAACAATTTTTTTTTTGCTTATCGCTAGCACACGTGGAACAGGCCATGATAATCATGGTGGGTAGAGATAGACGACTGCTTTTACTGTAAGTTGTTGTTGTTTCTTATCCCCTTGTGTAAAGATTACACAAATTCCATGAGTTCATGCTCCTCGAGCTTTTTTACTGTAAGTGCACCACATGTGAAAAGCAGTTAGACTCTGCACTTACAAATGTGTAAGAGCCCCATTTGGTTACTTGCACTCGCAGGTAGGGTTGGACTTTTGTAAGAATCGGGGGGCCATTGGAGGATTTTTTATTTTTAAAAAAGTGTCTAATGCGGGAATCGAACCAAGGTCGTAGCGGTCAAAAACCAACACCTGTTTAGACCATTCTTCCACCGACCCCTTCCAATAACAATATTTCTATATAATGCAAGGAGTGTGAAGATATCATTTTTTAAAACTGTTTGTAGCACAAGTTTTCAAACCTTGTGATCTTTTTACTGATACATTTCTAAAGAATGCTAACAAAAATATTAACCTATATAGATTAGGGCCTTAATGAGAGGACACTCATTAGAGGACATCTCTCTACAAAAGACAGTTTACACTCCCAAAATGATCATTTTTACATATTAGCAACTCTACAATAATAGGACACCTCTCTACATAAGACAGTTTACACTCCCAAAATTATTATTTTTACATATTAGCAACTCTACAATAATAGGACACCTCTCTGTAAAGGACACTTTGGCTCTGAAAATGGGTATTGTTCTTTACAGAGAGGAAGTTCTACTGTACAAGCTGTCACTGTCAATGTTTATCTCTGTGTTATAGGGATTAAAAAAAATTGCAGGAGAGAGATAACAAAATATTCAAACATATTTTATTAATAATCAACATATAAGCAATAAACATAGTGCTATAGTTAGTAAAAAAAAAAATGTCAAAAATGTTTATGTGATATTACATCAAATGTGGCTTACATTATGTGGCACAATTTGGATTATAGATTATAAATACAAGGTAATAAGACCAAATCCAAATAAATAAATAATGTGTGATATTTCGGTAACAGCGTTGTTACCATCTTCAGACAAAAGTACTGAATGAGAAATAAATGCTGTGGTAAAATTTCTCATTCAGTACTTTTGTCTGAAGATGGTAACAACGCTGTTACCGAAACGTCATACACTATTTATTTATTTGGATTTGGTCTTATTACTTTGTATTTATGGTTTCTCTTTGTTCTAGAAAACAGAAGGCAAAGTAAGATTTGGGGTATCGCTTAAAATGAAACCTGGGGGTGATGAAGGGATGTAGTGGGTTAGCAGATGGAGATTGAAGGCTGGCAACTTGGCCGCCGAGCTGCGTAGTTTGGGACTGGGACACTCTCCCGCGAGATGGTTATGAAGATGATGAAGCGCCATGAGGAGTAGAAGTGGGCAATTTTCCTTAGTGGCTTCTTTTCTTGATAGGAGATCCATATATCTCCAGAGCATCTCCAGATCTATCTCTGGGGGCTGGAGGAATCTCTCTAGAGGGATTCCTATATGATTCAGGGGCAGACAGAAGTAACGAAGTACTTCTGTGAGGTGATTGGGTTGGAGAAGTAGTTTCCTGGCTTCCAGGGAAGTTGGCAGGGCCAGATAGATATGGAGGGCTAGAATGTCATTCATGTAGGAGACGTTGAGGTAGTTGTCCAGGAGTTCGGAGTAGAGCTGGTGGAAGTTGGTGACCGAGATGGAGGGATACTTCGCCAGATACTGCTCCACCTTGCTCAAATCTACCTGGACCAGGTGAGTATGGCAGGCAGTGAGGGAAGACCTCAGCAGGGGCTGTAAGATTTTCTCATCTATAAGGAACACCAGCGAGAGGAGGCAGTATAAGATGGGCATTGGAATCCTGCTCATTACCTCAGGGTGCTGATCCATTAGATGGCTGATCCAACTCAGGCACACACCAAGTAGTCTGCTTGTTTCCGGGGACTTCGACAAGTTCTTCTGTCTGGACTGCTTCCACAGATCCAGGATGGGCATAAAAGGCCAGAGGCACCAATTGTTGGGTCTGGGAGGCCAATAGGCCATTTCCTGATACATTTCTGGATAGAGCTTCAGCAAGCTTGCCATCTCGCCAGCCAGATCTTTGCTCAAGGATGATGCGTTGAAAATGTCCTGGGGGAGAAAGTAGGATGATGGGCATCTACTCTTGTAGGCAAGGAAGGGAAGGTGTAGAGCTAGGTCATGGTAGAGGTTGGAATTAGGATTAACACAAGTTAGAGCTGACATCTGGCACAGATTCTTCAACAGCTCCAGTTCCATGTAGTTGTAGAAACTGTCTGAACCTTTCGTTTTTGTGATTTTCTTGGTGTAGTAACAGACCTGAGGGTGGTTCATGACGAGGAGGACAGAAGGAGCAAGGAGGGTTTTGTGGAGGAAGTACAGCTTGCGGAGGCTGGCGAAGAGGGAGAGAAGCAATGGCACTGGAGAACCTTCCAGAAGAAGCGGCACAGCATCCTCCTTGAGAAGAATGGAGGAAATGGAAGGCAGACTTATTGGATCTTCCCTACATCTGACTTTGGAGAGCAAGAGCGATCGGCTCCCTAATACTTCCATCATTTCAGAAAACTTTCTTGACTTCAGGAATGGGATGATGAAGCCTGAGAGAAAGTTTTTCAGGATCTCAATGGCCTCTGTGGAATCTGCTTGAGGATTCCTGATGATTAGAGCATGGAGGGTGGTAAGGAGAGATAGGCAACGTCCTGCGAGGGCCAGACTAGGGGTGGAGATGGGATCTGTTTCCTGGGTTAGCTGCCAAAGCCACTTCTGTGCTAGGTCCTGCACCAGTGTCTTGTACAGCTCTGCTTCTTCCTGGCAGTCTGGATGGAGGAAAGAGGCTTCCAGAACTCCCATGAGAGCTGCCCCATATTCCACTTTGAAGCTCCTAGGTTTTGAGGGCAGAGGCACACAGAGAGTCTGTCTGAGTTGGGTGACAATGAGGGGCCTTAATTCCTTCACCAGGGTATGGGCCAGTCCGTGAGTAGCCAGGACCTGCCACAGCCGGTGGGACTCCACCTGGATCATCATACTCAGGGTGTCCGGGATTTTACGGTCATCTGTCTCCAGAGCTAGGTACACCTTGAGGGAGGCCACAAAGTCTGGGTAGCTGGTTAGCATCCTGGCGGCCATGTTAGGTCCAGCCATAGCGATCACTCTCAACAGCTTCAGAACATGAGGTAGAGGGATGTTGTAGGGTTGGGCCAACTTGTCCCCTATGGTCTTGGCTTGTCCCCAGTGGCTGGGAAGGAAGTTGCTGATCAGATGGGACATCAGGCCTGAGCAATCATAAATTTGGGCGGCAGAGGACAGGGAATGTCTTGCAACTCTGATGAGTACCTCTACAATCCAGATAAGTTCGGAAGCATCGAAAGTAATTGTCTGGAGGAGGTAGGAGAGGCGAGGGAGCAGATCCATACGCAGAACCCCCACGATGGCATCCCTCTGCACCACCTCATGATCTTTCAGCTTCTCTGCCTCCTCTTTGTCCCGAGGAAGAGAGTCGGGGAAGAGATAAAAGGGAAGACTTCCTCCTTCCCAGAAAAAAAGACGATCCAGACAAGCTTCATCAGCTTCTGAATATAGCAAGTTCCGGAGGGCTGCAATAGCAGCAGATACAACAAAGAGATTGGTGTTGTCTAGCGCACAGCGTAGAACAATCATCAACCCGCTATCCAGCAGTGTGGTGAGGAGGGACTCATTAAAACAACCATCATAGCAGCCTTTCCAGTAGTTCTTCAGGATATTGCTGAAGACATTGAGAGCTATTTGCTTCTGGGTGGGGAAGGCACTTTGGGAGAGCAAGAAAAGATCGGGGAAGGAATAGCCTGCCCGTTCTGGCTCAGTGCCATGATGGTGTAGGGCTGCCTGAACTGGGATCTCAGCATCTGGCGCGAGCAGCATACCGTTGAAGTCGAAGCGAGCCTCAGCATTGTTGTTGCTGCGATGGAGTTCCTTTGCCTCAGGCAGTTGAGACATCCATGCCATCTTGTTCATCTCCACAGTGCCCATGTGTAACCATGTCTTGGCCTGCTCTAGATCTATCGGCATTTCTTCTTTGGGAAGGGCAGGCTCGGAAAGCTCATTGGGAGTTGGAGTCTCCGGTGCTTTTATCTCCTCAGCAGTACTCTTGGCGGCTTTCTTCTTGGCCTTGATCACATCTATCATTGGTTTCAGATGTTGGAGCTCTTTGATAAGCTCGGCAATCTCTTCCTTAGTGTGACTCCTGATGAAATTCACATTCTCCCGGTGGAGATTCTGAACCTCTGCGGGATTTCCCAGTCCAGTGCAGTCAATGATGAAGCTGTTGCTGCTGCTTGATGCCAGCTGAACATTCTCTGCTTCCTTCATTTCTTGTGCTTTCTTCTTCTTCTTCTTTTCCATTTCCATTCCAAAGATGCTCTTCTTCTTTGGAACTTGGGGGTGGAGGATTGGGGCTGGAATGGGAGGCTGGGGGATTGGGATAACATTTGATGGTGTCTGAGTGACAACGTTGGGCTGTTGTTTGCTTTTCAGAAAATCCTCCTGGAGTTGAAGGAGATCTTCCTCTGTCTCTCTCTTGGACGGCCTCTTGGCAAACATCTGCAACATCACAGATGGCTAATTCAGACAGCAATTGTATAGACAGCAAAAAACAGAGATAACGACATTTGAAAATTATACCGCATGTGTTTCTTTTGAACGAAAAATCAAAATTTATCTCAAGGAGAAATAACGATCATTTCTAACCTTAGGGATGAGGTATGAAAGGATGAATTGTGAAGAGTAATGATAAACGGAAAAATAAAAGTGTCTAGGAATGGGAAGCGAATCCACAATGTTCCACTTACAGGGCAGATGTCATGTCCACATTTCCATTTATCATTACTCTTCACAATTCATCCTTTCATACCTCATCCCTAAAGTTAGAAATGATTGTTATTTCTCCTTGAGATTAATTTTGATTTTTCATTCAAAAGAAACACATGCAGGATAATTTTCAAATGTTGTTTTACAATCACAAGCCGCATTATATTGTATTATAAACAGAGATATGGTCCGCAAATTTATATTATGGATTAGAAACACAAGGAAATACAAAAATGTTGGAAATCTAATGCTGCACATGACTGGTACAGAGCAGGAGGGACAAGCACCAATTCAGTCCTTCCAAGGGAACAACAGTCTTTGATTTCCAGACTTAAATCTGGTTATCTATGGCCAATGACTTTCCAGAATGGTTGCAAGGTTTTCCCACTATGAACCATGTTCAATGCTCAACCTGCAACCCCATTATTAACTGTATTGACTCATCCATTGATGGAACGCTTCACGATTTTGCGTGTCATCCTTGCGCAGGAGTCATCCATTGATGAGATCTACTCATCCCCAACAGACACTATAAAAAGTCTAAAGCTCAACAAGCTTGCTACCCTGATATGATTGTTGTGTGGAGATAAGAAATAATAAGAAGAAGAGGAAATACGAACACCAACACACTATTCATACACATGGATTTGTGGTCTTATTACCTCGTGTTTGTATGTAGAACAATGATGAGATCCACAATTTGGATTATAGATTAGAAACACAAGGAAATAAGAACACCAACACACTATTCATACACATGGATTTGTGGTCTTATTACCTTATGTTTGTATGTAGAACAATGATGAGATCCACAATTTGGATTATAGATTAGAAACACAAGGAAATACGAACACCAACACACTATTCATACACATGGATTTGTGGTCTTATTACCTTGTGTTTGTATGTAGAACAATGATGAGATCCACAATTTGGATTATAGATTAGAAACACAAGGAAATAAGAACACCAACACACTATTTATACACATGGATTTGTGGTCTTATTACCTTGTGTTTGTATGTAGAACAATGATGAGATCCACAATTTGGATTATAGATTAGAAACACAAGGAAATAAGAACACCAACACACTATTTATACACATGGATTTGTGGTCTTATTACCTTGTGTTTGTATGTAGAACAATGATGAGATCCACAATTTGGATTATAGATTAGAAACAGAAGGAAATAAGAACACCAACACACTATTTATATACTTGATAAAGCACAATTTGTATTATAGATTATAGATACAAAAAAAAAATAAGACCTAATCCAAATAATTTAATAGTGTGTGATGTTGGGATCCGGCCAACGGCTTCTGTGAATATTTTCAAAATATATTTCTATGAATGGTTTTGTGTTTAATTGTATTCGGCAACATTGTAATTGCCTTTTTTAGAACTCTCGTTCGTTTTGTTTCAAGAAGTTTTGTAGAATTTGCTGCTATTAGTATGTTATATTGTTTTTAATTTCTATCAATGTAAAATAACTTAATATGTAATAATTTTCCATTTTGTTATGAAATAAATATGTTAATCAAAAAGATGTCTTGATTTTAAAACGTAGTCAAATAAGAATATACCCTAAAAGGTAAATCGATCTACAGAAGAATATTTTGATACTAGATAAATATTTAAAATACCACAATGTGACGCTTCAGCAACAGCATTGTTACCATCATCAGACAAAAAAATAAAAAAAAAAAAATAAAAAAAAAAATAAAAAGAATAAAATCATTTTATTCTTTTGTCTGATGATGGTGACAATACTGTTGCCGAAACATCACACACTATTAAATTATGTGGATTAGGTCTTATTTTCTTGTATCTATTTATTTATTTGGATTTGTGGTATAATTACCTTGTGTTTTTATATAGAGCAATGATGAGATAAGATCCACAATTTGGATTATAGATTCTACATTTCTTCCAAGCCAACTCCCAACAACAAATGATCTTTAAAACATTGGGCTGAATTGATATCGTGGATAAATTACACCCTACCTATTTATGTAAATAGATCATTTTTATGGAGCGTTATATGCAAAAAGGTAAAGCTACTATGTTTATTCTCTTCCCTCTCCCGTTTATGAAAAAAGCTTGTTACCTGATTGGCTAATGAAGACATTTTAACTCCGCCTTTGCCGGTCCCAAGCCCTGATGAAAAAGGAGGTGGGGGAGCAGTAACAAGCTCACTAAAAAACCTGGGCTCAGCTGGCCTGGCTAATAGTACCCTGTAAGGGCTCCTAATCCATGGATACATCGTTTGTACTCCATGTTAGGAGCAGCTGCACATGGCGTCTATTCCTCATGTCAGAGGCAGCCATTTCTTTTGAAGCTAAGTTGGCCTGCTACTGAGTAGTGCTCCCAGTCTTAATGACAAAGGCATTCTACTTCACCCAGTCATGATGGTTGTCAAACAGACACCATCAAGGGTCACAACTTGATACCCTGATATGATTGAGTGGAGATAAGGAAGAAAGAGAGAGAGAGAGAGACATTTATCAGTTAGAATGACATCATGGTTATAACTTTGTTATAAATCTATAATCAATTAAGAAAGGTTCAGAAGATGAGTTTCTTTTATTGTAAAAATGCTACGAGCTTTCGGGCAAAAGCCCTTCGACTGGCAAAAATTTAACTATACTAAGCAAGATATTCCCTACAACCATCGATATCTTGCTTAGTATAGTTAAATTTTTGCCAGTCGAAGGGCTTTTGCCCGAAAGCTCGTAGCATTTTTACAATAAAAGAAACTCATCTTCTGAACCTTTCTTAATTGATATACCTTACTAGAAGAGTCTTTCCCTTTAATAAATCTATAATGTTGTATAGGAAATGAAAGCATTAAGAATGTTTCTTTCACACATAAAACAGACTTCTACTATCCTTACTGTGATGAAAACATATTGGGAGGACTTGGATCATCAGTGGTGAACCCTCCTAATGGTTTCGCCAGACTGCTTCTTAGAGCTCTAATACTGTATTGGATGATTTTACTTATAAATAATACTTAAAGTTGCACCGCATAAGTTTCTTTTTCTATGAAAAATCAATATTTATTTCAAAGAGAAATACCTACTATTTCTAACTTTTTTTGAATGAAGTATGAGAGGGTGAAAATATGAAGAGTAATGGCGAACGGAAAAATAAAAGTGTCCAGGGGCGGGAATCGAACCCACAACCTTCTGCTTACCGGGCAGGTGCCATGTCCACTAGGCTACCCTGGACGTATTCCTCCGTTCGTAAATAATATTTAAAGTGACTTATAATACATTATAAAGGACTGCGGCGGGTGATTATTATATATGCTACTCTGACGGGTGGAATCTTATAAATTCAAGAAAACTGTGGTCATAAGGTTTTAGGACAGTAGAATTATGGTTATTTAAGATGATATTACATTAGAATCTCCCTGTAAAGGACAACACCTAATTGCAGAGCCAAAGTGTCCTTTAGAGAGAGGTGTCCTCTTACCGGAGAGCTGCTAAATAGTAAAAATAATAATTTTACAAATGAAAATTGTCCTTTGTAGAGAGGTGTCCTTTCATGGAGATTGTTCTACTGTATCTCATTTCTAAAGAGACACTATCTGAAAAGACAGGGTTCCAATATTTTAAATGGTTTCTCTTGGGTCTCTCATGATAGGTATGATCACAAAATGTTTCACTTTTACAATCATGAAGCAGTATTGTGCCAAAAATACTATTCAGATATTATGATTTGCATTTGTGTCAATTCTGATATTTATGTTATTTAAAAGGTAAAGTAAAATAAATTTACATACTTTTTATATACACAGTATTTAAAACGTGTTTAAACTATAGTTCATTTCCACATGTTTTATATATTCCAAAAAATCTATG
Source organism: Cordylochernes scorpioides (assembly GCA_030710605.1). Taxonomy (NCBI): domain Eukaryota; kingdom Metazoa; phylum Arthropoda; class Arachnida; order Pseudoscorpiones; family Chernetidae; genus Cordylochernes; species Cordylochernes scorpioides. Next base: position 93,809,809 of record CP092871.1, on the reverse strand, counting down.
AATGCTTATATGATGAAAAAAATATATATATAATTTGTTGCTAAATTGGTCTTGAATCACAAATTCTGGCAATGGATTTAAAATTTATTTTGTAATTGGCTTATCAAAACAAAAAAAAAAAACACAAAAAATGATAAGTGTATGCTATGATCCCAAAAGATGGCTAAGCATATTATATTTACAATATGAGATGCATTATTACTTGAAGATTGTATAAAAAAATTAGCAATTTTTACCTGTTTTTTAAAACGTATTTTAATATTTCTAAGATCAAGCAAAATAAATGCTTTTAGAAACCACGCAAATAAAATAAATTGTAACTGCAAAACAATACTAGCTTTCAAAATATAAACAAATCTAATATGATGAAAAATGTTTCTTGGTGAATTATTATTCTATCTATGATTTTATATTTTCTTCAATTATTAATTAAATTTCTAAATCTTGTAAAAATTGTTTTTAAAAATAAAATTTTATATACATTTGAAAATTATTTTGGCTAAGGTAAAACTATAAGATGCAAATATATATTGGTATTGCTATACCTTTAAAAAAAAAAAAAAAAAAATGGAAATACTAAATTTTAGAAAAAAAAAAAATTAGAATTATATATCGATGTAAAAGATACAAACATCAATGTGTTTAATTTGACTTCATCTTACAATTGGGGAGCTGTGTGGTAGTTATTTTTGTTCCTTAACATTACTTTAAAGCGAGAAGTCATGATCCCCAATCAAGCCATAAATACCAATAATTGAAGGATTAAACTTCCACAACAGCCTCCAGTCAATCTACCATAATATCATTTTTTCAGAGAGTGTGGAGCTTCATCCTTCTGACCAAACTAGTTGTGATGCTGCTAAACCAGCTAAAGATTGTTAGAATGGTTTTAGGTTTTATATTATTTTAGAAATTAATACATACGATTTTAGTAATTGAAAATAGTTTATTTATAAAATGCAAAACTATATCTGAAAATTTATTTTTATTTTTTTATTATTTATTTAGGTAACCCGGATTCCTGGAGTGAAAATTTATTTACAAGTAATAATATATAAGAATCGTGAGGAGTGATAACTATGCAAATATTAATGATGATATACCACAGAATATTTAAAATAATTATTCAGTGACAATATTTTATAAAATATTAAAGTCTAAAATTGAATTCATATATTCAACACTCCTTCTTGAATTCATGTTTTAGAGTTTTAATTACATTATCAAAACATCATCTGCAGCAGTGAAGATCTGTGTTTTTCAAAAGTTTCCTTTGGCAGAGGCTTGGTTAGGATATCAGCAACTTGGTCTTGGGTTGGGCAAAATTGAACATCAACATTTTCTCTTATCTGATCTTTCAAAAATGATATTGAACATCTATATGTTTTGTCTTTCTGTTCATTTGTCCTGTCTTCATTAAAGTCATTTCACTTTGGTTGTCAATATTTAGTTTAGCAAGTATGGTTTCATTTGTAAGTTCTTCAATTAGTGCTTTTATATAAATGAGTTCTTTCACACATTCAGCTGCAGCAATATTTTCTGCCTCAGTAGTGGATAAGGCTACAATTGGTTGTTTTCTTGAGCTCCAGCTTATTGGTCCTTTACCAAACAAAATTGTATATCGATGTACTTTTTCTTGTTTTCATGTCTCCAGCAAAGTCTGAGTCACAATATGCATTAAGTTCCATATCTTCATCTTGTTTACTATAGTGAAGTCCAAAAGTTTTGGTTTGTTTCAAATATCTCATAGTTCTTTTAACATTTTGTATATCCTGGTTTGTCGGTTCAAACGACTTTCATAACCAACTGCATAAGCAACATCTGGTCTGGTTTTGTTTGCTAAATATAGGAGACTTCCAACAGCTTCTCTACAATTGGAGTTGTCACCGCTTTGCATCCAACATGTATTTTTTTAGAACACATTCTATATAGTCATGTTGAGAAAGTATCAGTCCCTCATCTTTATTCATGATATTCATGCCAACAAACATTTCAGGATTATTACTTATTCTTATTTCAAATTCTTGTGCCAGTTCTTCCAACAAATTGTCCATTTCTTCTTCATCACTTCCAAACAACATTCCATCATCAACATATAAAGCCAAAATTAAACTTCCATTTTGGTTTTTGAAAATTCAATTTTCTAATTTTGATTGCACCAGTCCTTTTGTTTTCAAAAAGGCTTCAAATCTTTTATTCCACTTTGAAGGTGCTTGTCGTAGTCCATAAAGTGCCTTCTTTAGTCGACATATTTTGTTATCTTCATATCCTTTGGGTAAATACATGAAGATTTCTTCATCCAAATATCCATAGAGAAATGCAGTTTTGACACCAAAAGTTTTGAACTTTAGATTTTTCTTAACACTTAAGGATAACAACATTCTTAAAGAAATTGTACTCACTACTGGACTAAAGGTTTCATCAAAATCTAGTCCTTTTTGTTCATTTCCTCTAGCAACAAGTCTTGCTTTATAATGTCCACCATCCTTTATCTTGAATATCCATCTAGAACTGAGTATCTTCTTTCCTTTAACTTCTTCAGCATTTACAAAATCCCAAGTTTCATTTTTCTTCAATGAATTTTTTTCTTCCTGTATTGCTTTTACCCAGTTTTCTTTGTTTACTCTGGTTACAGCTTCATTGTATGTTAACAATCCTATTTCTTCAGAAACAGAATTCAGCACTTCATAATCTTTTAGTCTTTCAGGTCTATTGATATTTTCTCTATTCCTTAACATATATTTTGAATTGGTCGAGTTCTGTGGTTTATCATGGGTATCCAATTCCATTTTAGTGTCTTGACTTTCCTCTATTTCAGAATCCAAATCTTCTCTGTATCTTGGCTGAATGACACTGGTCATTTCATTTGTTAGTTTTCCTGTAAACACCACATCTCTTGCAATTATAATCCTTATTTTCTGCATATCCCACAATCTGTATCCATTTCCACTGTATCCGATAAGTGAATATTTTTCACTTTTACTATCCAATTTTTTTAGGTTTCCCAATTTTTTGACATACACTTCACTCCCGAATAATTTTACATTAGAAAGATTAGGCTTTCTTCCAAACCACATCTGTGCTGGTGTTGTTTGTACTGTATTTGAAGGGCTTCTGTTGATTAAATAGGCAGCGACTCTTGTGGCCTCTCTCTCTCTCTCCCCACATTTCCTTATTTAATTTGGAATCCAGCAAAAGTGCTCTGGTTTTTTCAATCAGAGTTCGATTCAACCTTTCTGCTTTTCCATTCAATTGTGGAGTATATGGAATTGTAAAATCAAGTATTATTCCTTTCATTTTGCACCATTCTTTAACTTGCGTATTGGCATATTCACCGCCATTATCACACCTTAATTTTGACACTTTCGCATTTAAAAATCTTTCCACTTCATTTACATATTCTTTAATATATTCTTTTGCTTCATATTTATTGCTGAGCAAATACACATAACAGAAATGTGTATAATGATCCAAAAATGTCATTATATATTTCTTATTATCATGTGTTAAGGGTTCTATTGGGCCGCACAAATCAGTATGAACAATTTCCAAAGGTCGGGTAGCTCTAGATCTTTCATTTCCAAATGACTTCCTAGTTTGCTTTGCCATGATGCAAATTACGCACACATCATTTTCCTGTTTTTACAATTTGTTAAGCTCCATACCATCAACCAAACTTTCAAGTTTTATTAGATTCTGCATCCCAATGTGTCCCAATTTTCTGTGCCATTCTTGGGTTTTGTTTTCACTTGGTAAGGTAAGGTTCGAGTCATTTTGCTTTGAAAAATTTTGTTCAATATTTACAGCATAAAGTCCATTTTCAAGTTGATCTCCTTCTAGAACTTTTTTTTTCCATCTTTCAAAATTGTCACTTTATCACCTTTAAAATTTACTTCTCCTCCGTTGTTAACAATTGAGCTCACTGACAAAAGTTTTTTTGATAATTCAGGCACAAATATTACTTCATTTAGGTTACATTGTCTCCCCTTAAATTGTCCTGAAGTTTTTGCTCTCATACCTTCTTCTTTTTTTGCAACATTGATGTTCACATCACACTTTTTTTGATGATCAAGCAACTTTTCTTCATTAATCATGTGACAGGTGGATCCGCTATCAACAATGAAAGTGACTGATGATCTTTTATCATATTCTTCTCTTTGTTCAGCAATGAAAGCAATGGGAGGTTGCTTTTCTTTGTTCCTGAAATAGCAGTCTTTTTCTTTATGATTAAACTTTTTACATATTCTGCATTGTTCTTTGTTTACTTTAGCAGCAGGTTTACTGTTGTTCTTAAAGAAACAGTCCTTTTCTTCATGGTTAGTTTTTTTTACAAAATTTGCAGAATTTTCTTTGGGTGCAATTTTTAGATATATGTCCTGGTTTATTACAAGTAAAACATACCTTTTGTTTTGTTGCATTCATAGCCACTCGGTCTTCTGGTTGGCTCTGTCTATTTCTTCTTATTTCTTAGTGGTCAATTTGATATTAGATTTTCAATAGGTTTTTCATCTTTTCCAGTTGACTCTCAAGCAGTGCAAAAATAATTATATTCTTCTGGCAAAATTGTTAAAATCTTTGAAATAACAATATTGTCATCAAAGTTCTGTTTTAGATTATTGAGTTTAAAAGCCAAATTTCTTAAATTACTTATGTTGGCTACAAGGTCTACATTTTTATCAAATTTATAAGTGTGAAATTCTTGTAGCAGCTTACATTTTAATTGTTCATCATCTCTTTCAAATATTCTGCATATGGTGTCATACATTGATTTGGCATTTTCACAATGTATTATGTGTGTTAATATCGTTTTATCGATGCTCGAGATAATATATTTTTGGGCTTTAGCATCTTTTATTATCCATACGTTTTTTTCTTTTTCATCCTTTTGATCTTTAAAACACAATTTACCATTTATTATTTCAATTAAATTATTAGCTTTAAAAATAATGTTAATTTGAAATTTCCAAATATTAAAATTTTCAGAGTCTTTTAATTTATCTATAATCGAAATATCTTCCATAACAGCAGCCATTTTTATTTTTACGATTTTAGATTTTAAGTTATAACCACGCTTTATGCTGCCACTGTTAGAATGGTTTTAGGTTTTATATTATTTTAGAAATTAATACATACGATTTTAGTAATTGAAAATAGTTTATTTATAAAATGCAAAACTGAAGAGAGAAGCGTGGACCGGCCGTTTGGCGGCGCTGCATGGAGATGACTAACCAATGGGAACGCCCCTCCCCTTCTGCCGTGCGTCATCTTGTTTACAGTCTTAAGCCTCCCTTTGTTTCATACTGCTGTGTGCGGTTGCTGCTGTGTCATCATATATATCCTCATATATCCTTATATTAAATAATAATCCTATATTCATAAATCACTTCTTTTGGCTGTTCTTTTTGCATCACCGACCCACAACATGGTAGCAGAGCGTGGTTTGCTGCATTAAAAAGAACGAAAAGTAAGTGAAACCAAGATGGCGTCGTCTTCCCAAGCGCTTGCCCTGAACGTCGAGAAGCTCACCGGCAGCAATTATCGATCATGGAAATTTAACATGAAGATGCTCCTGATCGAAAGAGGATTATGGGAATGTGTAATTAACGAAGAAGCGATCGACACTGATGAGGATCAAAGAAAATATGAGAAGACAAAAATCAAACAAGAAAAGGCACTGGCAACGATTGCTCTATCAATTTCTACAGAGCAACAAATTCACATTATCGACTGTAAGACTGCAAGTGAAGCCTGGACGACCCTGGAACAAATATTTGAACCGAAATCAAGGGCGCGAATTCTTCAACTCAAGAAACAATTCGTGAACATCAAGTTCATCGAAGAAGAAAAAATGATAAATTACCTATCAAGATTCAAGACCTGCAGTGATCATCTCAGAGAAGCGGGATGTGAAGTAAAGGATGAAGATCTGGCATACTCTATGCTAGCTGGACTACCAGACTCCTATGATGGGATTATAATGAACTTTAGCAACATGACGGATGATGAGTTCACGTCATCCAAGGTGAGGCAGGTCCTGCTAACGGAACACGAGAGGAGAACAACCAGAAAGGAGGATTCATCCAAGGAGGTGCTACAGGTGAACAAGCTTCAAAATAACAACAGCACCGACAGTCGAAGAAAATGCTACCGATGCGGGAAGATCGGCCACATCGCCACCAACTGCCGAGGAATGAAGCAAACAACTAGAAACCGCGATAATCAGCATTATCAGAGGAAGGTAAACAAATCAGATAACTTCCTGGCTGCACTCAACCTAACGAGCGACGAGGATTCGTGGCTGCTGGATAGCGGAGCAACCAACCATGTATGCAGAAACAAGGACTGGTTCGTTGACCTTCGGGAGGTGTCTTCTGATCCCATTATGACTGCAAGTGGAACAACAGAGGCCAAAAGATATGGACACATATTTATCCAGACGTCTATCCATAATGAAAGCATCGAAATCAAGCTAAACAATGTGCTGTACGTCCCAAATGTGCGAAGGAATCTGCTGTCAGTCTCCAAGATAGAAGAAAACGGCAACCGTGTGACCTTCCGTAATATGGTAGCTCGCGTTTTCAACCCAGAAAACAGGATTATAGCGGAAGCGACAAATGTAAATGGCCTCTACATTGTGAAAGGTAAGACCTTAAACTCCAGTAAAACAGCATTTAATAGTGAAAGGGACCATTTTCAGAACAATTCCTTGAGAACGTGGCATCAAAGATTATGCCATATTGACAGTAACGCCATTGAAAAGATGGCGCGGGAGGAGCTGGTAATAGGCTTAGAAATTTCCTCTAGAGACAAAGGCCTATGCGACGATTGTTGTATCGCCAAATCCACTAAAGCGTCACATAAAAACCTAGGCAATATTAGATCTAAACAGACCTTGGAGCTTATCCACACAGATATTTGCGGTCCTATGCCGGTAAAATCAACCGGAGGCAATAGATACTTTCTATCTTTTGTTGATGATTTCTCAAGAAGGATTACTGTGTATCTTCTGAAAAACAAGGATGAGGTATTAAAACATTTCGATATCTATAGAGCCACTGTAGAGAGACAAACTGGTAATAAAATTAAAGTGTTAGGATAATGGACTTGAGTTTTGCAATAGAGAATTCCAAGACAAATTACAAAAACTAGGGATAAAGCATGAACGCACAAACGTGTATTCTCCGCAAATGAACGGTGTGGCAGAACGTGTAAATCGAACACTTTTAGATATGGCCCGCGCTTGTTTACATAGCGCTAATCTCCCCCAAAGATTTTGGGCAGAGGCGGTAAATACAGCTGCTTACATTAAAAACAAATGTTATAATAGTGCTCTAAAAGACAAAGTACCTGATGGACTTTGGTTAGAAAGAAATCCTAGTGTAAGACACCTAAAAGCATTTGGATGTTTGGCATATAGCCATATACCAAGAGAAAGAAGGCGAAAATTAGACCATCGGGCATGTAGATGTATTCTGGTAGGATACTCTACTCAAACACGTGGATACCGTCTCTGGTGCCCAGAATTACAAAAGGTGATTGAAACAAAACATGTTAGATTCGATGAGTCTAAAATTGGACTAGAGTGGACCAAAATAGTCGAAGAGACAGAACCGGAAAGGTACAACCACGTTTGGCTAGAACCTGAGACTAATCATGATAACTGTTTTAATGTCCATCCATACAGAGAGCAAAATAACAACTGACTCACCCGTGCTGGCAAGGTCACGCTCCGCTGCGTCACGTGGGAAAACATACGTAGATGTTTTCTTACATGTTCTCAGCACATCCCCCTTTTTAAGACTTGAAATATATATACATTTCAAACTTTAAATGCATAATATAATTAATAATGAAGGCGATCCACAGGTTTAACAATTCGTCCATTCCGGGTTCTTATCTGGCCGTCTTCTGAGTCGTTAGAGGGATAATCCACAACTGGGGTCTTTTCATTTTCAACCAGTTCCTCCCCCGAAAAGGTCGGCGTCGATGGGTCGGCTGGATATTGCACTGTAACTCCTTTTCGTAGATGGAACCTGTTTCGACGTAAAGTCCCAACTGGAGTATCAACCATATACGACCTTGGTGTCGATGCTTTCTTCTTTACAATCCCCCAGGTTCGCATATCTGTAATCCAAACCGTGTCACCTTCGGATAGCTCCTCCATGTCCGTAGCTCCGCAGCGTCGATCATATCTGAATTTCATATCCTTTCTCCTTCTCCCCTCCTTTCTTTTCAGGGTCTGAGAGTCCACCAACTTTGGATTAAGATTATCTGGTGCAATTGGCAAGGTCGTTCGGAGTTTACGTCCCATGAGAAGCTCAGCAGGGCTGTAACCGTTCTCCAAAGGGGTCGATCGATACTCCAGGAGTCCAAGCGATGGGTCTTGATTTTTCTTGAGGATCAACTTAGCAATTTTCACACCTGCTTCTGCCATCCCATTGCTCTGCGGGAATCGAGGACTTGAAGTGACATGTGTGAATCCGTACTGCCTTGCGAAATTTGCAAATTCACGAGCAGCTCCAAATTGCGTCCCATTATCGCTTACAACAGTTTCTGGTACTCCATGTCGGGCAAATATGGATTTACAACTACGCACCACCACATTGGCTGTGAGCCGATCCAGCTGAATCATTTCAGGAAAGCGAGAATAATAGTCAATGACGACTAGATACCACTTATTCTCGAACTTGAACAAATCCATTCCAATCTTCTGCCACGGTCGTGTAGGAAAGTTGGTTGGTATCAAAGGTTCATGTTTTGAGACGGCTTCCTGGATACAGACACTGCACTTTCTGACCGTTTCCGCGATCTCCTCCGAAATTCCAGGCCACCATACCGTCTCACGTGCGCGAAGTCTTGTTTTTGTAATCCCGAAGTGCCCAGCGTGCAACTTATCTAGGATCTCCAGTTTCATACTTGCTGGAATAACAAGACGACAGCTACGCATCAGTAGTCCATTTTGAACGCCGAGTTCATCCTTGACATGCCAATAAGAGAGCAGAGCCTGTGACATCTTCTTCTTATCTGGCCAGCCTTGCTCAAGGTAGTTGGCTACTGCTTTCAGGGTCTTATCTTCTTGTTGAGCTTCAAAAATCTTCGTCAACATCTCGTCTTTGTCGGTTATACTCGAGAGAACTGCATTTATATGCGCTGAGGTTTGCCGTTCGTTTTCACCTCCCTCGGTTGTAAGAAGTGGTTGTCTAGATAATGCATCGGCGTCGAGCAGCTCCTTTCCAGGGATATGCACTATTTCGAATCCAAACCTCATCATACGCATTCGGAAACGTTGCAGTCTTGGGGTCAGCGAACTCAATTCTTTCGTCGAAAATAGAGGAATGAGAGGCTTATGGTCGGTCTCAATTCGGAAACGCTTTCCAAGCAGGAAATCTTGAAAACGTTCGCAAGCCCATGTTATTGCGAGAGCCTCTTTCTCGATCTGAGCATATCGTTTTTCGGTAGGTGTCATAGTTCTAGAAGAATAAGCAACAGGTCGCCAGATTCCATTCTTACCTTCTTGCTTCAGTACCGCTCCCAAGCCATATGAAGATGCGTCGGATGACACCATAGTTGGTTTCCTGACGTCGTATGCTGCCAAGATGGGTTGAGTCGTGAGCAATTCTTTCAACTTTCGGAATGCTCGCTCCTGGCTGCAATCCCAAACGAAGTCTTGACCTTTCACCAACAACTGGTTCAGTGGAGCCACAATTTCAGATAAATTTTCCACAAAGCGTCCCAGATGGTTCACCATGCCAAGAAATCTTCTTACGCCATGAACATCGGTCGGAGCAGGCATCTCCGCCACTGCTTCGATTTTCGCTGGATCTGGTCGGATACCGTCTTCATCCAGTATGTGCCCAAGAAAATTAATTCTTGGCACGCCGAAGACACACTTGGCCTTGTTTAGTGTAACTTTCGCCTCTTTCAGTTTTCGGAGCACTAAACGAAGAATTCGATCGTGAGTCTTGGAGTCGGAGGCAAATATCAGGATATCGTCCAGGTAACACATTACACCGTCCATGCCTTGCAAGATTATTGACATAACTCTCTGAAAAAACTCTGGGGCGAGTGAGATTCCAAATGGCATTCTGCAGTATTTATATCTCCCAAAAGGAGTGATGAAGGTCGTTAAATGCTGGCAGTCCGGGCTCAACGGAATCTGGTGAAAGCCACTGTTCGCGTCCAGTTTCGAAAAGAATCTTGCTTCCCCCAGTTGCCCCAGCATGTGCTCCACCACTGGCATGGGATGCACTTCGCGCTGTACATGTTCGTTCACCCTTGAGAGATCCACACAGAGTCGTATGTCGCCATTCGGTTTACCAGCAATCACAGTCGGTGCACACCATTCAGTCGCAACGTTAACTTGTGCTATGATTCCCGCCTTCTCGAGCTCTTCCAATCTTGTTTTAAGCTTTTCCATCAAAGGTATTGGTACCCGTCGAGGAGTATGCACAGCAAATGGTTTTGCTCCAGGTTTCAATTTGATTTCGTAAGGGTTTCCGATCTGTCCCAGTCCTTCAAATACTTCGGTAAATTCCTTGATCGGGTTAATTCTCGTCGCAACCACTTCAATCCGCCTCGCCAGGTTCAAGAGCTCACATGCCCGGCGACTCAGAAGAGGTTCACTCAAACGACGAATGACATAAATCTTCTCCTTGATTTGATAATTGCCATTTCGCAGCGTTGATAAAAACATACCCACAGTCTGAAGTTCGGAGAAATCAGCAGCTCTAAGGTTGATATCACTTTCCACTAGTCGTTGCTGTCCCATTATCTTCTTGAAGAGACACAGAGGAACACATGTAACATCCGCCTGGGAGTCGAGCTTGAACTTCACCTGTTTCCCGTTCACTTGGATTTCTGCTGTCCATCGCCTCCTGCACTCGCCTTCATCATCATCGAGATTAGATGAATCCTCCACAGCTGAGACCTCCAGGAGTACACCAATTTCTTCATCAAGTTCAGAAACAGCTTTGACTTCCGCAGTCTTCGCCTGTTTATCTGGACAGCAATTTGCAAAATGGCCAGTTTTTGAACATAGGTTACATCTTTGTCCTTCAGCACGGCAAGCCTGTCCTTCCCTGTGGGTGAAACCTCCGCATTTTGGACATCGTGATCTTGTTTTGGCTGACTTGTCCTTCTTCCTCGAAGGCTGCTGTTGTTGTTTCGGTGATTGTTTCTTCGAGTTGAACTTCACCTGATTGACCTTTTGACTTGCTGAGGGACGCTGCAAGTCGACTTGCTGCTGTCGAACGGCTTCCTGCTGTCGAACCATCTTCACCGCCTTTTCTAAAGTCAGTTCGCTGTCCAACTGCATTCTTTCAGATAAAGCTTTGTCCCTCACTCCAACCACTATTCGGTCAAGGATCAACTGCTCATGAAGACCCTCAAATTCGCAACTATCAGCCAATTTGTACAATGAAGTGATGAATTCGTCCACTGGCTCCCGATCCTCTTGGATTCTTGAATTAAATTTCGCACGTTCGTAGATAATATTCTTCCTGACACAGAAGTGGCTGTCGAACGCCTTGAGGACGGAATCAATTTTCGTTGCCTCTTCCTCCTTTTCGAACTTGAAGGTCCTGAATATATCATCCGCGCGGTCACCCATCAAGTACATGAACAAATCGATCTTGTCCGCCTCCTCTTTCTTCTTCATTCCACTGACCACGAGGTATCGTTCGAATCTTTTCCTCCATTTGGGCCATTCGTTGGGAGTCGAGAAGTCGAAAGTTTCTGGAGGTTGAATCTGAGCCATGTTGAATTATCTTCCAAGGTACGCAAAAATCGATATTTTGCAATATACGGGTTCGTATTTTATCCAGTTATCGCTGCCACCATGTTTTAATGTCCATCCATACAGAGAGCAAAATAACAACTGACTCACCCGTGCTGGCAAGGTCACGCTCCGCTGCGTCACGTGGGAAAACATACGTAGATGTTTTCTTACATGTTCTCAGCACAATAACGACCTAGAGAATGAATTACCGAGTAATTTGGATTCAGTGGGGGTAGAGGACACTCTACCACAACCCTCCACCTCCAAAAACATTGTTCGAAATCCATATGGGAGAAAAGGTAAACCAAGAGTAGAATTGAATTTTTTAGATGTTACCGAGCCGCAAAGTTTTGAAGAGGCAGTCCAATCTCCCGAAGCCATGTATTGGAGAAAAGCAATGGAAGATGAGCTTAGAGTGCTTCAGGAACGAGGCACTTGGGAGTTATCAACATTACCGCCGGGAAAGAAACCGATTAGCAGCAGATGGGTGTATAAGGTGAAGACAAATGAGAGCGGAAATGTAGAGCGTTTCAAAGCACGTTTAGTAGCTAGAGGTTTCTCACAGAAACAAGGAATCGATTTTCAGGAAACTTATGCACCTGTTATTAACTTAGCTGTAATCAGAGTTTTATTAACGTTAAGTTTGAACATGAAATGGTACAATAGACATCTCGACGTAGATAACGCTTATCTATATGGCGACTTAGAAGAAGAAATATACATGCTTTTGCCAGAAGGGGTCGAGAGGAAAGATAAAGAGGTTTACAAACTGCTTCGACCTATTTACGGCTTGCGACAATCAGGGCGGAATTGGAATTTAACACTCGATCATGCTTTACAAGAAATGGGATTTACACGACTAGAATCCTGTAATTGTATTTATACTTATCTAGATAAGGCAATTATTGCCGTTTATGTAGATGACTTGGCTTTATTTGGTGAGAGTGAAGAGATTTTGCGGAATAGAGAACAGAAAATTAATGAAAGGTTCCGAGTTAAAAATTTGGGAGCGATCAGGAATTTCTTGGGAGTTCAAATTGACTATCCAGACGAGGAGACTCTAGTACTATCTCAAAGTACATATGTTAAATCAATCTTACAAAAATTCAACATGATTGAATGTCGACCGGTATCCACACCGTTAGACATTAGTTTTCCAATCTCAAAAGGAGATTGCCCCACAGATGAAGAAGAGAAAGAGAGGATGAGAGCTATTCCATATAGGGAACTAATCGGGTCGCTCCTTTATCTTGCAAATTGTACTAGGCCAGACTTAATGTTTTCCGTTACGAGATTAGCCCAATTCTCTAGCAACCCTGGACGTCGACATTGGCAAGCTGCCAAACACGTCTTAAGATATTTACACGGGAGCATAAATCTATCTCTCGTTTATCGCCGGACTGATTCCAATGATTTTTGTGCATACAGTGATGCAGATTGGGCTAGCGACATCGATGACAGACGGTCCAATAGTGGGACCGCTATCACTATAGGACATTCCTTAGTCATATGGAAGACTTGCAAACATAAGTGTGTCTCACTTTCCACAATGGAGGCAGAATATTTAGCGCTATCCCAGACCACTAAGGAAGCAGTTTGGATCGCTACCATCTTGAAAGAATTAAAGTTCTTATCGAATTTTGCCTTTCCCTTGATAATTCATTGCGATAATAGATCCGCTATAGACTTTTCCAAAAATAATGTGGAGAACAACAGATCCAAACACATTGACATAAGATACCATCACGTCAGAGAAAGAATAATTAACGGAGAGATCAAGATTGTCTACATCCCTACAAAGGAGAACCTGGCCGACGTCTTCACCAAGACCCTGAGCAAAGTGGCTCACAAGAACGCCTGTGACTTAATGAACTGTTCTCCAGTCCAGCGCTTCAGTGGGGGAATGAAGAGAGAAGCGTGGACCGGCCGTTTGGCGGCGCTGCATGGAGATGACTAACCAATGGGAACGCCCCTCCCCTTCTGCCGTGCGTCATCTTGTTTACAGTCTTAAGCCTCCCTTTGTTTTTACTGCTGTGTGCGGTTGCTGCTGTGTCATCATATATATCCTCATATATCCTTATATTAAATAATAATCCTATATTCATAAATCACTTCTTTTGGCTGTTCTTTTTGCATCACCGACCCACAACAAAAACTATATCTGAAAATTTATTTACAAGTAATAATATATATTATTATTATTTATTTAAGTAACCCAGGTTCCTGGAGCGTACAGAAGTCGCCAACTACCCGGGATGTCCTTCTGACCTAAGTCTTCTTGGATTTATATACAATGCCAGTGGAAGTCCAATTAATAAGGTGTTGCCAGGCAGATTTCTTTTTTGGGAGATTTTCTAGGGATGCTGGACATATGTTGGTGATACCTAGGAGAGTGGCTGTCTGGAATCTTTGGTATTGGAAGGTTGGGCAAGTGAAGAGGAGGTGGTCTACGGTTTGGTCTTCATCTTGGCAGTGGGGGCAAGTTGGGTCTTCTTTCGATACCGTTTCAAGGTCTGCCTGAATGTAGCCATGTCCGGTCAGGATTGTTGTGGAGGTAGATCCATGCTTGATGTTTCGAAGCATTTGGAGGAGTAGTTTCGGGGTAGCAGCAAATCTTCGTAGATTTCTGGTGGAGTAATCTTGGATGTAGAGGTCTGTCCACATTTTGAGGGCTATCTGTTCTTTTTTACCGCGCGCGACGCTCTTTGGGAGGGTGGTAAAGGATAGTGGCAGATTAGAATGTGCTGCAGCCTTTGCCGCCTGATCCGCCAGTTCATTTCCTGGAATACCGCTGTGGCCTTTGATCCAGCAGAGTTGCACATTTGGTGAAAAATGCAGGTTGTAGATTATTTCTGCAATTAGTTGTATTCTTGGGGGCCAAGACCTACATATGGCTGATAGAGCTGATTGGCAGTCTGAGGCAATGATGAAGTATTCTTTCGGGAAATTCATGGTGATTTTTGTTGCGTAGAGAATGGCAAGCAGTTCAGCTTGGAACGCTGAGCACTCCTGGTGGAGTTTAAGTTGTATGGTTTGTAGAGGAGGTGGTAGGATGACTCCAGCCCCAACTCCTTCTGATGATTGGGATCCGTCTGTGTAAATGGTGGTGACATTTAGTTGTAGTGATTTGGTAAAATAGATTATCTTCCGTAATGGGGGATAGGGTAAAAAGGAAGGACTTGGGCGTGATTCGTAGTGGCCCGTTTTCAAAGTTTTTAAATATTCTATGTGAGCCTTTATAGAGATATCGAGTGGGGGACAACCCGTCAATGAGATAGCTGGTATTGTCGGTGTGCATGGACCACCTCTTATTATTGCTTTCGCATATTTGTAGTGGAGACTACGTAGCTTGCGAGCCCCATTTGTGTCATATGCACGTTTTCCCCAGACACCAGAGCCATATAGTAGCGCTGGGAGAACGACTCTCTTGTAAATTTTGTGTCCGGAACTGAAGGTTGAACCAAATTGCCCTTTTATGGTGCTAGTGAGCCTTGGGAGTATCCATCGGTATTTGAGTAAACTGTTATTGAGATGTTTAATAAATTGTCTCTTTGAATCAAAGGTAATACCAAGGATTTTAATTGTTTTGTTGATTGCAATGGGCTGGTCAAGAAGTCGGATGCTGTCCTTGTTTGGCCATCTTGGTTTGTTTCTGTAAAACATGCATGCTTGAGTCTTGTGGGGATTTACCAACATTCCATGCCTTCTGCACCATTGTGAGAAATTTTCAAGAAAATTGTTTATTTGACATTTAGAAAGCTTTGGGGTCACCTGCGCCATTAGTGTGAAATCATCTGCGAAGCCCACTAATTCGCTCTTTCTAGGTTTTTGCAAAGTAAATGCTTTTCTTGCAATCATATTGAAGAGGAAGGGACTTAAAGCCGCTCCTTGTGGGACTCCACGGAGTGACAGAATGTGAGCAGTGTGTCCCCATACGCTATAGGCCATTTTTCTATTTATTAAATAGCTGGTAATTAGTTGAAGTAATTCCTCAGGGCAGCTAACCTCTCGTAGGGCTTCAATGATAGAATACCTATGTACGGTGTCGAAGGCTCTTCTAATGTCTAGGCTGATAACTAGTGTTTTCTCCCCCTCTTACATGTCCCTGTCTATGAATTGGTTTATTGCAGCTAGGGCGTTTTCGGCCGAACGGCAAGGAACAAATCCAAATTGGAGGGGTGAAAACCAATTGTGCCGGTCTGCTAGCCATTGTAGTCGAGCCAAAATGCAACGCTCAAATACCTTGGCTAGGGTGTTGAGGAGAGCAATTGGGCGGAATCTTTCCAGTGGGTTTTCTGCTGTGCTGTCCGGTTTGGGTATAAGAACTAAAAGGCCGATTTTCCAGGGTGATGGAAAATGGCCGAATCTTAAACACTTGGTAAAAAGTCCTGCAAGTAGTTTATGTAGGGGAGGACCTCCTAATTGAAGGCACTTTGCTCCAAGTCGATCAGGGCCTGGAGATTTCTTGAGTCCACAGCATTTAATGGCCCGAAGTACTTCAGCGTCGGTGAAGTCTGGCTCAATGAGGCCAGAAAACTGTATTAAGGGCCGAGGCTGAGATATTGGTGTGTCAGGCAGACAAAAGTGCTGCAAGATTTTTTCACAGGTTTCCTCTGGTGTATAGGGGGTTCCGTCAGATTTTTTGAGCAGTGGAGGTCCTCTTTGGGTGCTTCGTCCTTTGGAAATATATTTGTGGACAGAGCTCCAAGCGGCTGAGGATACTTCTTGACAGAGGTTTATCCATGATAGGTATTTGGCTCGTCTTATCTCGGCTCTCAGCCTGTTGTGACATGCTCTGTAGAGCCCTTTGAAGAAGTTTCTAATGGGCGTGGATGTGCACTGCGAAAGGCGCCTTAGAGAAACTACTACATTGCGGAGTTTTGCTAAGTCTTTATTCCACCAGGGTTTTGATGGTCTGTTGTCTTTCTTTTTTCTTTTCATGGATATGTTGCAGGCCTCTTGAAGGATTTTGGTAAGAATATGCACCACATCATCTATATCCTGGTGTGTTGATGCGGCATGGAGACGTGAGACTGCATGTTGCAGAGAGGAGCCAAGGAATGCAGTGAAGGCGCTTTCCACACACGTCGATTCAGCCCAGGAAGTATTTTGCGCTGGGGATATTGTATCTTGGATTGTAGTGAGGATCGGTAGATGGTCTGTGAATGCCATTTCAGGGAGGCATGTTCTAGTTGCTCGGGCGGCTAGGGAACTGGAAGCCAAGGTTACATCGATGGAGGAAGACTGGTGTCCATTGCTCCAAGTGTATTGCACAGGAGCTCCCAGAAAGTGTAAGTTTGTGAGCATAGAAGATGCTTCCAGACTAGCGCCTCGAGTATCACGGACTGCACCGAGACCCCAGGTAGGGGAGTGGGCGTTGGCGTCCATGCCTAAAACACTTGGTATGGCACATGTGGTAATGATGGATTCGAGGGTCGGAAGAAAGTCATATTCTGTTGTATCATGGTGCCAGTAGGCTGAACAAACTAAGAGGGCTTGTTTGCCTAGCCAGACCATCGCAGCAGTGATGTTTGGGTCGGAGGAATCAACCTGTACAGGATGAAGGCTGGCGCGAATAACTAATCCCGAGGGGATGTAGTTACCAGGTGGAGCAAACGTAAAAAATGTGCTATTGGGCCATCTGAAGTTTTGGGGGAGTTCCTGGAGCAGGATTACGTCTGCTTTTGTTTTGATTGCCATTTGGGAAAGTTCCAGAACAGCATCTGGTGACTTTCTGAGGTTGGCCTGTAGAACTTTGAGGGGTTTAATCATATTTTCTAATCTTGGATATTTGTGCCTTAACCAAGGGACATGCGCGGGATGTGGCTTGGTGGGTTAGTGCTTCAGATGAGATTCCTGCCTTTTTGGAGCAGTTATGACATTTCAGTGTGTTGCTTGGGCATTCATGTCCCTCGTGTCCTGTTGTACCACATTTGTAGCATATGGGGTTGGCGGCTTGGCAGGTCGATGCGCGGTGGTTGAAACCGCAGCATCTGTAATACTGCTTCAGAGAATAGCTTTTCTCATAACGATGTATTAAGCTTGCGATGGGGATCTTACCACGTTGTTGCAGAGTCTTGGCGGCGTCATCGTCCACTTCGACGAATACTGTGGTGTAACCTTTTGGATTGGGTTTGGGTCGATGTGCAATTCTGAAGTGTCTTTTCCCTGGTAGATTCTTGAATGATGGGTTGTTTTCCAGACTTTTAAGGATTTCTTCATTTTTTGTGCTGTCTTCTACCCCAAAGATACAGTATCTGGGGTGGATCGTTGGACGTTCCTGACAAGACAGTTCGGATGGCATTGCATTGTTCAGCTTGGATGCTAGCTCAGCGGCGACATGTTTGGTTTTAGTGTGGATGACCAGCTTCCCTTTACCTTTCACTGAAGCAGCTACCTCGTTTGAGGCAAAGAGAGAAGGGTGTTTTCGACTTTACTTCGCGGAGGATTTCTCGAGATTCCTTAGTAGGGTTTATGGATTTAATTACGACATGGGATTCAAAGTCTCTTGCCAGGTTGTTATAGGTTGGTTTAACCTTCGAGAAGACAGGCGCTGGGGGTTTGGTCATGTCTGCTGTTTCAGCATATGAGGGTCTGGATGGTGTCTCTGCCATAGGCTTGGGGCGAGACTGTGCGAGGTTGATACCAGTGTAGGCATCCTGGAGAGCCAGCTCAGCGCAGGTCAGAGCGGACTGAAGAGTTTTTATGAGGCTTCTGCGTAGATCTTCATTTAATTTAGTCTTGGTAGCGAGCGTATTTATTTGATTCACGCCGGTGTTGAAGGCGCAAGAGATTTGACCGAACTTGAAATCGAGATGTTTAGGGTCAGAGTCCATCTCGGAGCGATATCGTTTCACGCCTGATGGCTTGTTAATTGACATCATATATTCTTTTTTATTTTATAATTAATAATATATTATTATTATTTATTTAAGTAACCCAGGTTCCTGGAGCGTACAGAAGTCGCCAACTACCCGGGATGTCCTTCTGACCTAAGTCTTCTTGGATTTATATACAATGCCAGTGGAAGTCCAATTAATGAGGTGTTGCTAGGCAGATTTCTTTCTTGGAAGATTTTCTAGGGATGCTGGACATATGTTGGTGATACCTAGGAGAGTGGCTGTCTGGAATCTTTGGTATTGGAAGGTTGGGCAAGTGAAGAGGAGGTGGTCTACGGTTTGGTCTTCATCTTGGCAGTGGGGGCAAGTTGGGTCTTCTTTCGATACCGTTGCAAGGTCTGCCTGAATGTAGCCATGGCCGGTCATGATTGTTGTGGAGGTAGATCCATGCTTGATGTTTCGAAGCATTTGGAGGAGTAGTTTCGGGGTAGCAGCAAATCTTCGTAGATTTCTGGTGGAGTAATCTTGGATGTAGAGGTCTGTCCACATTTTGAGGGCTATCTGTTCTTTTTTACCGCGCGCGACGCTCTTTGGGAGGGTGGTAAAGGATAGTGGCAGATTAGAATGTGCTGCAGCCTTTGCCGCCTAATCCGCCAGTTCATTTCCTGGAATACCGCTGTGGCCTTTGATCCAGCAGAGTTGCACATTTGGTGAAAAATGCAGGTTGTAGATTATTTCTGCAATTAGTTGTGTTCTTGGGGGCCAAGACCTACATATGGCTGATAGAGCTGAGTCTGAGGCAATGATAAAGTGTTCTTTCAGGAAAATAATATATAAGAATCGTGAGGAGTGATAACTATGCAAAGATTAATGATGATATACCACAGAATATTTAAAATAATTATTCAGTGACAATATTTTATAAAATATTAAAGTCTAAAATTGAATTCATATATTCAACAAAGATTGACTACTATTTTAAGAACTCGTGGAGAGAACCCTCCCCAGATAAAAAAAAAATACCCTATAGAATGATTTCTCTATCAATAAATATATATTATATTATACTGATACAAGTAACTAATATGAATATGGCGAAGAACAGAAGTTTTAATTGTTCTTTATGAAAATAGACACCATTGATTGTGTAAGGAAATCTTTGTATTATAGTCACGATCTCACGATTTACCCAGAACTCGACCTAAACTAATCATGTCTCACCCTTCCCCCTCTACTTGTAAGGCTCTGGTGATTGTGAGGCGTAGACGGAGCGTGAGGCCTTCAGCCTTAATAGTGTTGGGACACCTCGTGACCATAATATGCCAAAATAACCCAGAACCCCACCTAACCTAATCACCGGTGATTGCGAGGTGTCGAGATGGAGCCTGAAGCCACCTTTAGCCTTGGCAGCACTGAGCCAGAGACTGAGATCCCCTTCCTGTGGTCAAGCCACCTGACCTGTGGTGGATGACCTGGCCCTACCAAGCTAGTCAGAGATGGACTCAGACACCCCTTCCTGGTGGTCATGTCCAATGGTGGCCGACTTGACCACAAGCCAGAGTCCAAGATGGACTCAAAGGCCTCTTCCCTGTAGTCAAGCCACTGGTATCAAGCCAGACTCCAGCATGCCTATGGGCAAGCCACAAGCCCATGGTGGGTGTTATAATCACCATCTTCATGCAGAACACCAGCTCCACCACGAGCCCTGAACCTCTCCCAAGCTGACCCCAAGATGCCCAGATCTGACAATATTTTAAAATTATTTTTATTATTTTAAATTTTATTTTTGTGAATATTTCTTTAATAATTTTTATATTTAATTTATTTTTATCATTTTTTAAGATGCCTTTTATTTTTTATTTTCATAGAGAGAAGAGTGATGATAGCCTTGGGGGGTGAGTCCAGCAACACTGGGGCAGGGAAGCGGGATATTTACATTTTTTTTAAGTGAGAGTTTGATTTCTTCCCGAGAAGCTAAAGACTTGGAGTTGCTGAGGGCTCAGGCCGCTGGCTGCGCCCTTTTTCGAATCCTGGACTTTGGTGGCTGGATGTCGAGGTAGGTGGGGATAACATGGAATTTTGGCATAATAGGCCTTTTGTATAAAGTTTATATATACTTTTAAACTCCTCCCTTTTAGCCTTATATATAGTTTTTTAATCCTTTTTTATATACATCTTATATATGTGCGTGATCCTATTTAAGTATTATTTCTTTATTTTTTTACTAATATTTGTTGTACATTGAAAGATTATTTTATTGGTCTAAATAAAAATTTGTTTAGCCAAAAATGATTGGTTAATTTCCCTATTAACATCTATTGCTAGCCGGCACAGCTTTAGGTCTCTACATGTGCCATAGATGAATAAATTTGTGGTCTGCTTTTCTGCAGCCACTGGCGCCCGAATATTTGGACATGTAGAGATCTGGAAATAGTTTATTTTAAAGACAACAGCAACGAAAAACATATATAATCATCCCGATTTTAACAATAGCACCAAATTAGAGTTTGAGAGGAACTGGACACCTCTTGCTTGTGGTGAACCACATGCCTCTAGGTGGCTGACTTGAACCCACCAGAGCCAAGCTAGACTCCAGCATGCCTTATCCTTATAGGCATGCTACAGACACATGGTGGCTGCTAATATCAGTATCTCCAGGCGAAACACCAACTCCTCCACGAGGTTTAATCCTTCCCCAAGCCAACCCCAAGATTTTCAGGTCTCGCCATGTTCATTTTTATTTATTAAAAATGAATAATTTTAATCAATATTTATTTTTATTGGTGAATTTTTTCTTTAATATATACTAATTTTTATTTATTCAAAGAATATTTTCAGTGTTCTCATAGAAGGTTGATGATAGCTTTGGGGATGTAAGTTTGGCAAAACTGGGCAAGTGAATGGCAGGAAAAAGAAACAAGAGAAGTTGCTGAGTGTAGCTGTATGAACGGGATGTCTTTTTGGTGATAGAGCCTGTTGTGCTTTTTTATTTTTCACAGATGAGGTCTCCCCACCAGTTATTTCCATCTCCTTCAGTACTTTAAGGAAAAATTGTCTGGCGATGAACAGGAATATGAATATTTCCATATAGTTATATTATCTCAATTGTAAAGATGACGCATGCCATTTAATTTCTGTGTAAGAAGGATGCCTTTAATAGGTTACTTGAAAAAGACATAAAATCAATGATTATAGACACTTTGGGCTATTGCCTTCAAACATATGTCCTCAAGTATTTTACAGATAATGCGCATGAACTTTCTATAAATTATATATTAGTAGCTATTATTTAAAAAAGCTTGGTTAACCACGCTCTTATGATACAAAAAAAAAAAAAAATTAGCACCAAATAATTATCTATTTCACATATATTTCAAATAATATTTTCATAAATATTTGTAGATTTTTTTAAAATGCAATATCTCTCTTTATAATTATAAAATTCATTATTTAAAATTTTATATAAAAATACAATAAAAATCGTTGAAAACTTAACATTACCAACGCAATAATATTATTGATGATTGATCCTGCTACCCGTCCAAACATGTCAACTAAAGTTGTTCGACGGAGATGAGATTTTTATATTCTTTCTATTTCACATGTAAATAAATACTATTTAATTAATTTATTGTTCACATTAGAGTAATTTAAAAGTAATTTAATGCATTTTTAAAAATTCATTAAAAAATGGCAGCTACTCTAACAGCCGTAGAAGAAAAGGTATGTTTAAATTTGTATTTACTGTTTTCAGATTATTAATATAAATCAAGATTCCCAAAAAGAAAGAGAAATAAAAGCTAAACATACAGGATAAGTTTCGAGTGTATTTTTATATAATAAATGACAAATAAATAATACCAAACGATATCCGCAACGGGCATTTAATTAGTCTGATTATCTAGAGACAAAAAAATTAACATTTATAGCAATGATTTTCACCACAAGCTTATAATAAACCATCTCAATTCTCGTAATATAAGTATAGGTATCAGATGGATAAATATAGTTATTTGTATTTTAAATTATCTTTTGTTATAAATATAATTTAAATGACATTGCCAGTAAGAATAAATGTAGGAATATTTCTTTCTCTATAAAATTAGTTTTTTTTTACTTAATTATATAAATAAAAATGATAACATCTCCAAATGAGTACATATCAATGTTAGCTTTATAATTAATTAACTTTAAAATTCATAGTTTTAATTCAGAAAGATAGGAAAACAACAAAGATACAACTTATTAGTCAAAAGTTGTAAAAAAGCCTAGTGTTGTTATACCAATAGATTAAAAAATGTATACTAATAAAAAAATAAAAGAGGAAAAAAATAATTTCTACATAAAAAGTCTCTTTAAAAATATCTGGTTTGAAATATATTTGTCTAACATATGAGAGATTATATAAATCTCTATTCATGATAAAATTGTGAAAAATGTTTTAAAATTACAAAATAATTTCTCACAATGAGTTTCTTTTTATTACAAAACGCTAGCTTTCAAATGATAATCTCTCTTCAACGGGCTTAATAAAAATTGACTATATCCTACAAGAAATATGCAACACTATGCAATTTGTGACATATTTATACAAACTATATTAAAAATTAAAATGTGTAATTTGAGTATAAGAAATGAAAATATTGAAGAATGAATGTTTCTTTAACACATAAAACAGACTTCTACTATCCTTACTGTGATGAAAATATATTGGGAGGGCTTGGCTCTTCAATGGTAAACCCTTCCAGCAGTTTCGTCAATTTAATCTACCAGACTTATTTTTAGAGTTCTAATACTATTGTTAAAATGGCAATTCTCTCGGATTTCATGATATAATTGTTTTGACCAGTGACCGGTTACTCTGTGGTGTGTTGCGGTGTATATATAGATGGATGTCTTGGTTAGTTAGTTAGTTAGGACAAAGTTGTTTTATCCCAATGGCAAGTAATAATATGCCACCGATTGTAATTAAATCGACGATCGGACCAACCGGCGAGAAACTATGCATAATCGAAGCCTCCTTAATAACGAAGATCCTAGACAAATGTGGAATCGAGTATAAACTTGAGGAAACGGTTCAATCAAAGAAGAGAACTCGCGGCTCCCAATCGGATGACTCAAGATCGCCAACTAGGAGCGAGCGTAATCTGAAGACGCCTAGAATGGACATCGACGAACAAAGTCCCGCCACTGAAATTTCTCAACAAATGAACGTAGCTCACCCACCGCAAGACGATGAAGAAAATAACGACAACGATGGCCCATGGATCACAGTCACTAACGTGAAAAAACCGAGAATTCCTCCTGTTATTGCAGAAAATGTAGCAGATTGGAAGCTTCTTTGCCAAGAACTAAAAGGCTTGTGCACGGAACCATTCCAAGTCACGATTTCTGGCAAAAAGCACATAATTAAATCGAAAAACATAGCCGACTTCAAAAGAATCAGGGAGTATGTACAGAAAAATAATGGAGGATATTCCTACAGACTACAGGAGGAAAAACCACTGAAAGTGGTATTGAAGGGGGTAACAACAGCCTTCAAAGAAGAAGACGTCGTAACTGAACTGGTCTCAATGGGCTTCACTGAGGTCATTGTCAAAAGACTCCATAGACAATCGACCAAAATACCGATGAATATAGTCCTAGTAGAGCTACCGAAAAATGAACACAATAAACGAATCTATGGAATAACTGAAATACTTTACCAAAAAATAGTCGTGGAATCATTCAGGACTACAAAACGAGTGACCCAATGCTTTAACTGCCAGGGTTTTGGGCATGGCCAGCTAAACTGCTTTTTGAAGCCCAAATGCGTCAAGTGTGCTGAAGAACATCATTCGAAGGATTGTCCAAGAAAGTCGAAACAGCTCCCACCAAAGTGCGCTAACTGTGGAGAGGCGCACACAGCCAATTACCGCGGATGCCCAAATTTTCCGAAGCCACAACAACAGCAGCTAAAGCCTCCCAGACAAAACTCCCCTAACACCATACCTCAAGCAAGCTCCACTAAAACAGAAGAAGCAACTGTTGAAAAACAAAAGGCAAGTTACGCGGAAACTACAAAAAAGAAAACTACTCGTTCTGACACCAGGGAACTGTGCGAAAAGTTATTAGAAATTATCAAAACTTACCTACAATGAAAGGCAAATTACCTTTAAAAATCGTTTTCTGGAATTGCAACGGAATCAAACTCAAAAAAGAAGAATTCCTACAGTTTTTAGAAGAAAACTCAATAGACATGGCACTGCTCAGTGAAACACACTTAAAACCATCTGTCGACCTCAAACTCAGAAACTATCAGACAATAAGAGACGATAGAATCGTTGGAAGGGGCGGTGGAACGGCAATAATTCTAAAAAACTATCTTAAATATAAAAAAGTGCTGATTCAAACATCTAACATGGAAAACACCACAATTCTAATGAAACCAGATGGAAGGGCAGTAGTGCAGATATCGTCAATCTATAAGAAACCCGATCTACCACTCCAGGAGGAAGATCTGAATCTCTTGTTAGAGAATAATCAATCAGTAATCGCTGCAGGAGACTGGAACTCCAAGCACCCTCTTTGGGGCTCAAGAACCTCCAATAATAGTGGAACCGTGCTTCATAATTTTTCCGAAAAAGAAAACCTGGACATTGTTGCACCTTCTTCACCCACGCACTACAGTCCTTTGGGAAATCCAGACTTTTTAGACATCGCAATTCTTAGAAACATTCCCTGGGCTTCGAGGATTAAGACCCTGGATGCCTTATCTTCAGATCACCTCCCAGTAATCCTAGAGCTGACCTGCCCGAAGGATGAATTCACGACTAGGGCTTGCCGACTCACTAACTGGGTACACTTCCAACAAGACTTAATTTCCAGTACGCCTCCTAGAGTACCCTTGAAAACGGAAGCCAATATTGACTCAGCAGTGACCATACTAAATGATAAAATCTACAACAGCTACTCAAAAAACACAGTTATATCATCCTCTTCATCAAAACAGAACCCCTCGACCAAGGCCTTGATAAAAGAAAAGAATAAAGCTCGTAAGAGATGGCAAGCAACCTGGGATCCAGCCCATAGAGCCATTTATTTAAACCTACAGGGAAAAGTTAACAAAGCCCTCAAATCCGACTCCACCGAGAACTGGAATCAATTCATACACAAGATTGAATCAAGCCCAAAGGACTTCTGGAGAAAAACAAAACCCATCAGGAAAAAAACGGAAAGGATCTCAAGTTTAGTAACGAGCGGCAAAACCTTATTGACCGACAAAGAAATCGGAAATGAACTTGCAGAACACTTCTCCAACCAGTTCTCAAAGGAAAAAGAAGAAGACCAACCAAATATAACTTATAATCACCAACAAGAAAAAATGCTCACAATGACGACACCAAATGAAGTCAAAGAAGTAATTAAATACTTAGCTAACCACAAAGCTCCTGGCCATGACAATATCACTCCGCAAATGGCCAAGAATCTTCCCATCAAATGGATTGTATTTCTAGCTGGAGTATTCAACGCCGCACTGCACTTGTGTTACTACCCCAAAGTCTGGAAGCATGCTATCATAATTCCAATTCCAAAAAAATCCGCTAAATCCCCTGAAGATCTAAGACCTATCAGCCTCCTCTCCACCATCGGCAAAATTTACGAAAGAATTATTCTACGTAGACTTCAGATGTACTTGGACAACTCTAACTTCATCATCCCGCAGCAATTCGGATTTAGAAGGGGGCACTCAACAACTCACCAACTCATTGCAGTTCTGGACTATATCCAGATAAGAAGATCCCACAAGGAAGTGGTAGGTGCTGTCTTTCTAGATTTTGCGAAAGCATTTGATAAAGTTTGGCATAATGGCCTTATAAAGAAACTCACAAAACACCAGTTTCCAAGTGACATTATCAAATTTATGCAGAATTATCTACAGGGCAGGACATTTTCAGTCAAGCAAGGAAATTTTATAACTGAACCAAAGCCAATCCAGACTGGAGTACCTCAAGGCTCTATCCTCGGACCCTACCTTTTCAATATTTACATTAATGACATCCCACTGCACTCTAAATGTAAACTTAAGCTCTTCGCAGATGACACAGCAATTTTATTCAACTCCAAATCAGTCAACCTATTGGTTACTCAGCTTCAGAATTACCTAAATGACATAATCAAATGGTGCGATGAGTGGAAACTAGACATTAACCCAACTAAGACTCAAGCAATAGTTTTTCCCCCAAGAGATAACAAAAAATTCAAGCCACAAACCAACTTGACAGTAAACTCAAGCACTATTAGTTGGGCCGACCATGCCAAGTATCTTGGTGTCACTTTGGATTCGAAATTAAAATTTAACCTACATGTCCAAAACACCATAAGAAAGGCAAAGATAGCCAAAATATCTCTTTCAAGCCTGCTTAATTTTAAAAGTAATTTAACAACAAAGCATAAATTCACGTTGTACAAAACCTGCATTCTACCCATCATCACGTACGCACTACCAGTCTGGGGCAAATATATCACACCTACGGATAAAAAAAGAATAGATGCCTTCATGAGGATTTGCTTACGAACCACTATAGGAGCCCCATTCAATCTTTCAAACAAAATTCTCAAAGAAGATCTCAACCAGCCTAATATAGAAGAGATTTATCAAGACTCTGCGACAAGACTATTCTCGCAATTTCAAAAATCCTCAAATCCAACTATACAAGAAATTGTTCAAAACCAAGGTGACCTCAGCCACCGAATCCGACGACCTGGACCCAATGGCTAGCTGACAGCCAAACACCCAACAACTGCCCTCCTGTAAGGTTCGGGGGGCCACTCCAGCATCACAACTCGCCATGTGTAAATAATATGGACAAGGTGACTCGCGAGCTGTGCTCGAATGTAACACCTGCAAATTGAGATGAAATAAATAAATAAATAGTTAGTTAGTTGTGTTATCTTACCGTGATCGGTTTAATAAAATCCTCCGGTGTTCAGTGCCCTCTCCTATCATTCCTCCTTTTTTTCAACAGGTTATGGGCCCAGGATTACTTTAAAGAAATTGTAGCATCAAGAAAGTATTTCAAAAATGTCAAGTCTTTACCAAATCGAAAAATTAAATTCCGAAAATTATGAGACATGGAAGATGCAAATGAAGATGATTCTAATTCATTCCGAACTTTGGGATTATGCAAATAGCATAAGAATCAAGCCTGAAACCGAAGTAGAATCCAACGAATGGGAGAAGAACGACCAGAAGGCGCTAGCAACTATAGTCCTAAGTTTAAGTCCTCCAGAAATAATACACGTGAAGAGATGTAAAACTTCTGCAGAGGCATGGAAGCTTTTAAATGAAGTGCATCAGCCAAAAGGACCTGCAACGAAGGTGTTTCTTACGAAACAGTTAATATTATTGAAAATGAAACCTAATGAAAGGCTGCAGGACTACCTTAACAAGTTCAGCAGTTTAGCTGACAGGCTGAGTGAAATGGATGCTCAAGTCCCAGAAGACTTCCTTTCCATCCTTCTGTTGTGTAGCCTTCCCGAGAGTTATGAGGGTTTTAGAACTGCCATTGAAACTAGGGACGAACTGCCTAGCTTTGAGGCTTTAAAAGTGAAAATGCTGGAGGAGGAAATTAGGCAAACTCAATTGAACGGCACAACTAATACCGAACAAGCTTTCCTTGGAAACCCAGAAAGAAAGAATTTTCCCAGCACATCAAAACCAAAGCCAAAGGGATTCCCATTTAGCTGCCACTTCTGTGGAAAAAAGGGGCATAAAGCTGCCGACTGCAGAAAAAGAAAGTCCAGGAACCCTAAAAATGAAATGGTTGCGTCCTTTGGGACAAAATATTTGAGCAAACTTGGCGCAAATGAATGGTGTCTGGATAGTGGCGCAACTGCCCACATGTGCAGCTCAAGAGACTCATTCGATCATTTTGAGGAGACTGCACCAGTGAAAATTACACTTGCCAATGGTGGATTCATTGAAGCTATAGGAAAGGGGAATGTAAAATTGGATTGTAAAACCAATACTGGAACTGTAACCCTATCCTTAGAAGATGTGCTGTTTGTACCTAGATTAAATGGAAATCTATTTTCTATCAGTAAGTGCACAAGTAAATTTAATATTGTAAATTTCAAGTACAGAAAGGCTGAAATAGTGAATTTGCATACAAAAATTTGCATACAGGCCTATGAAAGGAATGGACTTTACATCTTAAGTCAAATTAATTGTCCTAAGGCATTAGCGACAAGTGAAATTTGCATAGCTGGAGAGAAAAATTACGAAAAATGGCATAGTAGACTTGGCCATTTAAATTTGCAAGATCTCAAAAAGTTAAAAATGCAAAATATTGTATACGGCCTGCCAATTTTTGATGTTAAAAATTTTACCTGTGAAGTTTGTTTGAAAGGTAAACAAACAAGGCTACCTTTTCAGAAAGAGTCTTTTACGAGAGCAAGGGAACCACTGGAGCTGATCCATACTGATATTTGTGGTCCCATGAGAACAAAATCATTGGGTGGCGCCCTTTATTTTTCAACATTTATTGATGACTTCTCGGGATTTATCTTCACATTTATAATGAAATCAAGAAGTGAAGTATTCAAAGGATTTAGAATATTCAAAAATTATGCTGAGAAGCAAACCGGAAAAAGGTTGAAATGTATTAGAAGTGATAATGCGCCTGAATACCTTAGCAAAGAGTTCAAAGATTACCTAGAAGGAGAAGGTATAGGACGTCAGCTCTCTGTAGAATATACACCTCAACAGAACGGTGTCGCTGAAAGAGCGAATAGAACTCTACTGGATATGACTAGGTGCTTCATGATCGAAGGTGATTTACCTGAAACTTTATGGGCTGAATTGATACATACATCAACTTTTATCAGAAATAGATGCCCGAGAAATAACGATTGTAAAACTCCACATGAGTTATTTACCAAAAGAAAACCTGTAGTTTCTCATTTAAAAATTATAGGAAGTAAATCGTTTGCCGTGAATAATAGGCCGAATAGATCTAAATTCGCACCTCGCAGTGAGGAATACAAGTTAATAGGGTATTTCACAGAATCTAAGGCATACAGACTTTGGAAGCCTGGTACACGTACAATTATAAAAAGTAGAGATGTACGTTTTATTGAACCAGAATTGTCCAAAATTAGGAATGAAGTCGTTGAAATTGATGTTGGTTCAGAAAGGGCTTCTTTCAAGGAAATCCCTCTAGTAGAAGAAAGAGGAAGTACATCAGAAATTGATCCAAAAGCTGAAATTGAAAGCCAATCGGATCTAGAAGTATCTGAAGTGTTAAACGAGCCGTCAGAAAGTGAAGTGATAATTTCTAGAAGAGGAAGAGGAAGACCAAGGTATATTAGAACGGGAAAACCTGGCCGACCAAGAAAGGAGTACCCTACAGCCAATTTGTCAACGCAAGAACTTCTAGCGGCGAAATACTTGCCAGATCCAAAAGACGCAGAGGAAGCGCTGTCAGGAAGGGATTCTTATTTTTGGAAGAAAGCAATGGAGGAAGAGTTTGATTCCTTGATTGAGAACAAAACTTGGGAATTGGTTGATCCCCCTAAGAATCGAAACATCATAGGAACCAAATGGGTATTCAAAACGAAATGCAATAGTGATGGTTCTGTTGAGCGCCATAAGGCTCGCCTGGTAGCAAAAGGCTATTCACAGCAGTACGGAATAGACTACGAGGAAACTTTTGCCCCAGTAGTACGCCAAAGTACTATTAGAATGTTTTTAGCCTTGGCTGTTGAATACAACTTGATACTCCATCAGATGGACGTTCAATCTGCTTATTTAAATGGAGAAATTAAAGAAGAAATTTTCATGACACAGCCGGAAAACTTCGTCTCAAGAAAATATCCAGAGAAGGTATGTCGACTCAAGAAGGCCATTTATGGGTTAAAACAAGCTGGAATAGTTTGGCATGAAAAGCTTGACAATGAATTAAAGAATTTGGGACTGAAGCAACTTCAATCTGACAATTGTGTCTATATCAAGCATGATGAAGGTATTCTCCTGGTGGCAATCTATGTTGATGATCTGATAATTGCGGCTGAAAGAGAAGACACGTTGAAATCCTTTAAAGAAAGTATGAAAAGGATATTCAAAATAAAGGATCTTGGAGGGATAAATTGTTGCCTGGGTATAAGGATACAAATGAAAGAGGATGGTTCAATATCCATAGATCAAGAGAGATATATTGAAGAACTTCTGGCGAAATATAGAATGAAAGAGGCAAAGCCTATTTCTACACCCATGGACTCGAACTCCAAGTTAACAAAAATTTCATCTATAGAAGGTGAGAATGAGCCAGTGAAAAAGGTAGAATACCAATCACTGATTGGATCATTGATATATCTCTCAGTGTCGACAAGGCCCGATATAGCCTATGCAGTTAGTGCTTTGGGACAGTTCAGTAATGATCCTAGGAGACAGCACTGGAATGCTGCCAAGCGTGTCCTCCGCTATTTGAAAGGCACCTCATGTTTGAGGATTACCTACAGAAAATCAAATGAGGCTCTTCATGGTTATGCCGACGCTGATTGGGGTGGAAACCTCGTGGATAGAGGATCTCATACGGGAATTGTTTACTTTTTGGCAAGAGGTCCAATAGCCTGGGAATCGAAGAAGCAGCAGACTGTCACTCTTTCGAGCACAGAATCTGAGTACATCGCACTTTGTGAAGCAGGAAAGGAGGCAGTCTACCTTAGAGCGCTGTTGGACGAGATGGGATTTGGTGAATTGCTGAATGGACCGACTGTTCTGAAGACGGATAACCAGGGTGCTCAACAGCTGGCGAGAAATCCGGTTTATCATGCCAGAACTAAGCATATTGACATCAAATGGCATTACATCAGAAGCATTTGCAGCGATGGACTTGTCGAGGTCGTCCACACACCAACCCAAGAAAATGTTGCCGACATCCTTACTAAAGGCCTACCAAGGTTTTTGTATGAAAAACACGTCACTGGATTTGGAATGTAGAAATCTGATGAATTGAGAGGAAGTGTTAAAATGGCAATTCTCTCGGATTTCATGATATAATTGTTTTGACCAGTGACCGGTTACTCTGTGGTGTGTTGCGGTGTATATATAGATGGATGTCTTGGTTAGTTAGTTAGTTGTGTTATCTTACCGTGATCGGTTTAATAAAATCCTCCGGTGTTCAGTGCCCTCTCCTATCATTCCTCCTTTTTTTCAACAACTATATTGGATGATTCTACTTATATATGCTACAATGAAGCCTGGAATCTCAGAAATGGTGTTGAAGTAAACTATGGACATAAGCTTTTAGGACAGTCGAATTATTACATATAAATATTTGCATCGAGCAATACTCTTCTGCAAACAATAAGTACAAAGCCAGTTAGGCATAAATTAATTATAAGGCACAATCTATATACAGTAGAACCTCTATAAGAGGACACCTCTCTACAAAGGACAGTTTTAATTTGCAAAATTACCATTTTTATTATTTAGCAACTCTCTGGTAAGAAGACACCTCTCCCTAAAGGACACTTTGGCTTTGCAATTAGTTGTCCTTTACAGGAAGGTAGTTTTACTGTATAATAAATGAAAGCATTAAAGAATGAATCTTTCTTTTTTTACACATAAATTTATAAATAAACGTTTAGTTTATTTTTGCTCCACTAGATGGCGCTCTGCCGCTTATCCCATAGAAAGAAGCCATGAAGGTACAAATAGATTAACCCATAGAAAGAAGCTATATAGGTACAAATAGATTAACCCATAGAAAGAAGCTATATAGGTACAAATAGATTAACAAATAGAAAGAAGCTATATAGGTACAAATAGATTAACAAATAGAAAGAAGCTATATAGGTACAAATAGATTAACAAATAGAAAGAAGCTATATAGGTACAAATAAATTAACCCATAGAAAGAAGCTATATAGGTACAAATAGATTATCCCTTAGAAAGAGGCTATATAGGTACAAATAGATTATCCCATAGAAAGAAGCCATGAAGGTACAAATAGCATGTGCTCGTGGTCAGGAGATGCCTTTTTTATTTTTAACATAAATTTATATTTCCTCTTTCTTCCATTCTATCAATTGAAGCATTGAATTCACTCAAAAATGATATTTACTATTTTAGAAGATATGTGTGAATGACTCTATTTTAATTATTAATCAGGGAAATGAACAAAGAATATTGGATATCTTCAACAATCTATTATGTCCTGATATCCATTATTCTATGGAAGTAGATAAATACAGATCAATCAATTTCCTGGACATTTTACACAGGAAATAAATTTGATCATTACTCTAATAAATATGATTCTCAATAAGTTTATACATAAAGGTATAATGTAAGTTTACGGGAGGATGGTTTTGATGTAACAATAAAAGACACAGTTCCTTTTAAAAATGTACAAAAATAATACATTTTGGTTTATTACCTCAAGGTAATACAGGTTAGCTTTTGTCTGAATTTGAATTGTTTTAGTCCATTTTTAAAGGGAGCAGTTTCTCTTCTGGGCAAATATAGGCGAATAACAAATATAGGTGTAGATTGATAAGGCACAATTTGGATTATAGATTATAAACACAAGGTAATAAGACCAAATTCAAATAAATAAAGTGTGTGACGTTTCGGTAACAGATCTGAAGATGGTAACAACGCTGTTACCGAAACGTCACACACTATTTCTTTATTTGGATTTGGTCTTATTGCCTTGTGTTTAAAATATAGGTGTATAAGAGCGAAGAAAAAAAAATGTTTCCTTTGTTCAGACACTTTTTGTTATGCAGTAAAACCTCCCTTAGCTGACACCTTCAAACAAGGACAGTTTTTACTGCCAAAATAGCCCTCCCATTGAAAATATATTTGTACTAGCAGACAGCCTTGCTAGCAGTAACCTCAAAACAATGGGCGCATTCTCAATGCATCATTTATTGATTTTTTCATATAATAGACATTTCCGCTAACGGATAATTCAGAATTTGTTCGAAGTTGAACAAAAAAAAAATTTTTTTTTGAAAACAAGGTAATAAGACCAAATCCAAATAAATAAATAGTGTGTGACGTTTCGGTAACTGCATTGTTACCATCTTCAGACAAAAGTACTGAATGAAAAATTTTACCACAGCATGTTTTAAATAGTTACTGTTATCAAGTGTGTAAACAAGATAACAGATAAGAAGAAGACAGTTATCTGAGAAACACAGAATATTATTCTTAGAATTAAAAGTGGAAAAATTTCTCATTTAGTACTTTCTTTTGTCTGAAGATGGTAACAACGATGTTACCGAAATGTCACACACTATTTTTTTATTTGGATTTGGTCTTATTACCTTGTTTTATAATCTATAATCCAAATTGTGCCTTATCAAAATATTTTTTTAAAAATTAAAATTTATTTTCAATGTTTTCATTTTTATTTAACTAGTCTACTAAAATCATTTGCTAAGTACAAGGAAAATAAGACCCAATCCAAATCTTGTATCTCTAATCTATAATCTAAATTGTGCTTTATCATCTTTTGCTAAGTGTTAACATATCGATTTGATTCATTCCAACAATCCACAGTAGAATCCACATAGCAGTTGATTGGCCCTTACATATACTTCACCAGACAGCAGAAAGTTGAACCAAAGGAAAGAACAAATGTCAGCATTTGACGCTGATGCTTTTGAAAAATACAAGATAATTCAACTAAAGATAGAGAAAGATCAAATATGCGAAATAAACTCTCTTAGAGAAGAATTACAAAAACAATAACAATACTCAGAACAAAACACTATAAAGGAATGACAATACATCCAGATGACACAAGAACCTATAGGACATGTAACAATTGTACTGGTGTGGAACTAACACCTACTCACATATTCTCATGTCCAGCAATGGCTGTAGCCTTGCAGAAATTTGACATGGATCCAGAGCAGCAGTTTTTACACACCCAAGATAGCGAACATTACTGCTGCTGTGATAGAGATGCTTGGAGACATTTGAGGCTCTTCATTGGACAAAACAACAACAGAAAATTGACATGGACCCAGAGCAGCAGTTTTACACACCCAAGATAGAGAACATTGCCGCTGCTGTGATAGAGATGTATGGAGACATCTGAGGCTCTTCATTGGACAAAACAACAACAACCAGACAGCTACAAGGTAGTAAGACCATATCCAAATGAATTAATAGTGTGTGACTTTTCAGTCAATATTGTTACCAAAGTGTCGCACACTATTAATTTATTTGGATTTGATCATATTACCTTTTAGTTCTTCCAGCTCAGGTTGGAATTCCTGGTAATGAGCTGGCAGACTCTCTGGCAAAAGCTGGAGCTCTTGGCCTACCTGAAGCAAGAGAATCTACCACCCAACTAGACGAAAGAGACCTCCTCCGTACCATCAAAACCCAATGCCTGCAGGAATGGAAATCAGATGCTGCACATGACTGGTACAGAGTAGGAGGGACAAGCACCGGTTCTGTCCTCCCAAGAGGACAACAGTCTTTGATTTCCAGACTTAAGTCTGGTCATCTACGGACAATGACTTTCCAGAATGGTTGCAAGGTTTTCCCACTATGTACTAAGTGCAATTCTCAGCCTACAACCCCAAGACATATTATTGACTGTATTGACTCATCCATTGATGAGCTCTACTCTTCCCTGGCAGACACCATCAAAAATCTCAAGCTTTACAAGCTTGATACCTTAATATGATTGAGTGGAGATAAGAAAGAAGAAGTTCTAATCTAAAATCCAAATTGTACCTTTTATCATTCTTCAGACAGCATTTGCCATCATATCGTAGATTCTCGGCACTACAGGAAGATTAAAAAGTTTATTATTTTATTGATTCTCACAAACAAACCCAACATTCCATATTAAGCTGCCCTGGTTTACTTGGTACAATAAAACACTTCAGATGCAACTGGTTTTATTACCACTTTTTTTCTTTATCAAATTGAAAGTTTGTCTTCATCCAACTTTCTTTCAATTTCACTGAAAAATGAAAACTTGATTAAGTATATAAAAAAGGTGTACTCTCTTAGATTTGTGAAAGAAAAACCCTTTTAATAAGTTTTTTTTGTGTAATAAATTTATTGTCAGGAAGACAAGGTAATAAGACCAATTCCAAATAAAGTGTGACGTTTTGTTAACAGAAAGCAACCCTTTTGAGAAATATTTTGAAAAAAAAAAAAAAGTTATTCTTTCATAGATCCAGGAATACCTTTTTTTTTTTAAAATAATAAACACAAGGTAATAAGACCAAATCCAAATAAATAAATAGTGTGTGACGTTTCGGTAACAGCATTGTTACTGTTCGTGGCTTGAATGTTCAGTAAAGGATACTAAGAAGCACTTTGCCACTTGTCTTGAATTGTTTTATTGTCTTTGGTTTTAGAGTTATGAGTAGCTACCACATGAATTTAGAATACATGAAATTGACTTAGATTTTGATACTAGTGGTAGAGAGAGAGAGAAAATAAAAAAGCTATTCATTAACCAAACTAGAAATTTACATACGTGTTGATTGCTTTAAAATTTACATATTAAAGATTTATATTATACAATTGAATTTTGAATATTTTGGCTTAATTTTCATATATAAAATTGAATTTAAGGAAATTATTAACTATAGGATCCAACATACTCCCCCGGCTGGGAAGAGATGACCAGAAAATAAAAAAAAATAATAATAAATAAAAATAAAAAAAGAGTTCCAATAGTATAGATGCTGGACTAATTGATTCCGACTATGTAGCTAAGATTACAATTATCATTGTTTGAAAGGTAATGGAATCAGCTTCCATCTTTGAGTATCCGATTGAGGTGAATCTTGAATGAGATTTTCAGATTCGTTGGCCAGTTCTCTTTCGGGAACTGCTGGATTATCAGACTCTGCGGCTGCTAAGTCGGATTCAATAGGATCTTCCCAAGTTTTTGATTCAGCTTTTATGCATGAGCCTTGTTCGGTCGATTCCTCTAAATGTTCTTTGGAGAGTTGTCGACTTTCTGCCGCCTTCTCAAAATCTTCCAGATTGACTGCCTTTTCTAAAGCTTCGGGTCTTAAGACTTCTTTCTTCAAGATTTCTGGCCATTCTATATATGCCGATGAACTGTAATTTTCATCGTCGTCTTCAGATTCCTTGACGTCTTCTAAGCATAGAGAATCGATGGGTTTCCAGCGGGATAATTTAGCCTTTTCACCGCTCTGTAGATAATCCTTTGTTGATGTATCCACAATTTCAACAGGTACAACTTTCTCTTTGCTTGACGATTCAT
Organism: Cordylochernes scorpioides; assembly: GCA_030710605.1. Classification (NCBI taxonomy): domain Eukaryota; kingdom Metazoa; phylum Arthropoda; class Arachnida; order Pseudoscorpiones; family Chernetidae; genus Cordylochernes; species Cordylochernes scorpioides. Next base: position 93,772,933 of record CP092871.1, on the reverse strand, counting down.
TAGCTTCTGTATAAACATTGATTATGCCACTGGTAGCCTCTTTAGGTCGATTAAGATCAGCTTCAACTACATTGAGGTGAGCTGAGTCATCATGGCACAGTTCTTTCTTATCCAGAGCTTCTACACTGACCACTGGTTCTTTCGAATATTTGCCTTCCGATTTATCAATAACCGAAACTTCGGAGATTTCAATCTTTGGAGTCCCGATATCTTTGTTAGACTCTTCGTCTTCAATGACAAAAGTGGTTTCTAAAATTGAAGAATCTTCTTGATTCTCATCAATAGCCTCAGGAATGTCGGCATTCTCAGTTAAGAGATTTTTGATAAGTGATTCCTGGCGTGGGGATTTTGGTTGTAAGAGAGGGAATTTTTGATTTTCATTTAAATAGGAATACTTGAGTCTACCTCCAACTCTTAGAAGTCCTTGAGTGTCTAAGAAGGGATTTAGAGAAGTTAGCTTGTTGGACAGAGGTAGTTGCTTGTTTGACTTCAGTAATTTTATTTCCGTGCAGAATTCAACTTGCTGAATTGATTGGACTAAGACTTGAATTGCCTTTGTTAATTCTCTTGTTGTCAAAGGTCCTTTCTGACGAATTGGATCAAAGAGGAGGCAATTGTAGTAGAATCTCCAACACCAAGCTGTGATTCGGATCAATTTGGTCATTGTGGAATACCTTACAATGAATTCTAGATTTAACATAGTTTCTGAATTTTGAATTAAGGTTTTTTGATCCAACACTTGACCCTCACCGACTTCTTCTTGAATGATATTGAGATTTACTTGGGTTGGTGAAGAAGGAATATATCGAACATTATTTTCTTGAAGCCAAATAGGACCCCGCCACCAAATTCTATGATTGACCAAGTCTTGAGGCATGATTCCTCTTGATGCGCAATCAGCTGGATTATCTTGACTGGATACATGGAACCAATCAGTGATTTGAGTCAAATTTTGAATTGACGACACTCTGTTCGAAACAAAGGCTTTCCATCTGCTGGCATCTGATCTTATCCAATCTATGCAGATTTGTGAATCAGTCCACAAAAAGGTTTTGTCAGGTTGAAAAGGAAATGATTCAAGAATGACTTGATTCAGTTGAGCCAAAAGCAATGCTGCACTTAGTTCAAGTCTTGGAATTGTAATGGTCTTTAATGGTGCAACCTTAGTTTTTGAGGTTATCAGATTGATTTTGATCTTTTGATTTTTGAATCTAGTTTTCAAGTAAAAAACTGCTGAATAAGCAATAAGGGATGCATCACAAAATCCATGTAGTTGTAATTCTTCTATTTCAGAAGATGAGCTGTTCAGGTATCTTGGTATTTTGATTTCCTTTAGGCACGATAGTTGAGTTTGGAATTTATTCCAATTTGACTTTATATCTGATTCAATTGGTTCATCCCATGAAGTTTTCTCAGCAGGAAGTTGACGTTTTCGCCTATAATAGGGTGGTGGCTTTATCTTAGGAATAATCGAAGTTTCTTTCTTAGATGAGAGTGGTTCACTTGACTGAGAAGCGAGAGGTTGTTCTGGAGTGGATGGTTGACTTGATTCAGAAGGAAGTAATTGGTTTTGTTTAGAAGTAATTTGTGGAGTTAACTTGGAGATACGTGACTTTTTAGATTTACTTGGAATTTCTTCAGATTTACTTGGATTATCTTCAGATTTACTTGGATTATCTTCGGATCTACTTAGATTTTCTTCAGATTTACTTGAATTATCTTCAGATTCTTCTATAGAGGAGCATGAAAAATTGGAGTTCTGAGACATCTGTGGCTCTGTATAATCCCCAGAACATCGGCAACTCTCTGAACCTCTGGTGGGAGATGTAGGGGACTTGGGCCCACTTTGGGCCTTGAAATCTTCAACAGAAGCCGATGAGAGAGTGTAACTCTGCTCTGGGCTCATCGGGTAGGATGGCAGATTATCAACTCGGTTCTGGCTCTCTATAGAGTCTTCTTCTATAGGAATTGGAATCTGCTTGGAGCACCCAGGGCTTGATGGCATTTCGACCAAAGGGGACATGGCCTCTTTCAGGCTGTGAACTGATACTTGTAAGGGGGTTGGAGAGTTGTGTTTGGAGCTCTGTAGGCTCAAAGTTAGAGACGGTGACCCTTGAACAGAGTCTGGTAGACTTGGAGAGGTCTGAATGGACCCCGGCAGACTTGGAAAGTTCTGAGTGAACTCCTTTAGACTTGGAGAGTTCTGAATGGACTCTTGTAGACTTGGAGAGTTCCGAGTGAACTCCTTTAGACTTGGAGAGTTCTGAATGGACTCTTGTAGACTTGGAGATGGGGCATTCTTTATACCCAACTGGGCCTTAGAAATTGGGACATCTTCACGTTCCCAGAATTTTCTTATGCTGGAATCAAGTTCAGTGGTACAGTGATTGATTACCGAAGTATTCGACTTAATATTTGAATGGATTCTCCCAGAAACAAGCCAACCTAACTTGGTATTAAGTGCTATCGGATGGTGCTTTAAATCTGTTTTATGACCTATAATGAATTCTACAAAGGTATCTGCACCCAAAATTAGGTCTATGGGCTTGGTGACATAGAATTCTGGGTCTGCCAAGAGCAAATTTTCTAAATGAGGAAAGTCTGCTGACTGAATTTGGAAGTTTGGAAGGTCTGCAGTTACCCTCCCAACCACAAATGCTCTGGCAGAAAATAATTGATCATTATGATGTGGGGTGAACTCTATTTCAACCTGCGATGTTGTCCTGTTGACAACAATGTCACCTACACCTTTTAGTGTATAAGAATTTTTCCTTTTTTCAAGTCCCAACTTGTGGCAACATTGTTCTGAAATTAGGCTTATTTGGGACCCATTGTCCACTAATGCTCTACATAGCACAAATGAGCCATCCTTCGCCTTGACTTTAATAAGGGCTGTTGACAGTAGAATATTTGTTTCCGTTTCCAAAGGCATCGCATTACAGATGGTATTTGTTGAAATCAACATCTCTTGAGAGGTTGTTGGTTGTGGAATGGATGGTTCAGAGTTGTATTCATGCAGAAGAGTATGATGGTTCTGCTTGCAGTTTTTACATCTTGATGTGATGAGACATTTGGATATCTCATGATTTGCTCTAAGGCAATTTTGACAAAGTTTATGTTTTTTAACTAATTCCCATTTTTTAGGCAAGGGAAGATTTATGAATCTCTGGCAGTCATTTAGTTTATGAATTTGATGACATAAAATACAATTTTGACCTTTGTTGACATAAAGGCCATGAGCCATCATATTTTTGCTAGAGGTTTTTTGTTCCTGGAACAAAGGAATTCTCATACCTTGCAGGCTTTTAGCATGTTTTTCTAAAAAATTCACAAAGTTTTCAAATGTTGGATATTCTTCATTTTGAAGGGTTAATTCCCATTCTTTCCTGAGGGCTTCACCAATTCTTTTTTCAAAAAAATTGATCAGGATTAGATCTGTTAATGTGTTTTTCTCAAGTCCTAGCACTGAGAGATTTCTAATGCCTTCATTGCAAACATCAAGGATTTCATAGAGAGAACCAGCCGAAATAGATTTTAATGGCCTTATGGAGAATATTTTGTTGATTTGTGAAAAAGCCAATTCTCTTCTGTTATTAAATCTATTGCATAAGGTATCCCATGCTTGCTGGTAGTTTTTGTCAGAAATGGGAAAACCCCGAATCAACTTTTCCGCAGGACCCTTAACAGATGCATTTAGATATTGAAATTTTTGTATTTCAGTTAGTGTTTGATTTGAATTAATGGTGGAGTTAAATATTTCTCTAAAACTAAGCCAATTGGCTGAATCACCATTGAAAATGGGTAAATTTATCTTAGGTAAATTAACATTGGATTCGGGCAGTTGTTTATCACTATGAGTATTTTCTTTGGTTTCAATCAAAGATAAAGCCTCTTCAATAGACACCAACATATTAAAAATATCCTTCTTGGCCTTTGAATAATCGTCATATTGTGTATCATCTAACTCTGATTCTAATAATGTGTTGATAACTTGATTTAGGCTAATTTTCCTTTCATTAACTTCTTGTTGGAATAGCTTTAATCCATGTATGTTTTTAGATTCTACAATAGCTTTTTTCTCTGATTCCAGATCCTTTATTTCCTGAATAATAAAGTTGAATTTGTGCCGAATTTTAACTTCAGATTTGGGCATGACTTTATTTTAAGAATTTTAAGTTTTCAAATGGCTTACCTTAATTTTTTAAAGTATCCGGCTCGATGAGGGACCATAATGTTCGTGGCTTGAATGTTCAGTAAAGGATACTAAGAAGCACTTTGCCACTTGTCTTGAATTGTTTTATTGTCTTTGGTTTTAGAGTTATGAGTAGCTACCACATGAATTTAGAATACATGAAATTGACTTAGATTTTGATACTAGTGGTAGAGAGAGAGAGAAAACAAAAAAGCTATTCATTAACCAAACTAGAAATTTACATACGTGTTGATTGCTTTAAAATTTACATATTAAAGATTTATATTATACAATTGAATTTAGAATATTTTGGCTTAATTTTCATATATAAAATTGAATTTAAGGAAATTATTAACTATAGGATCCAACAGTTACCATCTTCAGACAAAAGTACTGAATGAGAAATTTTACCACACGGGAATATTCTTGCCATCGCCCGCTCAAGTCTCAGTGGAGACTTTTCCGGGCACAGAATTTTACAACAGCATGGTTTAAATAGTTACTGTTATTAAGTGTGTAAACAATATAACAGATAAGAAGGAGATATTTATCTGAGAAACACAGAATATTATTCTTAGAATTAAAATTGGAAAAAACCCAATTTCCTATTTAAAAACATGCTGTGGTAAAATTTATCATTCAGTACTTTTGTCTGAAGATGGTAACAACGCTGAAACGTCACACACTATTTATTTATTTGGATTTGGTCTTATTACCTTGTGTTTATAATCTATAATCCAAATTGTGTGCCTTATCAATTAAAAAAATAATGTAACATAGAAAATTATAGGAAAGACAAACTTGAGGATGACATAACAATTTTATCGAGAGAGGGGGGCAAGAACAAATAAAAATTTAATAAGGCACAATTTGGATTATAGATTATAAACACAAGGTAATAAGACCAAATCCAAATAAATAAATAGTGTTTGACATTTCAGTAACTGAAGATGGTAACAACGCTGTTAACGAAACGTCACACATTATTTATTTATTTGAATTTGGTCTTATTACCTTGTGTTTAAAATTTATAGAGAGAGAGATATTTATAACCCAGGTTTCTCCAGAGAGCAGAACGCCAACTACCCAGCTTTATCAAAATACAAGAGAAGCAATAAGTTTACAGAGGAGTAGAGAATATCAAAATTGACATCTTAGATACATTGCTACAACGATAAGCCAACCCCCCACACCGATAAAACAGTGTTTACCTTACAACTCTGAACACTCGGATTTTCCTGGAAAAATCTCTTAAAGATTTCTTGAAAAAAGCCATGGTCCACCTGTGCTGTGTGAGCAGAAGAGCTTAAATTGACTGTTCCATTATATGTATATTCCATATGTAAATACCTGTTTTTTGCCTCTTTTTGCTCTCCACTTCTCCCATTCATATTTCCAAAATTTTTTTCTTATTTTCAATAGGATCATTCAAATAATAATCTGTATATATTTACCATGTGTATATAATATTTCTCCATTTTTACCCCTTTGTATATTTCCCACTTTCATAGGTTTCTCCGTTTTGTAACCCAAAGGAGAATCCTCTGTAAGACCTGTGTGTCTTAATAAAGGTTTTTGTGTGTGTGTGATACATTGCTACAATATATGATAATATTTAATGGAGATCTCCTCAAATCCTTGATTAAGGTTACTTCACTATTAAGACATCAAATCTTTAAATGATAAAGCACAATTTGGATTATAGATTATAATAAAAGAAAATAAGACATAATAATTTATTAGTGTGTGACGTTTCGGCAACAACATTGTCACCATCATCAGACAAAAGAATAAATGAGAAAAAAAATATTACAGCAAGTTCTTAAATAGTACTGTTATCAAGTGTTTAAACAAGATAACAGATAATTGCTAGCCGGATACAGCTTTAGGTCTCTACATGTGCCATAGAAGAATAAATTTGTGGTCTGCTTTTCTGCAGCCACTGGCGCCCGAATATTTGGACATGTAGAGATCTGGAAATAGTTATTTTAAAAACAACAACAACAACGTTAAAAACTTATAAAATCATCTTGATTTTAACACATCTTTCTGACCAAACCAGTTGTGATGCTGCTATAAAGGTTGACTACTATTTTAAGGAGATCTCTGGGAGAGAACCCTCCCCAGATAAAAAAAAAAAAATTACCCTATAGAATGATTTCTCTATCAATATATTTATATTATATTAACTGATACAAGTAACTAATACAAGTAACTAGAATATCTATTTGGATTAGGTCTTATTTTCTTTTACATCAAATCTTAGTCCATTAAGAAGAGACCTGGTTTTTAGTGTATCTAGAAAGAAATAGGAGGAGGAGGGAAGAAGATGGCTGCCATTTGTCAACTCAAAAAGAAGGTCTTGAGGACAAATGCCAATTGCCGTTCAATTCCCAGAGGTTTGTCCTATTTCCACAAGGGGTTTGTTGTCTTTGCTATTTTGACTTCAGTTGTCCTTTGGTTCCCCCTTTCTTGTTCTACATGAGGGTAGGTACACTTTTTATTATTGTTGTTTTTGTTTTTTTTGTAAAAAATCCTTGTTGTTGTTGTTTTTGTTGCTCTTATATCTCTTTTGTATAGATTATAGATTCCAGAAAATAAGACCTAATAATTTAATAGTGTGTGACATTTCGGCAAACAGCATTGTTGTTACCATCATCAGACAAAAGAATTATTTTTTTGTCTGATAGGGTAACAATGCTGTTGCTGAAACATCATACAATACACCTATCTCCCGATATACACGGTAGATACGTTCCTGAGAAAAACGTGTAAATCGAGGGATAGGTGTATATTAAACTGTCAAATCTGAATAGGTGTTCGCCCCCTCATGAATCAGAGCCTCCCAATATTCTTTTCAACATAGGTAATATAGAGTAGAATATCACATTTTAGTATAGTGCGATAAAAACAACAAAAAAAAAAACTTATTTGGAAAATCGTGTAAAAGCGAAAATGTGTAAAACAAGTACCGTGTAAATTGGGGGATAGGTGTATTAAATTATTTGGATTAGGTCTTATTTTCTTGTATCTATAATCTATAATTCAAATTGTGCTTTATCACTGTATAGATTTAGTTCTAGGTTTGATGTGAAGATTTTTTTTTGGTAAAATAGAGGGATAGTGTGGTGTTACATTTCTATAAGGATTTTTGTCAACCAATTATTTACATTTTTAACATGTGCAAATAAGGTAATTATTATGATGCATTAGTGTGCCATCTATTATGAAAATTCGAAACTATTATAGACGCGTATGATTCTTTTGAAAATTAAGCTATTTCTACTGCTCTTACTGCAATGGAAAAAAAATAAAATGAAATAATGGGAGGGCCTGGCTCATCAGTGGTGAACCCACTGTTCATGACTGTAAGTATTCTTTAGAGAGAGGTGTCCTCTTACCTGGAGAGTTGCAAAACAGTAAAAATGTTTATTTTGCAAATGAAAATTGTTCTTTAGGTGTCCCCTAACACAAGTGTCCTCTAATGGAGGTTCTACTGTGTATAATGTAAAACAAATAATTTTTTACTGCCCTTACTGCAAGGATAAAAATATTGGGAGGGGTCCTGGCTCATCTGTGGGTACAAACATTTTTATCATTTTGCAGTAAAGGCAGTAGAATATTTGTTTTACAGCAAAAAGAAACTGTTATAAATAGTTTGTCTTTCTGAATAAGAGGAAATTGTTAGGCTAGAGGCTCAACTTGGAATTGCTTATGTTGGTATTAAGTTTCTGTATTCCCAATACATTCTTTGGACCTATTTGCATACTTATAAAATAAAAGGATTTAAAAGCGCGAATGTTTCTTTTATACATAAAACAAACTTCTACTGTCCTTACTGCGATGAAAAATATATTGGGAGGGCTTGGCTCATCAGTGGTGAACCCTCCCAGCGGTTTCGCCAATTTAATCCACCAGACCGCTTCTCAGAGCTCTAATACTGTATTGGATCATTCTGCTTTTATATGCTACACTGAAGGATGGAATCTTAGAAATGGTTTTCAAGTAAACTATGGACATAAGCTTATAGGACAGTAGAATTATATTCAAATATTTGCTTCGAGCAATGCTCTTCAGCAAACTATAAAGACAAGGCCAGTTAGGAATAAATTAACACAAAGCAATAACGCGCCATCTATACATATAAAATAAAAGGATTTAAAAGCGCGAATGTTTCTTTTATACATAAAACAAACTCCTACTGTCCTTACTGTTTACCTCTTTTTTTTTTTCATCCCCCCCCCCGAGGCATCATTCCTCTATAGACAACTCCAATAAATTGGGGCTGCTGGTAAAACCAAATTTACAATAGCCTCAACCAATTAAGCTTCATTAAAAAAAAAAATTATCCCTAGTACACATGGTACAGGCCATGATAATCATGGTGGGTAGTTATTGACTGCCTTTACTGTAAGTGCACCACACATCTACACATGTGAAAAGCAGTTCGGCTTCATTTTTTAATTAAAACTAATTAAAATAAATTTTTACATTGTTGAGAGTCTATCAAATACATGTTTGTTAATTGGGACTGCTGGTATTGGGCTTTATCATTAATCCCAATTAATGATAATTAGGGTTACTGATAAAATTGGAACTGCTGATAATTGTGACTATTGATATTTGGGGCTTCTTGATAATTGGAACTGCTAAAACTTGGCACTATTATTAATAAGTAGCTGGTAATTGGGACTAATAATGTTGTTGTTTCTTATCCCCTTGTGTGAAGATTACATGGAATGGGGGTGTAGAGGTACAGCTTTCGTTGATCATGGCACCATGATCCAGGCACACTTTGGTGAAAGTCTGACTTTGCCTATAGTTTGAGGCCGTTCCTAACATGGAAGCCTTTGCTGCCGACTCTAACATGAGTACAGACGCAGCTCCTCCGTATCCCTGGAGTGGGACCCTTGCTGAGGTCTATCAACCGGGTCAGTTGAAGTCAGGATTTTTAAAGAGGTATTTCTCCTCTTCTAACAATGCTGCTGTTGGTCCGCGACTGCTTATTGGTCAGAGTTATTCTGCTTGTTTCACAGCTGGCCTTCATATCTGAAGGTTGTTCCCCTATCCGCCACCTGGGGACGTGCCCTATAGCAGTCAGCTCTGCCAAGGGGGGACTAGTAATAAATAGGGCTTCTGATAATTGGGACTGCTGATAATTATGACTTGATAATTAGATAGCAGTCTCAATAACATTTACTTTTATACACAAGACCAAATCAATAAATGGTGTGTGTATGGATTATTCTATATACAGTTACGAGCGTCATTCTTCATCTCTTAATCAGTTTTCGTCTCTGTCACCGTTTGCTTTTTTTTTGGAATGGCGCCCTCCTATTGGTTGGCTACGCTCACGCCACCTTTGCCCCCCCCCCACTCGCTATTTCGTCTTTGTAACTATTGTGTTGGAGCGGGTCGCTCCCTAAATAAATGCATATATTAGATAATAACCAAATGGAATCCTATCTTTCTTTTTCCCAGTAAGAGACGCCTACGGAAGCCAACAGTACATAGACAGATAAAGCACATAGGCTATAGTTATTAACTAACATATGCAATTATTTAAGGCGCCAATTTATAATTGTAACAAATAGTATTTGAATCAAAACATTCAATCAGGTAAAACACGGGCGTTGCCCGGGTCATTCGGCTAGTAGATTATAAACACAAGGTAATAGGACCAAATCCAAATGAATAAATCACACACTATTTATTTAGATTTGGTCTTATTATCTTATCCAAATCCCTATATATATAAAAGTCAGTGTATGTATGTGTGTTTGTTCCTATGTCGGCTATACACGTCCACAATACGTTACTAATCTGACTGAAATTTTAACAGTATATAGAGTAGAATCTGAAAAAACTTATAGTGAAAATTTCAGGTCTCTATTCCGAATATTCGTCGAGTTATTTGCAAATTCCGTTGCAAATTTGCCCTTTCGCTCGCAAGCAGAGCCTCTAGCGGTGAAGATGGAAGGTAATATCAGCTGACCTAATGTACATGTAAAAAGGGGTTTTAACAGGACATAGAGAAAAATATGGAAGGGGTATTTGTCACATTTTTAGCCAAGAAAAATTGAAATTGACAGGTTTTGGGCAAAAATAGTTGTTTTTTTTTTAGTCAGAAAATGATGATGACAATATTGCTGTATCATCATTTGATTATCAGATACAAAATTATATCGGGAAAAATTCCAAAGAGAAGAGACCACGGGTGAAGCCAGTTCATTTTTAGTATTCAGGAACAAAATTCTAACAGGAAAAAAAATCATTCGAGCAGAAGACACGAAGCCAGATCATCTCTTTATAAAAATATCGCTTCTCAGACACAAATTTGGAGCGGGATGTTTCACAAGAGTGACATCCACGGCACCAATTTATAATTGTAACGAATAGCATTTGAATAAAAACATTTAATCGGGTAAAACCCGGGCGTTGCCTGGGTCATTCGGCTAGTCTATAATACAAATAGTGTCTTATCATTTACTTTTATAAAAATATTTTTTTTAATGATGCCATAAAAGTTATTTTACCAGATTACTTACACCCATTACATCAGTAACCTGGTTGAATGAATAAAAGGGCCATTTGACACATAGAAGGTTTATCTGTGAGAGAGATTAAAGTGGCCTTATCATCATCCTCTCACTCCATCTCCCACTCACTCTCTGTGTATGTGTCCAGGCCGTGAAGGAGTTCATCTCTGTGGTCAATGAGATCCGACAACGGCAGAACGCAGGGCCCCTCTCTTGGAACACAGCCGTCAAGTTCATGATGGCGCGCAAGTTCGATGTTCCTCGGGCCCTGCACCTCTATGAATCTCACGAGGTAGGTTTTCTTCCCCCCCCCCCCCCCACACTGTAGTAGAAATATGGAATAGATGCAATCTCTTGTTGAGATGGTCATTATTGGTTTGGTTAAACTTGTTTCTCATCAATCTCTCTTATAATAATTCAACACTTATATTACGAGGTAGATTTTATTCCCCCACACAGTAGTAGAAATATGGAATGGATGCAATTTATTGGTTTGGTTAAACTTGTTTCTCATCAATCTCTCTTATAATAATTCAACACTTACATTACGAGGTAGATTTTATTCCCCCACACTGTAGTAGAAATATGGAATAGATGCAATTTATTGGTTTGGTTAAACTTGTTTCTCATCAATCTCTCTTATAATAATTCAACACTTACATTACGAGGTAGATTTTATTCCCCCACACTGTAGTAGAAATATGGAATAGATGCAATTTATTGGTTTGGTTAAACTTGTTTCTCATCAATCTCCTATAATAATTCAACACTTTTATCCCGACCTTTAATTTATTTGGTTATAATTCAACATGCCACATGTTTTAAGGAAGCACCTAGGTGTGTTGATGTAAAAAAAGGTTTGACTATATATCCCTACCTCTTTCTAATATTCAGAGAAAAATCTCATGCGGATTACTTAAGTGTTGTCAAAACACATAACTGGATTTTATCCGATTAAACATCTTCAACACAGAATCTAATGTGACTCACACTTTTAAATAGCTCTAAAATCTGATATGAATTTGATCATTAAAAAAATATGTTTGAGGTATCAAAACATTGCCTTTTTGTTCAAACACAGCAACGTGTGAACGGGTATAGCTAGGTGGAGCAGAGTATCAAACATAAAACACAAGAATAATGTGGTCAGGATGGATATCACACTCGCGGTCTATTACGATGAAGAAACGGAGCACCTCCTCGGGCTACTCACGCCTGAAGACAAGCTTCTTCTCGACAAATTCTTCGACATTATCATCAAACATGTTCCGAACATGAACTCCCCAAATGGCAGGGATCTGTCTAGATTCAAGGTGGCTTTAAGCTCCTGATCTGGACGTGCCCTCGGAGAGGGCTACGTCGATTGTAAATATCTCTCTTCATTCCTACCATTATTATTACCTTATAACTCCCTTTGAGTGTAAAGATTGACGAGATGTCAATAAAGTTGTTTAATTGTCAAAAAAATTCTCACAAGGTAATAAGACCAAATCCAAATAAATAAATAGTGTGTGACGTTTCGGTAACAACGCTGTTACAGAAACATCACACACTATTTATTTGGATTTGGTCTTATTAACTTTTGCTAGAATTGTTTTAACAAATGTTCGTTAGGCAAATTTTTTTTTTCGGGTAAAAACTGGGCAAAGCCGGTTACATTCGCTAGTTCCTTATAAATGTCATCAACACTTGTAATGGGATCCCATATAAATGTCATATACACCCAGATAGATACAATTAAATCTTGTTATAACAAACACTTTGGGACCAGGAATGTTTTGTCGTTGTTGTTGTAATCACGTTGTTGTTATAAAAACAGCTAAAATAGATACAAGAAAATAAGACCTAATCCAAATAATTTAATAGTGCGTGACGTTTCAGCAACAGCATTGCTACCATCATCAGACAAAAGAATAAATGATATTCTTTACCGAAACGTCACACACTATTAAATTAATTGGATTAAGTCTTATTTTCTTGTATCTATAATCTAAATTGTGATTTATCATACAAAATAGTAAATTAGGGGTGAGGTTTTACATAGTAAAGTTTGGTGATATTTGGGTCTGTTTGCTTTAACAGAATGGTCCCATTTCTCCACAATGGCTCACTACTTGTTGCCACAATCAGATGATGATGTCTATTTTAGAACATTGTTTCAAGTGATAAGGTTCAATTTGGATTATAGATAAAATTCTTAGGTTCTCCTCTTCTTTCTTATCATTTCTCAATCATTTGAAGATGTCTTGGAATTTGAGCTTCATCGTTGAGTAGAGTAGGATGCTACTGTTCTTTATTCATTAAGACTGGGAGCACTCTTCAATAGCAGATGGACTTGGCTTCTCTCTCTCTCTCTCTCTCTCCAATATTACATTATTCTTGTTGGAATATAAATTTATATTGATAAAAATGGATTACTTTGGAACATGGGGCACAGCGGCCATAGTTAGCATATGCACACCGTGCTTAGAAATACAGTAGAATCTCCATGAGAAGACACTCACGCTAGAGGACACCTCTCACTAAAGGACAGTTTTCATTTGCAAAATGACCATTTTTTTACTCTTTAGTAGCTCTCTTGTAAGAGGACACATCTCCCTAAAGGACACTTTGGCTCTGCAACTAGGTGTTGTCCTTTACAGAGAGGTATTTCTACTGTATTACAATGTACACCTATCCCCCGATTTACACGGTACTTGTTTTACACGTTTTCACTTTTACACGGTTTTCCAAATAAGTTTTTTTTTATCGCACTATACTAAATGCTACTGTGATTGAGCACATGCGCTGTGTACACATCTCACGAGGAATCCCGAGCTTATGTGCTGACTACATATTTTAACCTGTCAATGCCTTTTATTTTTATTTCTGTGTACACCTATATCCCCCGATTTACACGTTTTTCTCAGGAACGTATCTACCGTGTAAATCGGGGGATAGGTGTATTGTCACAAATATTGGGCCCAATGTCACACTCCTTTTTATTTCTTCCCGGACAATTAATTTAAGTGGCTACTGGTGTAAACAATGAGATGTCTTGAGAGTAATGTTCTGATATTTGAAATAACAAAAAGAAGAAAGACAAGCATGCCTTTTTGAAGACTAATCATCTAGAATGTACTCTAAATAAGGTTCTAGCCTAAAGGCAAAACAGCCATAAGAGAGATTTCTTTAAAAAAGATAGATTTTAAAAATTTTTAAACCTTTATTTTCTAAATTCATTTGCTTTCTTCCCATTGCATTTATATTAAAGTAGTATTTGTAATTTTTCATGTTTAAAAATGTTAGAAATTTTGTTATCCCTCAATAAAAGTTCATGAAATATTTTGAAAAAAAAAAAAAAATTAGATAGTAACCCTTCCTAAGACTGCAAGGAATAAAGAAATCTATAAAATCACAGATCTCTGCGACATGAAGTGCCAAGTCGAAGCTTACAGGGCTCCTAAAAGTCCCAATGGTATCAATTCACACATTATTATCATTAAAATATAATATTAGGACATTTTTTTTTGTTTTTTCTAAAATATTATTTTAATTATTAATTTGGTTATATCCTAGAGAGAGAGAAATGTTGACTAGCAGTGAAATAATCTAACTTGAATTCAACATCTACTTTAATTCAACCAAAAGCTCTGATCCCTTGGGGTGTTGAATAAAAGAGGTTAAACTGTATATACTTTTAGTACACCAAAATCCCTTTATAGAAAACCCCATTGGGACAGAAAATGTGGTTCAGTATAGCCATGCAAGGTTTTCCCACTATGTACTAAGTGCAATTCTCAGCCTGCAACCACCCCAAGACATATTATTGACTGTATTGACTCATCCATTGATGAGCTCTACTCTTCCCCGGCAGACACCATCAACAAGCTTTACAAGCTTGATACCTTAGTGTGATTGAGTGGAGATAAGAAAGAAGAAGAAGAGAGTATAGCCATGGTTCGTTATTGCCATAGTTAGCTGTATCATTAAAATAAAAATAGGGATTATTTCAGGTTCATTATAAGGAAAGGTTCGCTATATCCCAGGTTCATTATAAAGGAAGTACTGTAAATTAGAACCTCTGTGTAAAGGACAACACCTAGTTGCAAAGCAAAAGTGTCCTATAAAGAGAGGTGTCTTCTTATCGGAGAGTTGCTAAATAGTAAAAATGGTCATTTTGGAGATGAAGAGTGTCTTTTATAGAGAGGTGTTCTCTAGCAAGACTGTTCTCTCATTGGAGGTTCTACTGTATATGTAAAATTTTCAATTTCCACAAGAAAATGTTGCCGTCCCATAATTGGCAGTTTGGTGACACGAAGCAGTCAGGAAGGACACACCCATTTTCCCTTCTTTGTCCTTTTTCCTCCCTAGGGATCTAGGAATTAATTACTATGGAACACACACACACACCCAGTCTCCATTCCCCGGAGACAATGGCTTCTAACAAGCCAATAATTGTTTGAAATGAGAATAAATGGTCTTTTTTATTATCTTGTTGTTGTCGCGAGAGTTTCTTCTCTCTCTGCTGCTGGTTGGGTTCTTCTGGTAAGAGATTCATTGTAAGTGAACTATTTAACAATCTTTGAATAGAATATTTTCATGATTTTTCAGGATGCCTTTAATGACCAATTTTTTTGGTCGTTGAGGTACAGCTTGCACCACGCTGATGAGGGCCAACAGCCCGAAACGGGTCCGTGGTTAGCTTTTTTTGATTAATCAAAAATGGGTATTTAGCCAATTCTGGAATAATTGAAAATAAACGAGAATAGTTGATATTTATTCCGATAGATGGCGCAAGCCATCAGCAACTTTCAGTTGCACGATAAGGAGATGCCTTTTTCTTAGAATATTTTCTGTATAATAATGGCATTTCTGATTTAAATATACAGTTAAACCTGTCTATAGCGACCCCTCTTGGGACTCACCAAAATAAGGTGCTATAGAGAGGAGGTGCTATAGACAGGTCATTTTTAATGTAAATCGCATCATACTACGTATGTAAATCGGGCACTATAGAGAGGGAGGCACTATTTAGAGGGGGCGCTATAGACAGGTTTAACTGTATTTATATATATATATTATAGATCCAATTTCCTCCCGACAAAATTTCCATCTATATTTTGCCCATAGATTTGGCCCATCCACTTTGCCAGCTAAACACCTCTTTGGCAGATTGTAAAGATTCCATTAGATCCCTTGTAGATCTCATGGAATAAAGTCTGTCCTAGGCTGATGAGGACCATTAGTCTGAAACCATGGTCTCTAGGTGGACACTTCTCAGTTTGACAAAGTTGGTGTTGTGGCTTTGTCACAGACCCAAAGCTACTACTTTAATTCAGCCCAAAATTTGGATTCCTCAGGGTGTTGGATTTTAAAGAAGTTGTTGATTGTATACAGAATAATTACTCAGATTTGGTCATGTCACCTTGTGTGTTCCATATCTATAATCCTAATAGTGTACCTTACATCATTGATTATGAAAAAATAATAGAAAAAAAAAATATATTTTTTGCTTATCCCTAGTACACGTGGTACAGGCCATGATAATCATGGTGGGTAGTTAGCGACTGCTTTTTACTGTAAGCGCACCACATGTCTATACATGTGAAAGCAGTTCGACTTTGCACTTACAAATGTGCCAGAGCCCCGTTTGGTTACTTGCACTCGCTGGTGGGGTTGGACTTTTTCAAGAATCGGGGGGCCATTGGAGCATTTTTTTTTTTTTAAACAGAAAAAAGTGTCCAATGCGGGTTTGAACCCGGGTCGTAGTGGTCGTAAACCAAACGGTTTAACCAGCCTTCCACCGACCCCCTAGAAAAAATATAAAATAAGTGGGTCAGGTGTTGATATTAAAAATAAAGAAAGCATATCCTGACCAGGAGCACATGTGCTTTACAGAAGGCAGAGTGCCATCCGGTGGAACAGAAATCAACTAAACATTGAACACACATGGAACAGGCTAAATCAATGTTTAGTTGATTTCTGTTCCACCAGAAGGCGCTCTGCCTTTTATAAAGCACATGTGCCCCTGGTCAGGATAGGCTTTCTTTATTTTTAATATCTTAGATTATATGTTTAGTATCTCTTTATCTTTCCTGCACTTTTTAAAAATTATCACAGAAGTATAAGACTGAAATGGCTTAGTAAAGGTTTTGTTTGTGTATAATATTGAATAAATAATCTTTAATTCTTTTTTAGTAAACAATAATAACAATATCATTGATGCTGTCCAAATTTCTGCCACCGTCACACCAGAGTAGCAATAAGGTGTTTAAGAAAAGAACAGCTAGGATCTCCAGCTGAATGGATGGCTTCATAGTCTAAATACGGAGTAGGGGGGGTAGAAGATCCTTTTCCTGTTTACTCCAACACTGATGGGAACTTCCTTGTGTGTAGACCTACGCTCTGTGCTATCTCTCTGTACTGTTGGTTTCTCTCATTGGTGGTTATCATCATCATTATGTGGTGTATGCTAGGCAGAAGTCATGGGAGTAGGGTGGGGTGGGTGATACTACTTATCTCAAGTATGCCATGATAATCATTACGATGCTTTTATTACAAGTTGTTGTTGTTGTTTCTTATCCCCTTGTGTAAAGATTACACAAATTCCATGAGTTCATGCTCCTCGAGCTGTTTTATGATAAGCAGCGGCCTCTCCCAAAGGTCCTGTTTAGTGTATCTAATACAAGCCAAAATGTGTTCTGGAGCTGCAGGTGCCAAGCTACATTTTGGGCAAGTGGGGGTAGATTTTGTTTTTTATTACAAGTGTACTACATGACTACACATGTAATAAATAGTTTGAATTTCGTGCTTACAAGTATGTAGTAAGTTATCTACATTTGGTTACTTACAATCACTGTTAGGATTTTTATAAGTTGTTTTTTCATAGATTGATTTATTTATATTTTGACCAGATGACCGGACGACTTTACATGTATATAATTGGTTTTTAAATGATGTAAATTAGTTAGTTATGGGAGGAAATTAAAAGTCTTAGTTTCTTAGAGGTGTTGGTGTTTACTCTGCTCGATTGTAGACTAGGAAAGAATTAGTTCCTAACAATCACTAATGAGGTTGGACTTTTGCATGAATAGAAAGACATTGAAGCAATTTTTTTTTTCCAGAAAAAAAAAGTGTCCAATGCGGGATTCAATCTTTGGATCGTGGCTGTAAAAAATAGAGTGTTTATACCACTCCCCTACCAACTGAAGTCATGAAGATTGATTATCCTCAATCTTGGAACATATATATGTAGGAAACGGAGTAGATATAAATGGATTTATTTTAAAGTTTACAATTTAAAAACAAAGTTAAAAAGAAAGAGAAAGTAAAAAGTCTTATTTTTCCGTTGTCATCGTAAGCGCGTCTTCTGCTCTTCTTGATTCCGTGTCGCCAGCTTCTTTCTAATCAAATCCTACATATATATATATATTTTTAAATATTCCTTGTAGCTCATTTGACTCCATGTTAATCTTATAAAATATATGGATTTCATTGAGATTGAAACTACTTTTATTACCTCATTCATAAGAAATTATAATGACATATGAAAACTAAATAATAACAATAAGTAAAAAAGACAAGGAAGAATATACACAATGAAATCCACACAAGACTTCAATGGTGTCGCCAGGTGGACAGGTACCGCTGGTGTTCAGGGTTGAAAACTGGATTTCAGCATTTCATTGAGACCATGTACTCTTCTAGCTGCATGCATGCATAGAAGCAGCAGTATCTGCCAATAGCTGTGCCATCCTGTACTTTATCCATACAAGTGGGTTAGGTTCTACTGTTGTTTGTGCTTTTATTGTTGTGTTGTTCTGTAACTTGCTATTGATCATAAGGTAACAAGACCTAATCCACATAAGGATATTATACGTAACATTTTGGGTAACGATGGTATTGCAGTAAAACCTCTCTGTAAAGGACAACATCTAATTGAAGAGCCAAAGTGTCCTTCAGGGAGAGGTGTTCTCTTACCAGGGATCTGTTAATTATTAAAAATAGTGATTATGGTGATGAAAACTGTCCTTTGTAAACTGATGAAGACTGTCCCCCAAATAAGGATATATTGGGTAACAATGGAATTGCAGTAGAACAAACTTCCTGTAAAGGACAACACCTAATTGAAGAGCCAAAGTGTCCTTCAGGAGGAGGTGTCTTCTCACCAGGGATCTGTTAATTAGTAAAAATAGTAATTATGGTGATGAAATCTGGCCTTTGTAGAGAGGTGTCTTCTAGTGAGAGTGTCCTCTCATGGAAGTTCTTCTACTGTATTTATTATTGTCAAATATTAACTTTTGTTCTTCTGGATTTAAGCTTGTTAATACTTGAATTAAGATAAAATGCACACACAGCATGTAAGGTTTAGCCAAAATAAGACTTAAGAAAAAGGAACGTGGTGCCAAACAAACTTACTAAATATATCACAATTCCAGTTAGGTTTCACGCATGCTTAACATCTTAGTTTCATTTTGGACTTCCAAGTTATTGCAAACAGCACGCACCTTGATGGACATTTTGCTCTGGGAGGATATTGATCCTCTTAAATAGAAGAGCTTATCTCTTACATCAAAGTAAAGAGATTTTTATGGATCAAATATTCTACTAGCTACATTGTTAGCTAAACACCTCTTTGGCTTAAGATTTCATGGGAATCCTTTGCAGATCTCATGAAATAAAGCCTGCCCTAGACTGATGAGGGCCATTAGTCAGAAACCATGGTCTCCTGGTGGCTGTTTGGAAAATGCCAAAGCTGGTGTTTTGGCTTTGTCATCAGTTTGCAGAGACAGTGAATAGATGGCACATAGTTTTTGTTGGAATATTACACAGAGTAACAATGGCTATAGATGAGCTCGTGTTTGAAAAGGAACTTGTACATGATATAATGTTTATAGTTTTTATTGTTTTCATGTAGACATATTGATGAGGCTGAAGTGGGGATATAAAACTCAATTTATTGGTAGGTTGCAGTACATTGTCCTGGTGGGCTATGGTCACCATGGCCCGTTCCAGGGCTGGGCTTGTGGTCCGGTTCTGGAGGGTTGTTGAGGTCCGATTCTCTGCGGTATAGCCGTTGGGAGGGTTAGATCTGGTACAAGACATCTTTCGTTCGCCGGGCAAGGATAAAAAGAAAAAAAATAAATAAATAAATAGCACGAAGGTCCAACGATAACTGGCACGTTGAATTTGTAAGCATTCCGCGAAAACGGCGGTCCGTGGTCAAATACAACTTGTACCTGTTATCTCTGTGGTGCCGTTTCTCTGATAAATAATAAAATAAACAAAATTTAAGATAATTTTGTAACGGTCACGTGTATTTCCGGTCGGTTGCTTGTTGACACACAACAATATATACCAAGATTTGTTTTGTATAATTGCTATTAATAATAAATAATATGTAAAGTTGAATTGGTGACGTCCTTACTTACTTTAATTACATAACAGTTTTTGCATCTATTTTGACAAGGGATATGACACAATTCTCTCCACATATACATCTCTTCTCATTTTAGTAAGGTTTATATTTCCATTTTTACCCCACCACCTTTGTTTGTCACATCAAATAGAAATAAACATTTTTGGAAAGTGTTGATATTGTAACCATGTGCAAAATTGCTATAGGGAATCTTATATCACAGTTAACCAAAAAATGAAAATAATCACCAAGGATGATCAATTACCATTATTTTTTTTTTATGCAGTAAAGCATTACCCCTACATGCTATTCATTGTACAGTAGAACCTCCCTGTAAAGGACATTTAATTGCAGAGCCAAAGTGTCCTTTAGGGAGAGGTGTCCTTTTACCGGAGAGTTGCTAAATAGTAAAAATGGTAATTTTGCAAATGAAAGCTGTCCTTTGTAGAGAGGTGTCCTCTAGAGGGGTGTCCGCTAAAGAAAGGTTATACTGTACTAATTAAAAGTTTTGTTTTGAAATGAATGTCTAGTTCTCTTATAAAAGTGAACTTGTATCACCTCCTCCCCTCATGAAGAGAATGGAAAGAAGTCCATATATGTGTTGATGGCTGCAGATCACCAGGCTGAGAGAAGGACTGGCCCACTTTGACCCTACCAGTGAACCTCTCAAGTCTGAACTGGAGGCTGGCAAGTTCACCATCCTGGTGAGTCCTCTGTCTGGCTGGAACTTGACTGGAATCACCGGACAACCTGAGACACTCTAGACTTGTGTTTCTTTAAAAATAGACACTTCGACCAGTTTTATTTTCTCAACATTTCAACAAAGATCTTTTGTAAACACAAGGGTAATAAGACCAAATCCAAATAAATAAATAGTGGGTGATGTTTCGGTAACAGCTTTGTTACCATCTTCAGACTAAAGTACTGAATGAGACCTGTATAACTGTACTGTAATAATAAGTACTGTATAACCATTCAGTACTTTTGTCTGAAGATGGTAACAACACTGTTACCGAAACATCACACACTATTTATTTATTTGGATTTGATCTTATTACCTTGTGTTTTTAATCTATAATCCAAATTGTGCCTTATCAAAAATCTTTTGTCTTTGTCAGGAGAACTAATATTTTTGTTGAAACGTTGAAAAAATAAAACTTTAAATGGCCTAAGTGTCAATTAAAAAAAAAAGGAATATGAATGGTGGCTAGACAATCTCTATCTTGCCTTGTGTTGTCGCACTTCATTTTCTTCTTTCTGCTGACATGCTGATGCAATTGGTGGGACCAAACTCTCTCTTTGCTTGGTAATGTTTTTTTTTTTTTTTACTTATCCCTAGTACACATGGTACAGGCCATGATAATCATGGTGGGTAGAAGAAGGCGACTGCTTTTACTGTAAGCGCACCACATGTCTACACATGTGAAAAGCAGTTCGACTTTTTGTCTTACAAATGTAACAGAGTTCCGTTTGGTTACTTGCACTCGCTGGTGGGGTTGGACTTTTGCAAGAATTCGGGGGTCATTGGAGCATTTTTTTTTTAACAGAAAAAAGTGTCAAATGCGGGAATCGAACCCGGGTCGTAGTGGTCGAAAACCAATCGGTTTAACCAGCCTTCCACCGACCCCCCTTGGTAATGTGTAAGGTAACAAGACCACATCCAAATAAATTAAATATGTGTGACATTTTTTGGTAAAGACACAGTTACTGAGGCATGTTACTTGTTATTTATTCATTTGTGCCTTATCTTTGTTGTTAATGTCTTATTTCTTTTTCTTATCTCCCAGTACAGTAGAACCTCCCTGTAAAGGAAACCTAATAACAGAGCCAAAGTGTCCTTTAGGGAGAGGTGTCCTCTTACCCGAGAGTTACTAAATAGTAAAAATGGTAATTTTGCAAATGAAAACTGTCCTTTGTAGAGAGGTATCCTCTAGCAGGAGTGTCCTCTCATAGAGGTTGTTCTACTGTATTGTCCCAAAACTAGAGGAAAAATTCATGAAGATTCATGATGGATTAAATAGACCATTGATTCAACACCTACTCTCTGACTTAGCTTCAGATGAGGTCATTCCTTTTTTTTTTTTTGCTTATCCCTAGTACACGTGGTACAGGCCATGATAATCATGGTGGGTAGTTTAACGACTGCTTTTACTGTAAGTGCACCACATGTCTACACACGTGAAAAGCAGTTCGACTTTGCACTTACAAATGTGCCAGAGCCCCGTTTGGTTACTTGCAAGGTCATTCCTAACCCAGAGAACTGATATCTTTGTCCTCAACCCTAACACAGATTCAGTTGGAAGTTTATATAAAAAAGGGTGTACCCAGATCTGTAAAGAAAAAAAAAAAAAAAAAAATTTTTCTCAAATATTTCGAGAGATTGCTCCCTCTTTATCAATTTATTGCACAGTAAACTTAATTTACAATTTCTTGTAGATCACATGAAAACAACTTTGTCATTTGTCAAAATAATAAACAAGGTAATAAGACCAAATCCAAATAAATAAATAGTGTGTGACGTTTCAGTAACAACGCTGAAACATCACATACTATTTATTTATTTGAATTTGGTCTTATTACCTTGTGTTTATAATCTACTAGCCGAATGACCCGGGCAATGCCCGTGTTTTACCCGATTGAATGTTTTGATTCAAATACTATTTGTTACAATTATAAATTGGCGCCTTAAATAAATGCATATATTAGTTAATAACTATAGCCTATGTGCTTTATCTGTCTATGTACTGTTGGCTTCCGTAGGCGTCTCTTACTGGGAAAAAGAAAGAGAGGATTCCATTTAGTTATAAACTAATATATTCATTTATTTAAGGAGCGACCCGCTCCAACACAATAGTTACAAAAACCAAAAAGCGAGTGGGGGGGGGCAAAGTAAAAAACAAAGTGTCTCACGTAGTGGCGGCACCATCGTAGCCACGTGATCGTAGCCAACCAATAGGAGAGCGCCATTCCAAACAAAAAGCAAACGGTGACAGAGATGATGACGCTCGTAACTGTATATAGAATAATCCAAATTGTGCCTTATCAAAAATTGATATTAAAAAAAAAAAAAAAAATGTATATGAATATTGGAAGTGTTTGTGGAAGTGCTTATTTCTATATGAGGCGCATAATTTTGTCATTCATCTCCAGTGTCCTTATTCATTTTTTAATGGTACACGAGGTAATAAAACCAAATCTAAATAAATAGGGGGTGACATTTTGGTAACAGCATTGTTGCCATCATCAGACTAACATTATGAATCCATGATGATGGTAACAACGCTGAAACCTCACACACTACTTCTTTTTTTGGATTTGGTCTTATTACCTTGTGTGTAATATTTTGAAACAGGATTTTGGTTACACGCTGAGTCAGACTTACTTGATCTTGTTACTCTTTTTATTGTAACTGTCCATCGGGCATCAGACATCTACACCGACCCAGCTGTGGTCATCGAGGTGATAAAGAGGTCTTCAGGATCTGGTCTAGACTTGAAGTCCAGACCTGGGACAAGAATAAAGAAAAAAAAAAAAAAAACTCTTTTCATTGTAACTGTCCATCAGGCATCAGTCATCTACACCGACCCAGCTGTGGTCTTTGAGGTGATAAAGAGGCATGGTCTTCAGGATCTGGTCTAGACTTGAAGTCCAGACCTGGGACAAGAATAAAGAAAAAAAAAAAAAACTCTTTTCATTGTAACTGTCCATCAGGCATCAGACATCTACACCGACCCAGCTGTGGTCATCGAGGTGATAAAGAGGCCTTCAGGATCTGGTCTAGACTTGAAGTCCAGACCTGGGACAAGAATAAAAAAAAAAACAAAAACTCTTTTCATTGTAACTGTCCATCGGGCATCAGACATCTACACCGACCCAGCTGTGGTCTTTGAGGTGATAAAGAGGCATGGTCTTCAGGTCATCTGGTCTAAACTTGAAGTCCAGACCTGGGACAAGAATAAAGAAAAAAAAACTCTTTTCATTGTAACTGTCCAGAGTAAAAATAGTATCTGTAAAACTGGTATCCTGTTGCTAACCAATCTTCACACCAATATTTGAGGGAGAACCAAAATCCTCCCAGGCAGGTTCTCCAGGTGGTGGAGAGATCACAGATAGAGTTGACAATATCTAACAACAGCATCCATCAACTGTGTGGTGGGTCTACACACCTATAAAATGTCACCCAAGCTCAAAGAATTCTCTGTTGTTGTTGTCGTGTCCAATGAAGAGCCTCAGATGTCTCCATGCTTCTCTATCACAGCAGCCAGTAATGTCCACTATCTTGGGTGTGTAAAGCTGCTGCTCTGGGTCCATGTCAATTTTCTGTTGTTGTTGTCGTGTCCAATGAAGAGCCTCAGATGTCTCCATGCTTCTCTATCACAGCAGCAGCAATGTCCACTATCTTGGGTGTGTAAAGCTGCTGCTCTGGGTCCATGTCAATTTTCTGCAAGGCTGCGGCCATTGCTGGACATGAGAATATGTGAGTAGGTGTTAGTTCAACACCAGGACAGTTGTTGCATGTCCTATAGGTCCTTGTGCCATCTGGATGTATTGTCATTCCTTTATAGTGTTTTGTTCTGAGTCTTGTTATAGTTTTTGTCATTTTTCTCTCAGAGTTTATTTCACATCTTTTGATTGAAAGAATTCTCTATGTGCTGCCATTAAAAGTAATCCCTACTAACCATCATTATTCATGATAAAATTGTGAAAAACTTTTAAAATTACAAAATATTTCTTTATAATGAGAGTTTCTTTTTATTTTAAATTGCTATTTAAGCCCACATTGAAGAGTGATTATCGGCTTGAAAGCTAGCAATTTAAAATAAAAAGAACCAACAGCCATCAACAGTGTGGTGGGTCTACACACCTATAAAATGTCATCAAAGGACTTCTTTATGTGCTGCCATTAAAAGTAAGGACAAATAACCATCTCATTACCTGCGTCTGAATCCATATCTGTTCTCTCTTCTTCTTCTTTCTTATCTCCACTCAATCATATCAGGGTACCAAGCTTGTAAAGCTTGAGATCATGACTGGGTGAAGTAGATTGCGTCTGCCTTTGTCATTAAGACTGGGAGCACTACTCAGTGGAAGGCCGAATGTCAGTTCTCCATGTGTAAAGCTACCTCATCTGAAGCTAAATCACTTTAAAGCTAGAGAGGAGAGTCTGTTAAACAACAATGCTGTCACTATAGCTTACTTAGTTGGTAATCCTTTTTGATTGATGTGTACTATCTGGGTAGGGATCTAGTTTATCAGATCTTAATGACTGTGTGTGGTTGTTGATCCTACTACAGTATAACTTTTATATGCGAGACCCTGTAAAACTATGGAGGATACTTTTGGTTTCTTCTGGAGGTGATCTCTTATCGGAGTTAGGAATGGATGGGATCATTTTAGTAAAAAAAGGGGTCAGTCTAAGGGAAGTGGTGGTTGTTCGTAAACTCTGGGTAGGATTTCCTGGTACAGAGTGTGTTCCCTTGTTATGTCGGGGGGAGGTACAAAGTCCCCAGGATGGAAGAGGGGACAATGTTGTCATTGTGTGTCAGCTTCCTTCCTTCCTGTCATTGTCCCACCCTCCCAGTACGTTGGATATCACCTTCACTATATATTGAGTTGCATAGCTACAATGATACATATTTACATATTAGCCTTTTATTGCACGCTAGTCTTATTAGCCTGGATGCATTTTATAATATTTACAACTTTCATACTCGAATTATCATGAAAATATTAGCCTGTCACACAAGTATATCTGAACCAAAATACTAAACATGTTTAAATAAGCATTTAAAGCTTTTTGAAATATAAAAATAATTTTAAAACAAATTAACTATCTGTACTTTTTTTTTTTTGCCATTAGCCATATTCAGTTGTCTGATCAAGAGCTGTGCCCTCTTTGATTAATTTAGCATCCCCAGATCCACTTTTTCTCTGATTTAAGCTATTTTTCAAGCATTTAAAACCTTGAGAGAACCTTTCCAATTTTTAAAGGCAGTTATGTTTAAATATATTTCTCCATATAGGGAGGAATTAGATGGAGCAGGTCTGCAAGACTGCCGCCTCATTTCCATCCACGTAGATTACAGACATAAGGTATTAAGACCAAATACATAAATGGTGATAGAGTCAGAAACTTGATGATGGTAACAACGCTGTTACCGAAACCTCCTACACTTTATTTATTTATTTGGAATTTTGGTATTACTACCTTGTCGTAAAGATAGAGGTTGCCTGGCTGGCATTCATAGTTCTTCAAATTAAAGATACTTCTCAAATAGACTTGATGTTGTAACCAGGAGGGACACTCCCTCTTTAAAAATCCTGAGTTCAACTGACCCGGTTGATGGACCTCAGCAAGGGTCTCACTCCAGGGATTACAGAAGAGCTGCATCTGTACTCATGTTAGAGTCGGCAGCAAAGACTTCCAAGTTAGGAACGGCTTCAAATACAGTCAAAGTCAGACTTTCACCAAAGTGTGCCTGGATCATGGTGCCTTTATCAACGAAAGCTGTACCCCTATACCCCATTCCATGAGATCATGAACTCTTGGAATTCGTGTAATCTTTACACAAGGGGATAAGAAACAACAACAACAAGATACTTCGGCCAGTAAATCTTTTTTTATAATAAAAATATTTACTACCTTGTGTTACGACATTGGTGAGTTTAGTGATATTACCAGGATTGATATTGTGTAGAGGGGGTTTCTCATGACATGTCTCCACTCATTACTATATAAAGGTTGAAGTTGTCTAGCCAGCAGGCATTCAAGTAGAATGATCCTTCTTCTTTCTTATCTCCACTCAATCATATCAGGGTATCAAGCTTGTAAAGCTTGAGATCATGACTGGGTGAAGTAGAATGCATCTGCCTTTGTCATTAAGACTGGGAGCACAACTCAGTGGCAGGCCGACTTAGCTCTAAAAGAAATGGCCACCTCTAACATGAGGAACAGACGCCATGTGCAGCTGCTCCTAACATGGAGTACAGACTCATTCTGTATCCCTGGATTAGGAGCCCTTACAGGGTACTATCAGCCGGGCCAGCTGAGCCCAGGTTTTTTAGTGAGCTTGTTACTACTACCCCTCCTCCTTTTTCATCCGGGCATGGGACTGTCAAAGGCGGAGTTAGTAGAATGTTGATGTGTGGCAGCCTGCGAGAGACAACAGCGGCTCCTGTCTGGCTCTCTTCACAGCCAGGAAACACATTCCCACCCTGGCCAACAACCACCAGGCCACACTGCAGGCCTTGGTCTTCCAGCTGGACGTAGCCCTGGACAGGTAGCTGCCTCACCTCTTCTGTCTATTTCTTATCCTATATTGTTACAAACATAAGGTTGGGAGGGTCAGTGAATGAGTGGTCTAAACCTTTTTTATACCGCTACGACCTAGGATTGAATCTTGCATTGGGAACTTTTTTTTACTAATAGAGAAAAATTCTCCAATGGTCCACAATTCTTGCAATAGTCCAATCCTACCAGCGAGTGCAAGTAATCAAACAGGGCTCTTGGCAAACTTGTAAGTGCAAAAGTTGAACTGCGCTTGTCACATGTGTAGACATGTGGTGTACTTACAGTAAAAGCAGTTGCCAACTTCTACCTACTATGAATTTCCTGCCCTGTATCACATGTACTAGGGATAATATGAGGTAACAAGAACAAATCAATAAATTGTGTGCGACATTTCGGTGACAGTACTGAAGATGCTAACAATGCTGTTACCAAAATGTCGCATACAGCTTGTTTTGTTCTTGTTACTTTATGTTTCTAATCTATAATTGAATCCCTTATCATTATATATTTTATATTATTCCTTCATAGATATTTTCTTCCTTATGCTCTTTAATATTTAATTGTTACTAATGTGTGAGAATCTAGATGATGAGAGATAGGAATGGTGCATGCAGTTGAAACCTCCATCTTCTTTGATTTTATATTTCTGTGAATGTATGACATACTATTGAAACATCCTTGTTTCATAACTTCAGGGTTTTGTTTAAATGATGGTTTCTTCTTGGTTTTGAGTTCAGTCACTTGACAATCACACCTTTGTTACTCTTACTTATTCTACTGCCCTTTTGTGGTCTGAATATCCTGGACTTCATCTCATCAGATATATACCTGGTGGTTGGTTTCCTCCCAATGCCTAACATCCACATATATGTCGTGATATTGTAACCATTTAAACTTCCTCAGTCCTGCTTACAGCATCCCTTCTTTAATAACACATTTGAAAAGGGATTGGTTAGTGGTGGATGCTTGTTGATTTTTGACAATCCCAACTTGGGGGGGATCGAATCTTGCATTGAGCACATTTTTTTTTTTTTTTTCTGTTTCAATTGCCCCTGATTCTTCCACCAGTCCAACCCCACCAGTGAGTGCAAGTAACCAAATAGAGCTCTGTCACCTTGTAAGTGCTAAATTCCAACTGCTTTCTACCTGTATAGACCTGGAACGCACTTACAGTAAAAAGCACTCACTAATTACCTTCTATGATTATCATGGTGTGTACCAGGAAAAAAAAAAAGACAGTTGAAAACTTTACTTTTTTTGATGAGGAAAAAAGGATAAAGCACAATTTGGATTATATATTATAGACACTAGGTAATAAGACCAAATACAAATAAATAAATAGTGTGTGACATTTCGGTAACAGCGTTGTTACCATCTTCAAACAAAAGTACTGAATGAGAAATTTGACTGTTAAACAGTAACTATTTGAAACATGCTGTGGTAAAATTTCTCATTCAGTACTTTTGTCTGAAGATTGTAACTACGCTGTTACGAAAACGTCACACACTATTTATTTATGTGGATTTGGTCTTATTACCTTGTGTTGATGAGGAAAAAAGTTTTTTTTTTTATAAGTGTAGGTTATTTTCCGGCCTAGGAAACCTGTAACAGAAGGGATGTGTTGGCTGTGAGGAAGAGAGTCAAGTGGGACATGCAATGTCATGTCTGTTACAGCCAGGGTGATTCAGCCTCTCTGGGTGTTAGACCGGTGCAACCTTTATCTCTATCTATCTCTGGACTTGTACTCTGATAATACTTGAAATATATATGGAAGAATATAAAGTAAATAGGTTCATTCCTTAATATATATATTTTATTACTACCTATGGAGAAATGGTATAAGGCGTCGGTTTTGAGCATGTTTCATGTGTAGAAATGTGGTGCACTTACAGTAAAAGCAGTCTCTATATAATGGCTTGTACCATGTATACTTTGGGTTTGTTAAAAAAATAGCACATACAGTTAAACCCTGCTAAAATGAACCTGGGATATAGCGAACCTTCCCTTATAACGAACCTGAAATAATTATCATTTTTAAAATTTTATAATACAGTGAACTATGGCCACATAATGAACTATAGTGGTCCACAGGTTCAGTCCCATTTGGGTTCACTACAGTAAAAGCAGTCACCTTCTACCCACCATGATTATCATGACCTGTACCACATGTACTAGGGATAAGCAAAAAAAAAAACAGGAATTTTACTACATCTACTTATATATTTGCCTTATTCTGTCTGTTTGTCTGAAGCTCACGGATAGAATGCTCGCTCATTGGCTGCAAGGGAACACGTGTCCTCCCTGCCCCCCTCTAGACAACCCTGTTATTCAAAACCATACATCCAATCGCCATGAAATTCTGGGATATTATTAGGTATATCCCCGGAAAGGTTTTCGAAAAATAATTTCTTGAATATCTTGAATATCCTTAGAGTTATTTGCAGAATTGTAGATATAACTCACAAGCAGCGCCGCCAGACGGTGATAGGCTTAAGCTTGCTGCTCCACCCCTGTTGACCTTGGGTCGTCGTGTGAGTCACAGCATGATGCAACAAAAAACACTCTCTCTGGGGATTGCGGCGTCAACAACCTGTAAGTTTGTGCCTCTCTCATAAACCTGTCTATACAGACCACCCTGTCTATAGCGACCACTCTAGACAACCCTGTTATCAGCTGTGTGATACATCCACCTGTCTATACAGACCACCCTGTTAATAGCGACCACCCAAGTCAACGTTTTTAGAATATATTCGCACTCGGGTAAACCCCGGGCGTTGCCCGGGCCATTCGTCTAGTATATTATAATTTATAATAAAGGTATATAGAATTATAAATAACTAGGGCTTTAGCCTGTTGCACATGCGATAATGATAGGTTAAAATATCTCTAAAAAACCTAAAACTGATAATATTAACTTGTATGTTAATAACAACAATCAGAGAGATACAGGTTAGATACATTTTTAGTATTAATATAACCTTAAAATATGGCGGTACTTCTGACTATAAAACCTAGCAAGTTCACTTGGGCAGTGAGCTGGTCTACTACAGTAGCTGGGGATAAATGAATGAGAGGGTGCTAGAAAGCAGAAAAAGACCAATGGGCAGGAGAATAACTCGGATATCCTACATATAAAGGTCTTCTTCTTCTTTCTTATCTTCACTCAATCATATTAGGGTATCAAGCTTTGACAACCATCATGACTGGGTGAGTAGAATGCGTCTGCCTTTGTCATTAAGACTGGGAGCACTACTCAGTGGCAGGCCGACTTAGCTCCAGAAGAAATGGCAGCCTCTGACATGAGGAACAGATGCCATGTGCAGTCGCTCCTAACATGGAGTACAAGCACTGCTCATATAAAAGTGAATTATATAAAGGATGGGATATATTTTTGTGTCTGTTTCACAGACTCTTGTAAATGGTGTATGGCGTGCCTAGCATAAGTCTCATGGCACACCCTGGCTCATGAGTTAGACTGATGGTTAGGCTTTCTCTTGTGTTGTTGTTTCTTATCCCCTTGTGTAAAGATTACACGAATTCCATGAGTTCATGCTCCTCGAGCTGTTTTATGATGAGCAGCGGCCTCTCCCAAAGGTCCTGTTTAGTACATCTAATGCAAGCTAAAATGTGTTCTGGAGCGCTTTCTCTTGTGGTTTACAGGAGTCCAATACATGATCAGTACCTTTGTTGTTGATCTTAAACTTCCCCTCTAAATCAAGAGGTGATTATTGTTCCATGGACCAAAAAAGAAATGTGGGACAAGTAATATTGGCTGTAATAAATATTTAGACTAATGGTTCCTTTTTTTACAAGAAACGAGGCAGCCCACGGGTCTCTCTCCAATATATTGACTAGATCTTATATCTCAAGTGACTATCACCCTCGCTTGCCTACAGGATTTCAATTGAGTTTGTAGTGTTGTACAGTTTCCCTGTTTTAGATATTTCTATTATTTTTTCCCAAGTACATGTGGTACAGCCCTTGATAATTATGGTGGGTAGTAGTTGGTGACTGCTTTTACTGTAAGTGTACCACATGTCTATGCATGTAGCTAGCTGTTTGACTTGTGCACCTACAAGTATGCCAATAGCCCTGTTTGTGGTTATACTCATTGGTGGGGTTGGACTTTTGAAAGAATCGGGGTCATGGAAGCAAATTTTTCTTTAGAAAATAGAGCTCAATTTGGGATTTGATCCCGGGTAATGGCCTACAAAATTAGTCATCCATGATAGATTTATAAAATGATATGATTTACCAGATTTGTAAATAATTTATAAATTAAAAAAAAGGAGAGAGGTTTCTGAAGAATGGTGTTGTGTTTCGCAGCCTGGAGACCCAAAGGTGTGGCATTGTGTTTGTCTACAACATGGCTGACTCCAAGTACGCCAACTTTGACTACGAGCTCAGTCAGAAGATCCTCAACCTTCTCAAGGTAAACCAGGGTGTATTACTGGCTTTCAGAATGCAAATATATCATATTAGGGCTCTTTTAACACAATTTGTTTATATATATACAGTAGAACCTCTTTGATAAAGCACAATTTGGATTGTAGATTATAAACCCAAGGTAATAAGACCAAATCCAAATAAATAAATAGTGTGTGACGTTCCGGTAACAGCATTGTTACCATCTTCAGACAAAAGTACTGAATGTACTTTTGTCTGAAGATGGTAATGCTGTTAATTGGATTTGGTCGTATTACCTTGGGTTTAGAACCTCTTTGTAAAAGACATCTAGTTGCAGAGCCAAAATGTCCTTTAGGAAGAGGTGTCTTCTTACTGCTAATTAGTAAAAAAAGGTAATCTTGGTGATGAAAACTGTCCTTTTTAGAGAGGCATCCTCTATTTAGAGTGTCCTCTCACTGTGTATCCCACAGTTCCATATGTGGCAGATAAATATTGTTGCATCATGGCTTATTTTATTTTAATTTGTAATATTATTTTTCATATATTTTAAATTCAAAATTATATTTTATATTTATTTATTTTATTAAACAGAATATATGTATTATAAACAGAATATATGTATTATAAACAGAATATATGTATTATAGAATCATCATTTGTATTTAGGTACACGTGTGACTTCACTGCTCTCTTTGATGTGACAAATAAATAAATAATTCTGGAGGCTACTTAAAGTAGAGTTATCTCCACTTATACAAATTTGTAGGATGGTTGAAACACGTTCTGGTAAGATACAAGACCCGGCACAGGAGAGAATCAAGGTTGAAGAGTCTGCCAAGCCGCAACCTGGTGCAACAATATGAGGATATTTCTCCACTGTAATCACCAAACCTCAGCCTTCCACACAAGTATATTTAAGCCATATTAAAAAAACTTGTTTAAATACACATTCATATCACTCTTTAAAATAAAAGTGACAAAACCTATTAAGAAACAAATGTGGAATTTAAGCAAGTGACATGGGTTTAGGAGCCTGATACCGCTGTTAAGTTTCAAAGACGCACAAAAATGGATTTTCAATATTTTAGTGTTCCCAGTGGAAGAATCATCCACATTATTGGACCACTCCCACTGAACAAGAACTTTTGGTATAAATATACCAGTGACAATCATTTAACTAGATGACCAGAAGCTCTACCCATACTGGCTTATTACCTCTAAAACCTTTATGAATGCTTTCATTTCAGCATGGAGTTTTTGTTTAGCATGCTATCAAATGTCATAACCAATCATGGAAGGCAGTTCAAGTCTTTCCTTTTCAGTGAACCTGTCTTCCTAGCATTTACCAAGGTTTTAATTAGTTACTTTATTAAAAAAAAATGATATGAATGTGTATTTAAACAAGTTTTGTAATTAGGTTTGAATATATACTCATGTGGCAGGCTAATATTTGGGCTATATCGATTATAGAGGAAATATCCACAAATTTATCTGTCACATTTCAGACTGTGGCCTATTGCTATTACAATAGAACAGCCTCCATGATCACACGTCTTTATCTATCACCTTTCTGATGATTAATTCAGTAGTTGATAACGCACAATTTGGATTATAGATTATAATACAAGTAAATAAAACCTAATCCAAATAATTTAATAGTGTGTGATGTTTCGGCAACAGCATTGTTACCATCATCAGACAAAAGAATAAATGGAGATAAGATATATTCTTTTGTCTGATGATGGTAACAATGCTGTTGCCAAAACGTCACACACTATTAAATTATTTGGATTAGGTCTTATTTACTTGTATTATAATTCAGTAGTTTTATTAGTTTTGGCAAAGAAAGGTGACAAATATCCCTTGATACTTTCATTTCTATATAACAGTAGAAGCTCAATATAACATCCACCCCCCATATGGTTATAACAACATTATAATTCTATTAGGCAAAGTTTTAAGTTCCAATTGTTTTAACTGTGGTTATGTCATACTCACACACACTTTTATTTATACAAAGTAATAACGCGCCATCTATATACATATAAAATGAAAGGATTTAAAAGCATGAAAGTTTCTTTTATACATAATACAAACTTCTACTGTCCTTACTGCGATGAAAATATATATTGGGAGGGCTCTTGGCTCTTCAGTGGTGAAACCTTCCAGCGGTTTCGCCAATTTAATCCACCAGACCGCTTCTAAGAGCTCTAATACTGTATTGGACGATTCTCTGCTTATATACGCAGCACTGAAGGATGGAATCTCAGAAATGGTTTTCAAGAAAACTATGGACATAAGCTTGTAGGACAGTATTTATGTAGAATTTTTATATAGATATTTTAACTATACTCAGATTTTTTCAGTACGTATTTCCCAACAAGCTTATTTATTGCCAAAGTAGATGCTTTTATAAAAATATTAATCTTCTAAATTTTCCTAATTCAGCACTTTAAACAAAAAAAAAAAAGAGAAAGGAGTTTCTTCAATGTCCCCCTTTCCCTCCTCTATACTTGCCTAACTTCAACTCCATCAATGAGAGAGAAAGAATGCAAGTAACCAAATGGGTCTCTGACACCTTGTAAGTGCCTTACAAGTGTTCTTCTTACATATTTGGAAATGTGAGCATATAGGGAAAGTAGTTGCCAACCTCTCTACCCAACCATAGTTATCATGACCTGTACCATCAGGTGTACTAGGGATTGCACACATGCAATCTATTTTTTTTTTGCTTATCCCTAGTACACATGGTACTAGGGGGTCGGTGGAAGGCTGGTTAAACCGTTTGGTTTTCGACCGCTACAACCCGGGTTCAATTCCCGCATTGGACACTTTTTTCTGTTTAAAAAAAAAAAAAATGCTCCAATGGCCCCCAATTCTTGCAAAAGTCCAATCCCACCAGCGAGTGCAAGTAACCAAACGGGGCTCTGGCACATTTGTAAGTGCAAAGTCGAACTGCTTTTCACATGTGTAGACATGTGGTGCACTTACAGTAAAAGCAGTCGCTAACTACCCACCATGATTATCATGGTCTCTACCACGTGTACTAGGGATAAGCAAAAAAAAAAACCAGAAAAAAAACCACATGGTACAGGCAATGATAATCATGGGTAGAATTAGGCGACTGCTTTTACTGTAAGTGCACCACATGTCTAGACATGCGAAAAATAGTTCGAATTTGCACTTAAATATGTGCCAGAGCCCTGTTTGGTTACTTGCACTCGCTGGCGGAGTTGGACTTTTGCAAGAATCAGGGGCTATTGGAGCATTTTTTTTTTTTAAGCAGTAAAAATGGACCATCCTTCCACTGACCACACTCACACTAACCTCTACTCAACAGCCTGCCAAAGAACGAGATCTCAAAAGCTTGGTCCTTTAGATGTGATGAGGTACAATTTGGGTTTATAACTTTCATGAGGTGAAAGAACCAAATCCAAATAAGTAAATTTGGTAACAATTGATAAGGGGCACAATTTGGATTATAGATTATAAACACTGAATTCATTCAGTACTTTTGTCTGAAGATGGTAACAACGCTGTTACCGAAATGTCACACACTATTTATTTATTTGGATTTGGTCTTATTACCTTGTGTTTTTGGTAAAATGTTTTTACACCATCTTCACCCACAGTAGCACTGAATCTGCTGCTGAAGATGATAACACTGCTGTTAAAGAAACGTGATGAATAATTTACTTATTTGCATTTTGTCTTGTCACCTTGATAAAGCACAATTTGGATTATAGATTATAAACACAAGGTAATAAGACCAAATCTAAATAAATAAATAGTATGTCACACACTATTTATTTATTGGGATTTGGTCTTATTACCTTGTGTCTTGTCACCTTGAGAAAGAATTTACGCTCGTGGACAAATTTTAAGGAAGTGGAAAGTCTTTGATGTTGCCTATCATCTATTTTTTTGAGGGAGACAGAGGCAATTTTGGAGACTGCCATTTAATGTTAACTTGTCGTCGTAATTTAGCTAAGGACAAACACATTCTCTTAAAAGAAGTCAAATAATTTATTATTAAATTACAAGCAAGAAACAATAACAAAATAGACACAAGGTAATAAGACCAAATAAATAAATAGTGTGTGACGTTTCGGTAACAGCGTTGTTACCATCTTCAGACAAAAAGTACTGAAACTAGAACTAAGAAACATTACACACTATTTATTTTATTTAGATTTGGTCTTATTACCTTATGTTTATAATCTATAATTCAAATAGTACCTTATCAATTCCAAGAAAGATTTTATAATTTTCTTGAATTCAATTTATTTTTGTGCAAGTTGGGCCAGGAACCTCTAAATTAATTGTACCATCTTTAATATGTAAATTTTTTAAAGCAGTCAACAAGTATGTAAATTTTATTGTTTAAAAAAACACACACACTCTCTCTCTCTCTGTATTCTGTATTTAACCTTATATAATCTTATATATAATTGCCTTATTCTGTCTGTGTGAAGTTCATGGATAGATTTTGGTCAGAATGGATAAAATAAAAAAAGTGTCAAGGGATGGGAATCGAACCCACAACCTTCCGCTTACCGGGCAGATGCCATGACCACTAGGCTACCCTGGACATATTTTTCCGTTCACATTTTAATTTTTATATTTTCAAGACACACACAGTTTGGGGCGGGACGTTTCACAAGAGAGACATCCACGGCGCCAATTTATAATTGTAACGAATAGTATTTTAATTAAAACATTTTAAAAACACACAGTTTGGAACGGGACGTTTCACAAGAGTGACATCCATGGCGCCAATTTATAATTGTGACGAATAGTTTTTGAATTAAAACGTTTTAAAAATATATACGCACTCGGGTAAAACCCGGGCGTTGCCCGGGCCATTCGTCTAGTAATCTTATATGGACTTTGAAATAAAGTAGTTTCAATCTCAATCTCTCTCTCTAGTAGTTAATTCTTAAGCTTAGTAAACAGTTATTCAAAATCAAATGGTAAAATTTTCTACTGAATATTCACACAAGGTAATAAGACCAAATCCAAATAAATAAATTGTGTGTGACGTTTCGGTAACATTGTTGTTACCATCTTCAGACAAAAGTACTGAATGAGAAATTTTACCACAGCATGTTTTTTTAATAGTTACTGTTATCAAGTGTGTAAACAAGATAGCAGATAAGTCTCAGATCTCAGAAAATTATCTTCTTCTTATCTGCTATCTTGTTTACACACTCGATAACAGTAACTATTTCAGCCATGCTATGGTAAAATTTCTCATTCAGTACTTTTGTCTGAAGATGGTAACAATGCTGTTAACGAAACATCACACACTATTTATTTGGATTTGGTCTTATTACCTTGTGTTTATAATCTATAATCCAAATTGTACCTTATCATACTGAATATTCAAACCACTACAACCATCATTGTCGGCATGTTTGCACCAATCACACAGACAGCGATAGAGACACAGACAGACTGCTGATGTGCTAGCGAAAAAAGGCATAAAAGAACCCTTGCTACAGAAAAATAAACTTACTTTTAAAGAAATAGAAACAGTAGCCAAAACAAAAATAAACAAGAACTGGAGGATCCCACCTAAGCATAGTTGGTACAGTGGAGTGAACCCAGGAGGAGCTCTGAACATCAGAAATAGACAGCATCAAACAACACTAACAAGATTTAGAACAGGCCATCTCAAGCCATTGAACATAGAAATTAATAACAAAATCTACCCCACTTGCTCAAAATGTAGCTTGGCACCTGCAGCTCCAGAACACATTTTGGCTTGCATTAGATGCACTAAACAGGACCTTTGGGAGAGGCCACTGCTTATCATAAAACAGCTTGAGGAGCATGAACTCATGGAATTCGTGTAATCTTTACACAAGTAGATAAGAAACAACAACAACAACACAGACAGCGAGGGAGGAGATGTTGCCATTAGGCAGACCAACCAATGAAGCCCTCAAATCAGACAAATAAGATGCTGGCAGCTTGCCACCATGGCTATTATAGCTACGGCAGGTGCCTGGCCCACTTCTGTCCCATCTCACCGTCCGTCTTGTGTGTACAGGGAGGCTATCCTGCACGCTTGAAAAAAGTCCTTATTGTGGATGCTCCTCTTTGGTTCAAGGCTCCCTTTAGAATCCTACGACTCTTTGTCAAGGAAAAACTACGGGATAGGGTAAGTCTTTAATGGTAAATTCCTGCTGAAATTCCATCCTAAAATAACTCACTCTCTCTCTCTTTATCTATTTATATCTATTCATTCCTATATTTATCATTATATAATCATATTTATTCGTATTTATTCATTTTTGTAATTAACCATATATAATCTTATATGGATATTGGAATAAATCAGTTTCAATCTCAATCTCTCTCTCTCTGTTTAACCTGAAACCAAAGCTTACACATGCTGCTATATGGTAGGTAACAATGTGTAGATTTATAGAAAAGATTTTCACAAGATAACAAACACCAAAATCTAAATGAACTTTCTAAATATGATGAACTTTATGTAGCGATATAAGGCACAATTTGGATTATTGATTATAAATACAAGGTAATAAGACCAACTATTGCATACTCTCACAGGGTTCACTACAAATTTTACTGGACTTCAAAGTCGATGACCAACTGTACTCAGACCACCATCCTTTGGTTTTAACGATAAAAGGCCAAAACTTCAATGAGAAAAAAAACCAAACGGGAAGATTATAATATTACGAGATATAGATGGTCAGCCGATGGACTCGCAATGTTTAAAATGAAACTGGAAGAATTGCGGGAAAAAAACATACCAGCCTCCGATGACCTTGTATACACTTTCAATCAGCGAATTTTGGAAGCAATGTCATCTGCAAAAATAACCTACTCAATTAAGGGCGGCCCCAGGAAATCTAAGCCGTGGTTCGATAAGGACTGCTATGATATGAAAAAACTGGCAAAAGAAAGTCTGAAGAAATATCGTAAAACAAATAGATTGGAAGACAGAGAATGTTATGCTTCTTCCAGAAAGAAATATCTCGCTTTATTGGATCTAAAAAGGAAAGGCTTTGATAATGAAAAACAGGAAATACTCAGAAATGCTAAAGACTCAAAGACCTTCTGGAAAACTATTGCGCTCTACAAAAGCACATCTATAATCCAAGGAGAAATATCTATACAGGACTGGCTGAACTTTTACCGCGAACTAATGACTACAGAGAAAAATTTGAGAATTTGTAATTTACATAATGTGATTTCTCAGAACGATCCTATATTGGACTCAGAGATAACCAATGCAGACATATACAAGGAGATAGCTGGTTTGAGGAGTAACAAGGCATGCGGGCCCGATGGCATCCCCAATGAAGTATTAAAAACACTCCCTGATTCGTACATACTGCTGTTGAAACAACTCTACAATAGTGTTATGACGACTGGAAAATACCCAGCAATTTGGACTAATTCCACTATACACCCAATCTTTAAAAATGGTTATAAGAACAGCCCCTCCAACTACCGAGGTATTGCACTGATTAGCAATGTATCAAAGCTTTTCACATCAATCCTAAGATCACGACTGGAGGAATGGGTCGAAGGAAGAAGGGTTATACCCGAAAACCAAGCGGGATTTAGAAAAGAAAGATCATGTATTGACCACATATTTACACTAACTACTTTAATCCAACTATCATTAAGAAAAAAGAGGGGAAAACTATATGTCTTTTTTGTCGATCTAAGGAAGGCATTTGATACTGTACCCCACTCACTACTTTGGAAAAAACTTTACAACCTAGGCATAAGTTACCAATTCATAAGTACGATCAAAAGTTACTACGAACAAGCAACTATAGCTATCAGATGGAAGGGATCATTTACGGAAAGTATTAAGATAAACTCGGGAGTCCTCCAGGGAGAACCACTTTCCCCACTGCTATTTATATTATTTATCACGGACTTAATCGAAATTTATAATAACTCAGACCTGCCGAGTGTGAATTTGCCAGAATTTGGAGATATCCATTTATTGCTGTACGCCGACGACATAGCAATTATAGGTGAGTCCAGGATAAACCTCCAAAAGAAGATCAAAATACTGAAAGAATATCTCGATGAGAACTTAATGACACTAAATGAGTCCAAGTCAAAGATTATGGTGTTCCGTAATGGAGGTAAACCCTCAAATAAGGATAGATGGTTCTGGAATGATAAACCCATAGCAATAACTTCAAGATATACATACTTGGGATTTCCTCTGACACCAACAATAACAACTACTCACCCGGCAAATTACTTTAAAGGAAAAGCACTTACAGCAATTAACGCCACACACCCAATATTAATAAAATCAAAAGCAAAGTCAATAAATTTATCAATCAAACTCTTTGATACAATAGTGAGAGCTGTCCTGATGTATGCCGCTCCATTATGGGCAACAGAGCATAAAGACTTACTGGACAATATACAAGACATATTTATCCGTAGGTTCCTGAATCTGCCCAGATACACTCCAGGTTACCTAATCAGATTAG
Source organism: Cordylochernes scorpioides (assembly GCA_030710605.1). NCBI lineage: Eukaryota > Metazoa > Arthropoda > Arachnida > Pseudoscorpiones > Chernetidae > Cordylochernes > Cordylochernes scorpioides. The sequence continues at coordinate 93,732,603 of CP092871.1, read as the reverse complement.
AAACCGGTCGTATCTCATTGAGTGTAACAGCCTTAAAATTAACCCTGAAGTATTGGCTGCGGGTGTTGAATATGAGCAGTGACAGATTGCCACGTATATGTTTTAATAGAACACGGGAACTCTCTAATGCTTCGGGCACACCCATCGGTTTCATTAAAAAGCTCACTAATCTGCTTAACGATAATGGATCCCCTGCACTTGTTTCCTGTGATGACCCTGAAACGCTGAGGAGCGCGATTACAGGGCTCTTAAAAACAGCGGCAGACCAATCTATACAAAACGACCTTACAAGAATGGATAAATCTAAGCTATACTCTCACTACAAAGACATTCACATATCTTTCATGACGGAGGGATACCTTTTAGGGGATTTTCCTTTCCCGGTTGTAAGACTACTCGCACAAGTTAGAATACTTTCAAGTTTTTTTAGAGAAAACCACACCAAGATGCTCTGCGGTGAGGACCCGACTTGTACCTTCTGTAATTCAAAACTACAAAATGAAATCACTCACTATATTTTTGATTGCTCTGCTCTGAAAGAAGAAAGAAGAACCCTTATGCTCAAAACTGGGCAACTCTGTGCTTCACTTCCATCAATAATTGACAATATGACCCAGAATAAGTATATTGCTACGGCGTTTTATGGTTTCCACAAGTCCATATCTCAGAAGAAGGCCAAGTGATACTCACTCCTCACTTTCTTACTGCTACTCTTTTTGTGTTGATTTCTTGCTTCCCTCTTTCTTATTATTATTTTTTTTTTCCTTTTCTTGTTTTTTCTTGTTTTTTTTTTTTCTTTCTCTTTTTACTCTATATATCGCTATTTCCGTTGTCTCACTGCTTTGTTCTTATGCATACCTCTGGTGAATCCTGTATAGGGTCAGTGACCCTAAATAAAGGCTTTTTTGTTGTTGTTGTTGTAATAAGACCAAATCTAAATAATTAAATAGTGTGTGATGTTTAAGTAACAGCGTTGTTACCATCTTCAGACAAAAGTGCTGAATCCACTTATTCAAGTACTCATTCAGTACTTTTGTCTGAAGATGGTAACAACTCTGTTACCGAAACGTCACACACTATTTATTTATTTGGATTTGTGGTCTTATTACCTTGTGCTTAACTTTATGTAGCATCATAGTCAGATGATAGCACTGCTGTTACAGAAATGTCATTCATATAGGATGGATAAAGTACAATTTGGATTATAGATTAGAACTACAAGATGATAAGACCAAATCCAAATCAATTATGGTGTGTGATGTTTCAGTTACAGTGTTGTTACCAGCATGACGTTTCATCATGCTGTGATATTTTTTCTCATTTAGTCTTTTCATCTGATGATGAGGGTAACAACGCTGTTACAAAAATGTAACACACTATTAATTTATTTGGTCTTATTACCTTGTAGTCATTCATAGAATATTTTGTCTTGTTACCTTGTGATTTTGGATTTTTTTTATTTATTTCGTCTCAGTTTACAGGTGTTACATTCGAGCACAGCTCGCGAGTCACCTTGTCCTGGCTATTTACACATGGCGTGGAGTAGAGGTGGTCCCCCCGGACCTTGCAGGAGGGCAGCTGTTGGGAGATGAGCTCTTAACTAAGCGTCAGGGCCGGGTCGTCGGAATCGGGGATTGATATCTCCTTTATTTTGTAGAATATCTTGTATGGTTGGATTGTAGGTCAAGTTTTTTTTTTATAGGGGGTAGAACAAGACCCCTCAATCTTTGCACTAATAATAGGTTCAGCCCTTGTTGAACAATGACAAAACACTTCAACCTAAAGTAAACAAAAATAACTGAGGACTTTCTCTTGTGAGAATGATTATTCTAAAAGAAACAATTTAAAGAAGCACTTCTTTTTTTTTTTTCATTTTTCAAGGATTGATAAAACACAATTTGGATTATAGATTATAGCTACAAGAAAATAAGATCTAATCCAAATAAATTAATAGTGTGTTACGTTTTGGTAACAGCATTGCTACTGACACGTCACACACTATTAATTTATTTGGATTAGGTCTTAATTTCTTGTGTTTACAAGGAATCTTGTGTCACTCAACAGAATGGATGAAAGATGATATTTATTGCATTTATAGATATTATTTAAAGTATATAAAGGCCTCTCTTTTTCTTACTCCCTTTTTTTTATCTTCATAAAATGATTAGGTGCAATTTGGATTATCGATTAGAAACGCAAGGTAATAAGACCAGATCCAAATAAGTAAATAGCGTGTGACATTTAGGCATCAACGCTGTTACCGAAATGTCACACACTATTTATTTATTTGGATTTGGTCTTATTACCTTGTGTCTTTCTTCATACAAAATATTTTGCCAATTTGAATTATTAAAACTTGAAACAGCTTTTTTTTTCTTCTATTTTTGCTGTAACAGATTGTACCACACTAACAAGTACCAACAGCCTGGAATGCAAATGTGCTTGACCTTTTTTTTTTTTTTAAATTTATCAAAAAGAGGTAAATGGCTAATATTTTGGAATTGAAAAAACAAATAATGGAGGATTTTAATCAATGTTTATTTTGATGAAAGCAAGCCATTAGAAATTTTCAATTGCACAATCAGATGTGGAAGCTTTTTTTTCTTAATTTTATCAACTAATTTTATAGCAGTATTAAAATAGCAGTATTAAAAGAAAAAATAGAAAAAAGGCATAACAACAAGATAGAATTTTGGATGCGCAAATATGATTTCCCAGCTATAAGTAGAAAAGATGATGCAGTTAATGTGATCAACCTCTCCAAGACAGTGTTAAGCAAAGATGAAGTCAACATATTATCTAAAGGATTAAAACATAGACCAATAGGCAAACCACAGACCGTCAAAATAATTAGTGGAATAGAAGCAGCCATCGGTAAGCTCAATAACTACGATAAGAATACCATTAGAAATACTGTAATAAACATTTTAAAAGAACCAAACAAAATGCCGCCAAATAACCACAGAGATAAAGCAGCCTTAAATGATCTCAAAAATAGACAAGATATAATCATCACGAGTGCAGACAAAGGAGGGATGACTGTTGTGATGGACAAATCTGATTATATAAACAAAATAAACAACATATTAGAGGACAGAACCATATTTACAATAGTTGATGAAATTAACAAGAAACGAGAATACTCATACTTCAAAAAAGAAATAAACAGAATGGCCAAAAGCAATATGATATCAAACGATGAATTTAAATTATTCATGTCTAATTTAGACTCTGAGAGTTACATATATGGAAAACCCAAGGTTCACAAGCAAGGGATCCCATTAAGACCAATAGTAGCCTATCACAGCTCACCACTAGCACCAATAGCCAGGTATGTTACAATATTTTTACAGTCATTAATTAAGAATAACGTATTTCCAATGTCAATAGCCAATATTCCAACATTCATCACAGAAATAGCCAATTACAATTATCAAAGAGAACATATTTTGGTATCATTCGATGTAGAGGCCTTATACCCCAGTCTCCCCCACGGCTTAATACTTAAAACTACTAAAACCTTTTTGGATAACAATAAGATAGACCCTAATACAATAGATAAAATAATAGGTTTAATCACATTATGTCTTAGAGTTAACATTTTCACATTTGACCAGAAACAGTATAAACAAATTAAGGGTTCTCCTATGGGAAGCCCATTGTCAACTCCATTAGCCGAAATAGTAATGAGAGAATTAGATTTATGGATCACTTCATTATACCCGGCAGATATCATATTATACAGACGATATATAGATGACATATTTTGCATTTGTACCGAAAAACAGATTCCCAACATCTTAGCCTCTCTCAACAATTACAACAATAGCTTACACTTTACAATAGAAAAAGAAAATAATTGCACATTGCCATTTTTAGATATTAAAATAATGAAAATAGATAATAGATTGCAAACTACAGTTTACTACAAACCTACTTTCACCCCTAATTATATAAAGTTTTCTTCATTTTGCCCCATCAGTCATAAAATTAACACAGTGAAAACGTTAACTAAAAGAATTTATACTCATTGTTCACTAAATCTATACAAAAATCATGAAACACAGACAGTTATCCAGAATTTAACTTCAGCCGGTTACCCTAAAACATTTATATTAAAACATTTCTATCAGGAACAGGTCACATCTAACATGATAGCACAAAAAACTAAAATATACAGGCAAAATTGTTACATTCCATATTCCCCGAAATCTATCCATATTTCCAGAACATTAGATAAATTTGGAATAAAAACCTTTTATAGTAACTCACCCAGCCTATCAGATATCTTAAGAAACCCGATAACAAAAAACAGGCAAACCGAACACATATCACACAGAAAAGAAGTAATTTATTCCATACAATGCAATAACTGTAATGCCAGATATGTGGGGGAGACAGGAAGAAAATTATATAATAGAATCATTGAGCACAGAAGAAATATAAACAGAAATGACCCTTTATCTTTAATAGTACAGCACTCTAATTCAACAGGACATACATTCAACTTAAATGAACCTAAAGCACATTACAACAATATCAGTAACAAATATCAAAGATTAATAATTGAAGCAATAGTGTCCAAGCAATACAATAGTATAAATCGCAAAATAGATTTACCAGAAGCATATAATTCAATAGACTTAAATACAATAAGATAATACAAATTCATTCTTGGCATATGATATCACATGTCTAATGGGATTCCTTGTAAGTTGTAAAATTTGTAAAATACAAAATAAGTTTACTTTAATGTATCATATTACCTCATATATTTTAGAATTAGTTTTCCAAATTATTATAACTACATGTAAATTCAATCATTTTAATATTATTCTAGTTAAGCAGATATGCAAAACAATAGCTATATGTATATAAATTATATTTCAAACTAGGTTGGATTATTATTGTATTATTTCCTGTAGAAGGGCGTATGTGCTCGAAAGCTCGTAAATTGTCGTTTTAATAAAGATACGCAGCCCTTGATGCTTTATTGATTTCGTTTATAAATTGTACAGGGTTTTTTCATTCTAATTTTATATATATTTTTTTTCCTTTTTTTTGTTCGTTTTTTAACTGAATTATTCTTGTTTTTTTTTAGTTGGACTATCTCTCATTGGAGGTTTAACTTTAGAAAACCCTTGTACATTCAGAATGTGGGACCTTAGATAACAGTTGTCTAAACTATGGTGTGGGGGACAGGTGTACATGCTGAAACTCTGCCAGTTGCCCCAGCACATCCCCCTAACCTCTCTCCCCCAAAGTCTGGGCGGTACGCTGAGTGTGGACCATTGCGGCTGGCTGCTGCATTGTCTCAAGTCTCGTACCAACTGCTACAACGACCTGTGTGACCTGGTGTCCTCGGCCTCCATGGGGCCCCTGCGCCTCAACAGCAACGACACGGATGAGGACCCTTCCCTACATGAGAAACACAACTCAGAGGAGAGGGAGAAAGAGGTGGAAGTCACCAAGGATCCTCTCATAGAGGTACGTTGGTATACCATGGAATTCGAGTAATCTTTACACAAGGGGATAAGAAACAACAACAATGTTGGTATACGGACAGCTTACTAGTTCTCCCATGTGTTGTGGATTTGTCACCAACCTTAGTCTGCTAGCTTGTGGTGACAGTAATTAGATGGCGTCTAGTTTTGACACTTATTTTGATGGGAGGCGACTTTTGCTTTTATAGATATTTTCCTCTAGTATAGAGGATTGTATTAACCACTATTCTTCTTTCTTTTTCTCCTGGTGACTGGAAATTAGGTAAATTCATGGAAGTGGTGTTGTTGTATTGATGGGTGTCTTCCATTGATTCAGAATATCTGAAGCATAAACTGTCTGACCTGGCTAGGTCACTCATGCCTCCACTAACATGGATTCAGACATAGCTGTTGATTCCATACATTCAATGTCAGCACACAGTTTCACCAATAACACCCATCGACCCGGGTTCAATTCTCGCATTGGACACTTTTTTTCTAATTAGAAAAAAAAAAAAAAAACTCCAATGGCCCCCGATTCTTGCAAAAGTCCAACCCCACCAGCGAATGCAAGTAACCAAACTGGGCTCTGACACATTTGTAAGTGCAAAGTCGAACTGCTTTTCACATGTGCAGTCGCCTACTTCTACCCACCCTGATTATCATGGCCTGTACTAGGGATAAACAACACACCCCAGCATTTGTCATTGTGTTTTTGTGGGTTTTCTACTATTAATTATTTATACTATAATTTAACAAGCACATAACAAAGGCTAACTCACCAGTACTCTATTGCTAACTGTTGGTCCAGGACTGTTTATTGGATAATGTCAGTTAACCTCCATCCTATCTGGTAGCTGTTATCCTATCCTGTAGGATCCCTCCCCAAGTCTCTGATAACCCCTATTCTTCTACTCTGATTCAACTCTTATCTAGATGATAAAGTACAATTTAGATTATAGCTACAAGAAAATAAGACCTAATTCAAATCTTCTTCTTTCTTATCTTCACACTGGGTGAAGTAGAATGCGTCTGCCTTTGTCATTAAGACTGGGAGCACTACTCATTAGCAGGCTGACTTAGCTCCAAAAGAAATGGCCGCCTCTGACATGAGGAACAGACACCATGTGCAGCCGCTCCTAACATGGAGTACAAACACTGCTGATCCTGTATCCCTGGATTAGGAGACCTTACAGGGTACTATCAGCCGGGTCAGCTGAGCCCAGGTTTTTAGTGAGCTTGTTACTGCTTCCCTCTCCTCCTTTTTCATCCGGGCTTGGGACCGGCAAGGGCGGAGTTTCCTAATCCAAATAAATGAATAGTGTGTGATGTTTCGGTAACAGCACTATTACCGAAATGTCACACACTATTTATTTATCTGTATTAGGTCTTATTTTATTGTTGATCTTATCTAGATGTTAGCCCATCATTACTTGGACATCTTACAGCAGAACACACAGTTCTCATCTCTTCCAGAGTCTGTTAATATAATGTGACAATGAGAATCTGGGTGATTTCCACATTTTAACTTCCTGTGTTTAATGATATATACAGTGTGGTTGTAATTCCTCTTAAACACATCCTATGTTTGTGGACACATGTCAAAAATGACAAGCACTAGCGGGGGACAACAGTTGCCTCAATTAAATACCAAGAACAGCTCCAGAACACATTTTGGCTTGCATTAGAGGCACTAAACAGGACCTTTGGGAGAGGTCGCTGCTTATCATAAAACAGCTCGAGGAGCATGTACTCATGGAATTCGTGTAATCTTTACACAAGGGGATAAGAAACAACAACAAATACCAAGAAACCTGAATTGGAGGATAGGTCAGCTACTAAGACATGATATAGCATACTTGTCCTACTTCCATAATTGTCAACTCAATTAGTATTCACATACAATCATGGACAAAACTTAAGGAAGTTGTACCTTTTAGCATGTATATCAGGATTCAGACAATAACTCTGAAAGATATTACAGTGACCTTTATTGAAGACACACAAGATAACCAAGTGTGAAAAAAATTGCCTCTGTCTCCCTAAAAAAAATAGATGAACATACAAAATAATCATTCTATACAGCAACTATGTTGATTTGTAGAAAATAACACAAGAAAATAAGACCTAATCCAAATAATTTAATAGTGAATGAGGTTTCGGCAACAGCATTGTTACCATCATCAGACAAAAGAATAAATTGGATAATGGATAGATATTATTCTGGCCACGAGAAAACGTGAACTCGTGAAATGTGTTTATATTTATTTTATTTTATATTTTATTTTCTATCTTCGTTAGGTGTATATAAATAATATTGTACAACTATATATACTCTTTCTCTCAACTTACAGCTTAGCCTGTGGAAGGATTGATAAGATCCGAAAGCTAGCATAATAAATTTCATGTATAAAGAGACGCAATGCTATCGTTTGTTTTTATTTAATAAATTTATAGCAATTCTTTTGTCTATTTAAGATGGTGACAATGCTGTTGCCGAAACGTCACACACTATTAAATTATTTGGATTAGGTCTTTTTTATTGTATTATAATCTATAATCCAAATTGTGCTTTATCAGATTTGTAAAAAAGTTGTTGTATAAATATATACTTATTTATTTTTATAAGGGCTATACCTAATCTAGCTTCGTTATAGTATAGTATGGGATAGTGCTGTTAGTCAGTAGGACCTGTATCCTTCTCCATGGACAGGTCCTCTGAGATTTTATAACCTGTCTGCAAAAAAAAAAAAAAAAAATGCAATTTTTACATTGATGCCTTAATTTTCAGATTTAGATAAATAATAAGGATTTTTAACTTCGACAATAGTTTTTTTAATACCTCTAGTAAATCTGGCTTGTTTTAATTTTTGTTTGTTCCTGACGAGAACAAAAGATTTTTGTTGAAACGTCGAGACAATAAAAAAATATTTACTGACCGAAGTATCTTAAATTTGAAGAACCTCTAGTAAAGTTTTTGTTAAAAAAAAAAAACACCGATTGGCAAAATTTTTTTCATGAATTTTACTGGTGTCCAAAAAATAAAGTTGAGAAATGCTAGGCTCTCTAGCATAATAATTTATAAAAATTACAAAAAGAAACACAAGGTAATAAGACCAAATCCAAATAAATAAATAAATAGTGTGTGACATTTCGGTAACAGCATTGTTACCATCTTCAGACAAAAGTACTGTTACCGAAACGTCACACACTATTTATTTATTTGAATTTGAACTTATTACCTTGTTTTTATAATCTACTAGACGGGTGACCCGGGCTTCGCCCCGGGATTGACCCGTGTGCATATCTACCCGAGTGATATTTTTTTAATAATTGTTTGTTATTAGCATTATCTATTTGTTTGCATCAGCATAATTTAATCTAATCTTTGATAGAGGGCGCTGTTTGTGAGCTAAGTAGAATAATTTGAATATATAGTTTTAATAATTGATTTATATATTTTTTAAAATAGCCTATCGTCTTCCCTGTATTTTTTTACCTATGTATGGAAATTCTGGTTTGAATTAGTGAACTACTGCAAATTTGTATACCGGACATACAAACAAACAAACATACAAACAAACAAACAAACATACAAACGTTGATTTTTATATATATAGATAATCCAAATTGTGCCTTATTATTACAAAAAGAAACCTATCATCAAAGATCATTATTTAAACTATTTTAATAGTGTAACCTAGTTTATATATATTTAGATCTCTTGTTTTCTTTTTGGAAAGGAGAGTCTTTTGTGTGTCTGTCCGTCCAAGCCAGACAAAGGGACTGCTATAAAAGTTGGCCACAGCCCACCCATAGCTCATAATTAACCCAGGCCTTGCTGATGTCACGGACTTCCAGGAATAGCTCCGGACTGTTTACCCACTGGTATTATCACTTCTGGCCTCCGTCCACAGTCTTTGAGGGGAATTTCTCCACTGAATTACTTTCTCTTATATCTCTACCGTGTTTCAAATAATCACTGGACTCATTTTATTTTACTAGTGTGATATGATAAGGCACATTTTGGATTATAGGTTACTAGACGTATATGACCCGGCTTCGCCTGAGAATTCCCCCGATTGCAATTTCCTTCATACTGAAAGTACATCAATAATAAATATTAGAAGTGCCATAGAATAGCAATACAGAAGTAACACATAAACTACAGGAAAAAAGTGTGTGTGATGGCAAAAATTGTATTATATTAGTGTTTAGGTATTTGATTTAATTAATATAGTTGTTATAATAATATATATTTATATTATATATAATATAAATGAGTTTTAAAAATTGTAAAAAAAAAAATACATCGGCCGGGAATCGAACCCGGGCCACCCGCGTGGCAGGCGAGCATTCTACCACTGAACCACCGATGCGTATAAAAAATGGCCATATTTGGGTATTCATTCCATTCCGGATTACTCAGCATAAAAAAAAAAGTTCTTCAAATGAAAAAAAGAAATAGCCAAAAATACTAATCAAAATGTAGCCGAAAATTTTCCTCAGGTTTATAAAAAGCAACATGCAAAATTTGGTACCAATTGGTTCAGTAGTTTTTGAGTTTATCGCGAAACAGACAGACAGACATTGACTTTTATATATATATATATATATAGAGATAAACACAAGGTAATAAGACCAAATCTAAATAAATATATTATAATAAATTATTTGGATTTGGTCTTATTACCTTGTGTGTTTACTAGTGTGATAGAAATAATGTTGCCGTGTGTCAAATAAAGAGCCTCAGATGTCTTTGTGCATTTCTATCACTTGGTAAAATGGGAGCCATTGCCATGTTAGTTATCTTGGTAACTGACCAGAATTTTTGGCTGAATATTCTAAGGGTCAGACTGCAGGGAGGCAATTGTATTGGAATGATTTTTATTCTTAATTGAGTTCTGTATTTATAAAGGGGTTGGTTACATTGCAAGGAAGTAAACTTAATAGTAGAGCAGTGAAGAAAAGATGGTGCTCTTAGTTAACAAAGTGTACTTCTGTGGTGTACAGACCAGCAGCCCATCTCCAGGCCTGGTCACTACCGCGGGGGATGTGCTCCCCTCTGGTCCCCTCACCCTGGAGGAGTTCATCACCCACCTGAGACTGAGGGGCCGTCGGGGGTTGTGTGAGGAGTACCAGGATATCCGGGCCAAGGACCCAGAGCCCTGCTATGACACTGCCAGGTACTGAGATATATGGTGTGTTGTGTTGTTGTTTCTTATCCCGTTGTGTAAAGATTACATGAATTCCATGAGTTCAAGCTGTTTTATGATAAGCAGCGGCCTCTCCCAAAGGTCCTATGGTGTGTTGTTGTTAGTGTCAGCTGAGTTTAACTTTTGGTCACTAAACATTACACACTTTTTATTTATTTGGATTTGGTCTTATTACCTTGTGCTTATAATCTATAATCCAAATTGTGCTTTTCATCAATTTTGATAATATAAAATTCTAAGTCAGGGGAGATGAAAGTATTAGCTGTAGCTGTGTTGTGTACAGGCTGAAGATCAACCAGCCCAAGAACAGGTACACAGACGTGCTGTGTCTGGATTCCACCCGGGTCAAGCTCCAGACCCCAGTGGCCACCAACGGGGGGGATGAGGGGGAGGAGGGCACGGACTATGTCAATGCCAACTTTGTGGACGGCTACCACCAGGAGAAGGCCTTCATCTCCACACAAGGTAGAGTGGCGGACAAACAACCTTCTTCTAAAAGGTAATAAGACCCATTCATAATAAATAAATAGTGTATGACGTTTCGCTAAACAGCGTTGTTATCATTCAGTACTTTTGTCTGATGATTGTAATACAGCTGTTACCGAAATTTCACACACTATTTATTTATTTGGATTTAGTCTTATTTACCTTGTGTTTCTAATCTATAATCCAAATTGTACCTTTATATGACCTTCTTTTATTCAATTTATTCATCTCTATTGATGAGAGAAAATTGAGAACATTTTTAAAATAGCTACTTTTTTTTTTATATTTCCAAATTTAAGAAAAAACCTCTCTTCAACAGTTATTATTTTAACGAGGGGATTTTTATTTATTTTTTTATTTTTTATATAGCACTCTCTATATGAGCAAATCAGTATACTAGAAGATCTTCTTCTTCTTTCTTATCTTCACACTGGATGAAGTAGAATGCGTCTGCCTTTGTCATTAAGACTGGGAGCACTACTCAGTGGCAGGCCGACTTAGCTCCAAAAGAAATGGCCGCCTCTAACATGAGGAACAGACGCCATGTGCAGCCGCTCCTAACATGGAGTACAAACGCTGCTCATCCTGTATCCCTAGATTAGGAGCCCTTACATGGTACTATCAGCCGGGCCAACTGAACCCAGGTTTTTTAGTGAGCTTGTTACTGCTCCCCCTCCTCCCTTTTCATCCAGGCTTGGGACCGGCAAAGGCGGAATTACTAGAAGATTATATTGTTATATGTGGTGATGACACTACAAAGTAATAAGACCAAATTCAAATAAATAAAAAGTGTGTAACATTTTGGTGACAGCGCTGTTACCGAAATGTCACACATTATTTATTTGGATTTGGTCTTATTACTTTGTAGTTCTAATCTATAATCCAAATTGTACCTTATCCTGTTGTTGTTTCTTATCCCCTTGTGTAAAGATTACACAAATTCCATGAGTTCATGCTTCTCGAGCTGTTTTATGATAAGCAGTGGCCTCTCCCAAAGGTCCTGTTTAGTGTATCTAATACAAGCCATAATGTGTTCAGAAGCTGCAGGTGCCAAGCTACATTGTGGTATATAAGATGACACATTTTAATATAAAAACAAAACCTTAGACCATTTAGAACACATCTTTATTGACTCCTAGAGATATATACAGTAATATGTCCATCTTCATTCAGTGATGGAGACTCCTCCACCTTGACAGGGTCCTACTCCAGACAAAGGCTTCTTGGTACCTCCCCAGTTCCACCCCGAGGAAATACAGTAGAACCTCCCTGTAAAGAACACCTAATTGCGGAACCAAAGTGTCCTTTAGGGAGAGGTGTCCTCTTACCAGCGAGTTGCTAAATTATAAAAACGGTAACTTTTCAAATGAAAACTGTCCTTTGTGGAGAGGTGTCCGCTAAAGGAAGGTTCTATTGTACCTGTAAATACAGGTTTTAGCAGACAGAATTGGATCAACTGCCGCATCTCTCTGTATTAGTTTGAAATGCCAAATCTTGAGTATTGTTCATCTTCAATTCAAGATAAACCTGAAGGAATCCTGTAGTAATGTAACAATACACAGTAGAATCTCTCTGACCAATAAGCCACTGAACCTACCCACTGTGGGGTGTAGGTCCGCTGCCCAGGACCTTCCCAGCCTTCTGGCAGATGGTGTGGGAGCAGAGGGTGGGGGTGGTGGTGATGACCACCCGCACCGTGGAGCGCTCCCGCTGCAAGTGCGGCCAGTACTGGCCCAAGGAGAGCGGCAGCAAGGTGGAGTATGGGCCGTTCACTGTGGAGACGGGGCAGGTGGAGCCCCAGCCTGACCACGTGGTGTCCTACCTCTCCCTGACCCACAAGGAGGTGGGTATCATTAGTTGGCCTCTTCTTCTTCTTCTTTCTTATCTCCACACTGGGTGGAGTAGAATGCATCTGCCTTTGTCATTAAGACTGGGAGTACTACTCAGTGGCAGGCCAACTTAGCTCCAAAAGAAATGGTCGCCTCTGACATGAGGAACAGACGCCATGTGCAGCCGCTCCTAACATGGAGTACAAACGTTGCTCATCCTGTATCCTTGGATTAGGAGCCCTTACAGGGTACTATCAGCCGGACCAGCTCAGCCCAGGTTTTTTAGTGAGCTTGTTACTACTCCCCCTCCTACTTTTTCATCCGGGCTTGTGACCGACAAAGGCGGAGTTTTTTTTTTTTTATTAGTTGACCTGAGGTGGTGGAGTGGCTACAGTACTATGGTGGCAGAGCGGGGAGAGCCGGCCAGTGGCCCACCTCCAGTTCACCAGCTGGCCGGACTACGGAGTGCCTCACTCTGCCCTGGCCATGCTGGACTTCAGAGATCGGGTGTTGGAGCACCAGACTGTCCTGGAGGAGGCCCTGGGACCTGACCAACCCCCGCCTCCTATTGTGATCCACTGCTCCGCCGGCATTGGCCGGACTGGTGAGTTGTCTTCTTCCTTCTTGACGGACTTCTAGCTGCCAGCATCCCCTTGTCTCAGCTCGAGGAGCATGAACTCATGGAATTCGTGTAATCTTTACACAAGGGGATAAGAAACAACAACAACAACAAACAAACTGTTCACAAAGTACGGCAGAGTTTCTTTGATTTATCACACTATACAGAGGATGTTCCCATTTTAAATGAATGATTTTGCAATGCTGCAGCTTGCGAAAGAAGCACACCATTCTAGTGATGTTTTATTTATTCGAAGGAACAAGCATTGATTTATATTTCATGTGAAAACGACTTTCAAACATTCAAAATGCCTAAAATTATAAGGGTGATTTAGTAAAAGGTTAATGTTTTCAAACTTTCTGAAGAGAAATAGTCGTTTACACAAAAATTATTAAAATTATGAAAGAATATTTATATTATTTAATATATATAGTCACGACGTGGCCTCTGTCACGGATAATATACAGTTATCATCGTCATGCGTTCTTAATTCTGTCACCGTTTGCTTTTGGTTCAGTGGTAGAATGCTCGCCTGCCACGCGGGCGCCCCAGGTTCGATTCCCGGCCGATGCATTTTTTTTTTTTTTTACAATTTTTAAAACTCATTTATATATTATACAAGAATGACATCCACGGCGCTAATTTATAATTTTAACAAATAGTATTTGAATAAAAGCATTTAATCGGGTAAACCCCGGGCGTTGCCCGGGTCATTCGGCTAGTATATATATATAAGTGAACAATCAGTCAAATAAATAAAGGAAAAGAAAAAAAATTTTGATTACTATGATATTAAATGAAAAAATATTTCCCTAAAAAAGGTGCCTGAAGAAACCTTCAACTCCAACCGAAAGAAAAATAAAGGAAATGGTTGTTAGAGAGAATCCACTTTCTCAAAGGGGCAGTTCCACAAAATAACCAACGTACCACTTTCTGCTATTAACTGTATTATTAAAATAATATTAGCTTAAAAATATGTAAAAAGGCTAAAGTTCATGCTCTCAAGCCGCAACATATCGAGGAACGCAAGACCTTCAGCAGGTCCCTTTATGAAAAGTACCTGGCAGGTGAGAAATGGAAGAATGTTGTTACACTGGACGAGGCATGGGTTTACTTCAATGATAGCAACCAACCCCGTGTCATTTACTATGCTAACTCTCAAATAAACACCTTTCAGAACTGGGTCAAGTAATGCAAGGAAAGTTTCTCAAAGGGCTTCATGATCATTGCAGGTTTCTGCTACAATGAGAAGCTTCCAATAAAGAAGGTGGAACCAAATGTCAAGATAAATTCGCAAATCTACCAAATACTTGTCTTAGACCCATTATTCGACAATGAGGTCCGTTTTTGTATCCAAGTGACTCAAGATCCGTGTGGCTGCCACAAGGATAAAGCCACAGGTCATACCTCACGTTCAACACCTCAATACCTGGACAAAAATAGGCATAAAACCTGAATTTTGTACATCCCTGCTAAATCCCCAGACAACCCCCTATGCATTTTTGTGTTTTTGACTTGCCGAAAAATGCTCTTAGATCTAGAAAACCGAATATGCTAGATGGTCTCTGGAAAGTTGTTAAAATTGTTGGGATGGTCTTGGTCAAAATATTCTAAGACCTTATTTCCTGGAAGCATTGACTGTCATTCTTAATGACTTTGCCACATCAACATGTATTACACACCTTCCTCCATCAGACTTAAGTCTGTCTGTCCAGGCACCTTCATCACCCTGGACCTCTGTATCCGAGCCCTGGAGGCTGAAGGCAAGGTGGACGTCCGCACCACAGTGGAGCACATCCGCTCCCAGCGTGCTCTGAGCATCCAGATGCCGGATCAGTATGTGTTCTGCCACCTGGCACTGCTGGAATACGCTCTGAGCCGAGGCCTGCTGCATGACGTGGACCTGGAGGGTTTCTCAGACTCTTCAGAGGCCTCGGATCAGGACTAGTGCATTACATCTCAGCCGGTGCCATTTTGTGTCTGTACAACATTTTTTCTATCTTTTTCCTGATCTTAGACGGTGTTGCTTAGATCTGGCTGGCTGGAACAACTAAGTACACCATTGAAAGTTACAATTCTCTGACAGATAGCACTTATCCTTCAACATTTAAACTGTTATTTTAATGTTTGCCCTTTTTTTGTTTGTTTCTTATCTTTCAAATACTATATAGACCAATGACAAACTTGCTGGGAGAATTTACCAATGATACCACGCAAGCGCTTCTTTCTAACATTTCTTTTATCCTCTTCATTGCTGTAAAGTCTGTCATAAAAAAAAAATTCTCTTTATAAAAAAAAAAAGCATTTAAAAATTGTCTGCTTTAAATCTTCTCTTGACAATGGTCACAGAACCTGTGCCTGCATAATTTTAAAACACAATTTTGACTCTACAGTTTAAACTATAGATAACATGGTGTAATGAAGAGGAGGTAGCCTATAATTCCTAATATTCCATTGGCCACTCCAAACATCTAACTTATTTACATATTGCTCTGTAGAATGACCAGAGAAAAAAGGTATCTCTCTCTCTCTCTCCCCCTTTTAAAACATTTCCAATAAAAATTGAGGCATTTAGAAATACTTTGTATATATACATGCTTATTTCATCTTTCTATCTATCTATATATATATGTACCAAAATACCAAAATATGTTTATATAGTTAACCTGAAAAAATATATATATACAGTTAAACCTGTCTATAGCACCCCTCTCTATAACGCCCGATTTTAAATACATAGTATGATGCGATTTAAATTAAAAGTGACCTGTCTATAAGACCCCCTCTCTATAGCACCCTATTTTGTTGAGTCCCAAGAAGGGGCGCTATAGACAGGTTTAACTGTATGATAAATGAGAAGTGGGGAAGAGAACCAATGGATAAAATGGAATTCCACCATCCATTTAAACTGATTAAGGCCATGTGTATTAAAATAGATGTATGGGTGGTTTAGATAAATGTTCCAAATATTATAATTCAATTTAAATTTTAATTGAGAAAAAGCCAGTATACAATTTCACATTTGTACTATTTTTTACACATTAAATTAATTGGTTACATTTTTTGTCTAATTTATATATATATTTTTAAATATTAAAGGTAAAAATAAGATGTTTTTTTTGATGGATATTATGGGCTACCCAAAAAAAGTTAAACCTTTTATAATACTTTCTTTGTAAGTCTTGGAAGAAAATGGAGATAATTTACTCCAGGTTAATACCGTAGTATTCTGTTGAACAAGTGGTGTTCCAGTTTAGGTCGATAAACCACCAGCCAGATCTAAGCAGCAGCTTCATCGTTTATGTTCTTATTTCTAGGAAGGCCTCCTCCTTCTGGCATGAGTCCCTATCATCATTGTTATCATCATATTTTAGGCAACTACCTTCGTCCTTTTTTCTTTCTCCCTTTCTCCTTGTTTTTCTCTCTAAATTCCCATTCTTTCTGAGTTGTCATCATCTAGGATTTCTTTATTTGCATATTTCCCTGTACTACTATCTCCCTTTTGCTGCCTGCCAATGCTATAAGCTTGTGTTGTTGGCCAGTGATGGCTGGTGCCATATGAGTGTCTCCTAGTTCCCGGAGATATGCAAATATCCCAGTTTATCCAATAAATCTAAAGGCTGTATGTAACTAAGGTAAACTTTGTTTACACTCCCCGTCAAACCATTCAAATTCAGGTTAAAAATGCAATTCCCGTACTGAATCATATGTTGAGGCTTTAATTACGCAACAGCATGTGAATGGCAGTGAAAGGGATCTTTCTGATTGGTGGTGACCTCTTACTCTATCTTAGCAGAGATTGGAGTAAAATTGACTCGATTCCTGACAACCTTCCATTGAGATGGTCTTTTCTGGAGGGAGTGGTCTTTCATTGGAGGTTGGGACACATTTTTGTGTGAGTTATGATGGTTACTTATCAGATCAAGAAAATAGTGTGCCTGGATTTTGGTGACATGATCAACGAAATCTACACCCCATTCCATAAGATAACAGCTCGAGGAGAATGGACTCATGGAATTCCTGTAATCTCTTTGCACAAAGGGATAAGAAACAACAAACACTGTCCCAACTTCCAGTGACAGACTATCTCCAAGGAATTGAAGACTCTCATGGGAGGGGAGCTTCAAACTACTTTTTTTTTATATTCCTTGTTTTTGAAGATGTTATAATTTATTTTTCGTGAGTGTTTCCTTCACTTGTCTGATATATTTATATATAGAAATGTCCCCAATTTGTCAGTCATCCTTACAACTGTGTTTCAACTACACATGTTGTAGAATAGGCGAGTCCCCAATGTTTTAATCCTCTTTGTTTGTTTGTTTGTGTTTATTAGCTTCCATCATATTGATGGGTTTTATTTTGTCTCTCTCTTGTTTTAGTTTTGTTTTAATGTAAACATAATTTCAGGTTTTTTCCCCCACCTCTTTTTTTTTGTGATAAACCTTTTTTTTTTTAGATTTTTTTAAAGAAAAAAAAATTTTTTTTTTTCTTCTTCTCCTCCTTCTCTCTTGTCTCTCCTCTTTGTCATTATTGCTTTTGTTCTTTTTAGTTTTTTTCTCTTTCATTTTTTTTTAAATTTTATTTTGAAATGTACAAATGTATTAGTTGTTGGAGTTTTTGTTTGTTATTCCCACAATTCTTGGTTGATTTTTGTTTATTCTAGTGTTTTTTTTTTTTGCTAAATTATTATTTTTTTGGCTTTTTATTATATTATTATTTTATTATTATTTATGGTTTATTTGAAAAAAAAAAATTAATTTATTATTATCTCCCTTACATATATATCCCCATTATCAGTATAGTATATATATATATATAGAAAAATTCTATATTTTATTTTTTAGAAAAAAAAATTAATATATATATTTTTTTTTGTGTTGAAAAAAAAAATTTTTTTTTGGAATTTATATATATATATTTAGAGACAAAAAAAAAAAATTAAAAATTTTTTAATTTTGTGTGTGCATTTAAAAAAAAATTATTTTGGGAAATCTAATATATTTATTTTTTTTTTTTATACGATTATTTATTTTTTGAAATTAATTTTTATTATTTTTTTGATGTATTGGTTTGCTTTGACTTAGTGTTAAGAAATTGAAAAGCACTTTTTTTTTCCTTCAAAATTGATATATTTTTTTTTCTTTTAATTTTCGAAGTATTTTTGGGGAATTTCTATTCAATGTGTCTAAAAGACTAAATAAAAAAAAGTTTATCTTCCTGGAGATTTGTAAGAGATGAAAGATGCACTCATGGACAAAACTTAAGGAAGTTGTACCTTTTACCATGTATATCGGGATTCAGACAATAACTCTGAAAGATATTATAGTGACTTTTATTGAAGACACACAAGATAACCAAATGTGGACAAAATTACCTCTGTCTTCTTAAAAAAAATAAATGACTGGCATTATCAAAGACTTTGAACTTGCTTAAGTTTTGTCCGTGAGTGTGGAGGTGGAAATATTTCAAGGAATTGCTCAGCTGAGTCAAATAGATGGTGAATAGAGAACAGCATTAACAAACAGAGAGTGTTGGAATATATTATAAAAAAGGACAGCTCCTGATTGTGTAACTCAATGTTGCTGATGGTCCACTGCCATCTATCAACTATGGAAGAAGAAACACAAGTCAGGAAGAAGAGCTCTTCTTCTTTCTTATCTCCACTCAATCATATTAAGGTATCAAGCTTGTAAAGCTTGTTGATGGTGTCTGCCGGGGAAGAGTAGAGCTCATCATTGGATGAGTCAATACAGTCAATAATGTCTTCTTCTTTCTTATCTCCACTCAATCATATTAAGGTATCAAGCTTGTAAAGCTTGTTGATGGTGTCTGCCAGGGAAGAATAGAGCTCATCAATGGATGAGTCAATACAGTCAATAATATGTCTTCTTCTTTCTTATCTCCACTCAATCATATTAAGGTATCAAGCTTGTAAAGCTTGTTGATGGTGTCTGCCAGGGAAGAATAGAGCTCATCAATGGATGAGTCAATACAGTCAATAATGTCTTCTTCTTTCTTATCTCCACTCTCTCAATCATATTAAGGTATCAAGCTTGTAAAGCTTGTTGATGGTGTCTGCCAGGGAAGAATAGAGCTCATCAATGGATGAGTCAATACAGTCAATAATGTCTTCTTCTTTCTTATCTCCACTCTCTCAATCATATTAAGGTATCAAGCTTGTAAAGCTTGTTGATGGTGTCTGCCAGGGAAGAGTAGAGCTCATCAATGGATGAGTCAATACAGTCAATAATGTCTTCTTCTTTCTTATCTCCACTCTCTCAATCATATTAAGGTATCAAGCTTGTAAAGCTTGTTGATGGTGTCTGCCGGGGAAGAGTAGAGCTCATCATTGGATGAGTCAATACAGTCAATAATGTCTTCTTCTTTCTTATCTCCACTCAATCATATTAAGGTATCAAGCTTGTAAAGCTTGTTGATGGTGTCTGCCAGGGAAGAATAGAGCTCATCAATGGATGAGTCAATACAGTCAATAATATGTCTTCTTCTTTCTTATCTCCACTCAATCATATTAAGGTATCAAGCTTGTAAAGCTTGTTGATGGTGTCTGCCAGGGAAGAATAGAGCTCATCAATGGATGAGTCAATACAGTCAATAATGTCTTCTTCTTTCTTATCTCCACTCTCTCAATCATATTAAGGTATCAAGCTTGTAAAGCTTGTTGATGGTGTCTGCCAGGGAAGAATAGAGCTCATCAATGGATGAGTCAATACAGTCAATAATGTCTTCTTCTTTCTTATCTCCACTCTCTCAATCATATTAAGGTATCAAGCTTGTAAAGCTTGTTGATGGTGTCTGCCAGGGAAGAGTAGAGCTCATCAATGGATGAGTCAATACAGTCAATAATGTCTTCTTCTTTCTTATCTCCACTCTCTCAATTATATTAAGGTATCAAGCTTGTAAAGCTTGTTGATGGTGTCTGCCAGGGAAGAGTAGAGCTCATCAATGGATGAGTCAATACAGTCAATAATGTCTTCTTCTTTCTTATCTCCACTCTCTCAATTATATTAAGGTATCAAGCTTGTAAAGCTTGTTGATGGTGTCTGCCAGGGAAGAGTAGAGCTCATCAATGGATGAGTCAATACAGTCAATAATGTCTTCTTCTTTCTTATCTCCACTCAATCATATTAAGGTATCAAGCTTGTAAAGCTTGTTGATGGTGTCTGCAAGGGAAGAGTAGAGCTCATCAATGGATGAGTCAATACAGTCAATAATGTCTTCTTCTTTCTTATCTCCACTCAATTATATTAAGGTATTAAGCTTGTAAAGCTTGTTGATGGTGTCTGTTGGGGAAGAGTAGAGCTCATCATTGGATGAGTCAATACAGTCAATAATGTCTTCTTCTTTCTTATCTCCACTCAATTATATTAAGGTATCAAGCTTGTAAAGCTTGTTGATGGTGTCTGCCAGGGAAGAATAGAGCTCATCATTGGATGAGTCAATACAGTCAATAATGTCTTCTTCTTTCTTATCTCCACTCAATTATATTAAGGTATTAAGCTTGTAAAGCTTGTTGATGGTGTCTGTTGGGGAAGAGTAGAGCTCATCATTGGATGAGTCAATTACAGTCAATAATGTGTTGAAAGAAGAGCTTCTTTTATACGAATACAATTGTACAAGCTTTCAGATAAGAAATCCTGTAGAAGCTTGTTTACCCATTGAAGGACGTCTTGTCTGAAAGCTTGTACCATCATCCTCTTATATAAAGAATCTCTTCTCCCTGACTTTTGTTTCTTACATGATATAGTGCAGGGGTGGCGAACATGCGGCCTTTTCTTGCCCAAAAGGTGGCCTTTTCATAAATTCAAAATTATAATTTTTGTTTTGCAGTTTTCAATTACTTTCATTATTTTATTGAAAATATCTAATACGAATGTCATATATATATATATATAATATATTTAATATAGTAAAATTAAGTATTTAAATTTCAAAAAGTAATTCAAGTGTCGTGCTAAAAATGAAGTACATAACTATACCACTATAAACTATTTAATTGCAAAGAAAATTAAGTATTTTAATTTTGTATATATAAATCCCTATAATTAAATCGTACATATATTTATATATATGGATGCGGCCTTCTCAAAAATGGTAAAATGAAAATTGGCCTTCTAATATAAAAAGGTTCGCCACCCCTGATATAGTGAATAGGAAGATTTGTCTTAATATCAACTATCTGTTGATTTATTTTTTTCAGAGTTTTTTTGGTCCTCTTCTTGAAATATTAAGAAAAAATCACGCGTTTTGGGCTGTTGGCTCTCATCAGCATTAGTTCTTCTTCTCCACTTCTTAACTCCTACTTTAAAAAAACCTTATAACATGTGTGATGTATCTTCTTTCAGGCCAAAGTAATGAAAACTAAATCCCTTTTTGCTTCACTACACATAGAGTACTTTGGTATGAAGATGGGTAATAATGCTGTTAGTGAAATGTCTTTTGATAAAACACAATTTGGATTATAGATTATAAACACAAGGTAATAAGACCAAATCCAAATAAATAAGTAGTGTGTGACGTTTCGGTAACAGTGTTGTTACCATTTCAGTATTTTGTCTGAAGATGGTAACAACACTGTTACCAAAACGTCACACACTACTTATTTATTTGGATTTAGTCTTATTACCTTGGATTATAGATTATAATACAAGAAAATAAGACCTTCTCTCTTCAAATAGTTTAAATTATTTAGGTCTTATTTTCTTGTGAAATGTTTTTTTTTTATAAAAGTTGCTTTTTTTTTCTTTCTTGAGTTTGATTAGGTACAATGATAGGTTAGAGAAATGTAAGGTAAAGAAGTCCATATCAATAAATTGTGTCTGTTACATGTGTAAATCCACAGTTTATTCACTTTGTCTTGTTATCTTGTTGGTCTTTTGTCTAACTTATAACATGGAAATTGATAAAGCTGAGGAAGTCATTCCTTAAAATATTTTTTCACCCCTCCATCTTTTTACCTCCTATTTTCTCCAGGTATATGCTAATTTTTTTCATTCCCTTGTTTTTAAAGATATATCAAGATGATATTTATATTTAATGTATATTGATGGAATTTGATGTTTTTTTTTTATTATTATCCAATTAAAATTGAGGTTTGGCATGTAAAAAAACTACATTCAGGGGTTGTGATTTTCTTCGATGTTGACATCTCTCTCTCTCTCAATATTGGTTCTACTGTGAGTGGAAACTAACCTATTGGGATTCCTGCTGGAAGAAAGCTAGAATTGGTACCAATTATCAGTAGTCCCAACTATCACCACTTCTATTTATAAACAGTCCCAATTATCAGTAACCCCCACTATCAGCACTACTTTTTATCAACAGTACCAATTATCAGTAGTCCCAATTATCCATAGTCTCAATTATCAGTAATCCCAACAATCAGTACTTCTATTTATCAACAGTCACAATTATCCATAGTCTCAATTATCACCATTCCCAATTATTAGCAGCCCTAATTATTAAGTCCTAATTATAAGCTGTCTTAATTATTAGTAGTCCCAATTATAAGCTGCCCTCAGAAGTTCCAATTAACCACTTTTTTTTTTTTAATGCGACAAGTTTGTCAGACCACTTCAAACGCACACAATCACCACCAACCAAACTTCACAAATCTATCCCAGGATGAATAGGTGATGACTTCAGTAAACTTCCATTCTCCCCTTCCTGCTGCTGTAAACCCAATAGTGCCATGTATCAAGTTGGATTGATTTACTTTCTCTATACCATCATTGAATAAATGGAGAGATCATTGAGAGACTGCCTTATGTGGAGAGATTTTAGTAATTTTTTAAAAAACAAATGTTTATTTATTTTTTTAAAGGCAATAAAAGGAGATACTTTAGTCATTCTATTCCATCACTCCTCTATTTAGAGTTTTCTTCTCATTAATAAAGTGATACTATTGTTGTTTTTTCCCATCTTTTTATTATATTCTATCCTATTATATTTATATACAGTACCTCCCTGTAAAGGACAACACCTAATTGTAGAGCCAAAGTGTTCTTTAAGGATAGGTATCTTCTTACTGTAGAGTTGCTAATATGTAAAAATGGTAACAAAGGAAAACTGTCCTTTGTAGAGAGGTGTCCTCTAGCGTGATTGTCCTCTCGTGGAGGTTCTACTGTATATATATATTTAAATTGCTTTCTCTGAAGTCTACTGAAGGTTTTTTTCTCTCTATTCACAAATTGGCTCCTTTTTTTTTATGTTTGAAGAAATAAGCTCTCAAATTTTATGCTGAAATTCTCTGGAAGGATAAAAGTAACTATAGTCTTATTTTTTATTAAAAATTAAACTAATTATTAATGACTCTTAAAACCCTTGTCTCTCTGATTAAAATACCTTTATCTTTCTGATCTTTTTTTTTTTTTTTAAATCATTTAAAAGTGTCCATAGAGCTTCAGGATGGAAAAAAAAAAAAAAAGAAGTGAAAATTGTTGTCTGATTTAGTGATAAAGATTGGGAGTATTACTCCTAAGCTTAGCTAAGGACTTGGCTCCAGTATTGAATGGCTGTCACTAACATGGAGTACAGATGGGTCCCATGGGGCCTATACAATAATGGTACTATTAGAGTCATCCTACGGTGAGCTTGATCCTTGGGACTGCCAGTTGTCAGGTTGAAGATCTTTAAAAAAAAAAGGTCTTTTTTTTTTGTCTATATTTTGTAGATTTGTTTGTTCGACACTATTTAATTCCAGCACTTATTTGTTGCTTAGAATTAAAAAAAAAAAAACAACACCCTTTTTCACATATCTTAAAACCTTTTTTTTTTCAATCTTCCTCCCTTTTTTTTTTGTCCTACTTCCATTCCAAAAATTCCATGAAATTTTTTTTAAATTTTTATTCCTATGCAACCCTCCCCTTCCTTCTTCTTCCCACTCAATTTTGGCCTTCACAGCATTTTTTCCCCTTTTCACTTTTTACATCTCACCCAAAAGTAGCCTTCTATATATTTACATATATCCTACATTATATTTACATATATCCTACATATATACTACATATATATATATGGTAAAACCCGTATTAATGTCATTGGATGCGCCGTATGGTCACTTAGTACCTTGTACTCTTCAGCCATTTTGTTTCCAAAGTGGCTTGGCTGTTCTTGTCAAGACAGGGCTTTATCTAAAAAAATCTTTTTTTGAAACTCTTTAAAAATTCAAATTTTATAGATTATATTAGCTAAGTAAAACCCTTTTTCAAAATTCATATATATAATAAATATTGGAAAATTTTAAATGTGTTTTTCTATTTAAAAATGATAATAATAAATTTTTGATAAAATTTTTAATTTCTTTTTTTATAAAAATATTTTTTTTGTGTGACGCTTTTAGAAAAAAAAAATTTTTTTTTTGAAGTTTTTGTGAAATTGTGGTGTTTGTTAGATGTGGCTAGGAAAAAAAAAAGTGAATTGTGAAAAGTTTCTCTCTTTGATAGGTAGAATTGTAGGTTTTTGTGGAGAGGTTTGTTTTACCCCCGCACTTTGTTTTTTTTTCTAATAAAAAAAGAACACATTTGCTCTAAATGTTTTTATATATATATATATATCTCTCTAAATATTTATATATATATATACATGGGATATATCATTCACACATCATGGTATTCTAGCCCCGCTGTATTGTATCTCTTGTACACACACACCTGCTTTAGCTCTTGTCACCTTTGTCTGAAAATTTTCCACATATTTGCATACTGTTGTTGATAGCTATAACTGTGGGAGAGTGATTGTTTTTTTTCCCGATACTTTTTTTTTCACCTCTCTTAAAAGAAAAAAATATATTTATATCCTACCTATTTATATAGTCAATTTATTAATTATGACTCACTCAGTGTGGGGAAAGTGAAGATATTGGTCCAATTATCACCAGTCCCAATTATCAGTAGTCCCTATTATCAGCAATTCCAATAAATTCTATATCAGTAGACCCAATTAACACCTATTTAAGATATTTATAAACTATCCCACACACAAATTCATAAATAGGTTTTAGTTAGTTGAAACTGTTGATAATTGGAACTTACTTTTATTTATTTTTATTTTTTTAGAGTCTCTCCCAATTATTAAGTTGACTATGTATATATAATTTGGTGTTTCATTTTTCAATAGAATATCAAAGGACACAACAATATTAAATCTAAATTATATATTTATATGTGGTATTTGGGTGATGATAACATTGTTTCTATCATCATACTTGAGTATTAAAGTGTTATAAACCTTTTGATATATATATATACTCCACTAGACAAATGACCCGGCTTCTCCTGGGTCTACTGAACAAACAATATGCAAATAAGTCTAATCGGGTCAATTTGCATATTCCGTGGTTGACACAGTTCTACAGTGACTCTTGTTCAGGTTTATCTATCTTCTCTCTCAAAGTGTCATTCACAGATAGTTTAAATATTGTTGAAAAACATACGGAATAATGTGAATTAAGCATATAAATAGGTTAATTTGCATATTATAATGTTGAAACTCTGAGAGTTATTACAAATAGTGTGTCAAGGTTTCATCCAGTCAAATATTGTGGAAATGTACACAGCTGAATATAAACAAACATAAATATTTCTATAGAGAGTCTGGTGTTAGGAACAATGCTGTTTCATTGACGACTCCACATATAATTCTGATTTATTGTTGTTGTGTTTTCCCCCTTGTGCGATTATCTTGACCAAAGTAATCAAAATTGTGTAACTTCTCATTTTGTCTTAGAGAGAAATTTTGTACTTTTTCAATGACTTTCTATATTTTGTGTGGGTTTCTCTCCGATGTGATGAAATGTTTGTTTGTGAGATACATTGTTGTCGGGGTACATTAACCCTTCCCTTCATCTTGCTCAACATCTCCCCAACATTGACCACCCTTGCTGATGATGTGATATTTCCTCCCCCCGACAACCTTTGTCATTGCATTTTTCCTTTCCCACCCCCTACTCCTTATTACCTCTTTATTCCTTTATGTAACTTTTTTTTTTACATATTACCCTCTTGTATTTATATTTTAAAGAATTTCAATATAAAGGGGGCTTTTTATCTTTTTGTCAAAAAGTGCCCCCCCATCTTTTTTTTTCTTTCCAAATTATATGGTTAGGTTTATATGTCGTATATAGTTATTGTGTATACGACCTCTCTCTTGTAGTGTTTTCTCTGTCTGGAAATAAAGTTTTTTTTTTTACAATTTTCTTTAGGCTCCTTGTTTGTATTTACTAAAATGAATTTGGGCCTTCTTCTTTCTTATCTCCACTCAATCACACTAAGGTATCAAGCTTGTAAAGCTTGAGATTTTTGATGGTGTCTGCCAGGGAAGATTAAAGCTCATCAATGGATGAGTCAATACAGTCAATAATATGTCTTGGGGTTGCAGGCTGAGAATTGCACTTAGTACATAGTGGGAAAACCTTGCAACCATTCTGGAAAGTCATTGTCCGTAGATGACCAGACTTAAGTCTGGAAATCAAAGACTGTTGTTCTCTTGGGAGGACAGAACCGGTGCTTGTCCCTCCTGCTCTGTACCAGTCATGTGTGCAGCATCAGATTTCCATTCCTGCAGGCATTGGGTTTTGATGGTACGGAGGAGGTCTCTTTCGTCTAGTTGGGTGGTAGATTCTCTTGCTTCAGGTAGGCAAAGAGCTCCAGCCTTTGCCAGAGAGTAATTTGGGCCTTTATATTTAGAGAGCTGGTATTGATAATATACAATTTGGTTTATAGATTATAAACACAAGGTAATAAGACCAAATCCAAATAAATAAATAGTGTGTGGCGTTTCGACAACAACGCTGTTACTGAAACGTCACATACTATTTATTTATTTGGATTTGGTGTTATTACCTTGTGAGAGCTGGTATTGTTTTCTTAAATATTGTTAGTAGCATATTGAATGTATACACAGTGGGATAAAGAAATGATGTTAAAAATTGGTCACAAGATACAGTTGGAGATCTCTCTAAAGGATAACACATAGTTGCAGAGCCAAAGTATCCTTTAGTGAGAGATGTCCTCTTAATTTAAGAATTGCTAATTGATAAAAATGTTAATTTTAGTTATGCAGTACTTTGTAGAGAGGTGTCCTCTCATGGAGGTTTCTACTGTATGAAGTAACTTGTGTTTAACTAAACCGGAACTTTGAGAGAGGCCACTGCTTATCATCAAATAGCTTGAGGAGCATGGACTCATGGAATTTGTGTAATATTTACACATGGGGATAAGAAACAACAGTGTCAAAACTATGAATGAACTAGCTCCATATATTCTTCATGGATTGAAATAAGTGCAATCATTGCTGAACCAGCCGGGTTTCAAACAGAGATAAACTGTCAACTCTCTATTGGTTTCTTTGTCCATTATGCAAATTGATAGATGGTGCTATAATAGTTCATCTAGCTGCTAGGTCTTTTTTTTTTAATTTGATTTTTACCATTATATATAATGTATACCAAATATGTGATTTTAACCATTTACTATAAACACAAAAAAGTATTTGGCCAGAAGTATATAGATCTAAGAAGTAAAGGTTACCTCTCCTGTCAAAATGGACACCAAACCTAAGCACCATCTATTGACACTCTCTGCAATCAAGCAGACCCGGGTTGGTGATGAAGCCACAAAAAACAATTTCTGAAGATTTCATTAGTCCCTTGTGGATCTCATAAAATCAAAGCTACAAGGCAATGTGACAGTCCAACTTAGATGAGGTTGTTCTTAACATGGACAACAGACACTTTACTGCTAACCCTGACATAGATTCAGACATACCAACAGTTTAGTAGTGCTTACTTTAACTCCACCTTTGCCGGTCCCAAGCCCGGATGAAAAAGGAGGAGGGGGAGCAGTAACAAGCTCACTAAAAAACCTGGGCTCAGTTGGCCCGGCTGATAGTACCCTGTAAGGGCTCCTAATCCAGGGATACAGGATGAATGAGTCTGTTTCTCATGGTGTCTGTTCCTCAGGTCATAGGCGGCCATTTCTTTTGGAGCTAAGTCGGCCTGCCACTGAGTAGTGTTACTAGTCTTAATGACAAAGGCAGACACATTCTACTTCACATAGTCATGATGGTTGTCAAACAAGCTTGATAGCTTAATATGATTGAGTGGAGATAAGAAAGAAGAAGAAGTAGTGCTTACTTTTAGTGGAGGCACATAATATTTTACCATTCTCCCACACAGGATGAATTGTTGAGTTTTGTGACATTTTATAGGTCTAGTTCTATTATACTCTATTGATGAGTGTTTGTAAGGGACTGCTATTGTCAGCTAACCTCCACCATATCTGATGATAGCTGTTCCCTTATCTGCTACATGGGGGAACCTGGCAGGATTCACAACTCTCTCTCTCTTCCCACCAGGGCTTGGTTTGATGATATAAAGAAAGCAGTCTTATATACCAGAATGTGTTGTGGGTTTCACTTATTAGGATTTGACACCTTGTAATATACATCTGTTGTTGTTTCTTATCCCCTTGTGTAAAGATTTATAATACAGTATAATATAATGCGGCTTGTGATTGTAAAATGACATTTGAAGCAATGACATCCAGCATGTGTTTCTTTTCAACAAAAAAAATCAAAATTTATTTCAAGAAGAAATAACGATTATTTCTAACCTTAGGGATGAGGTATGAAAGGATGAATTGTGAAGAGTAATGGTAAACGGAAAAATAAAAGTGTCCAGGGATGGGAATTGAACCCACATTGTTCCGCTTACCGGGCAGATGCCATGTCCACTAAAGATTACACGTAATTCCATGAGTCCATGCTCCTCAAGCTATTTTACGATAAGTAGTGGCTTCTCCCAAAGGTCCTGTTTAGTGCATCAAATACAAGCCAAAATGTGGTAATTTACATCTAGATCATCTGAATGGTAGATCTGGTATCTTTTGGCCTCTTTTGACAAATGAGAATATACATGAGCGTTAATTAAACAACTAAATTATACAAATATATAAGGAATTTGTGGGGTTTTTGGACAAAATACACCATCTCATTAATCTGGACTTGCTAAGATAGATTTAAAATAGTCCATTATCAATCAATCCCAATATAGTTCCAATTACTATGAAACTTGAATTTTATAGATTTTTTTTTGACAAAATACACCATCTCAGTAATCTGGACTTTCTGAGATAGATTTTTGAAAAAGTTCATTATTAATAGTCTTAATTACTATGAAATTTGAATTTTATAGATTTTTTGTTGGAAAAAATATAACTCTCACGAATAAGACTTATTAATGAAAAATTGAAATTAGTTACAATTATCATTGGTTTACAAATTAAAATATGTATTTAAAATGGTCTTACTAATTTGCATAACATCAAACTTGTTGGTTAGGGGAAGGAAGGCTACTGACCTAGGCCTTCTTCAAATAGGTGGCCAGTCAGAATTGACCTCCTTTATCTTCTTCTTCCTTATCTCCACACTGGGTGAAGTAGAATGCGTCTGCCTTTGTCATTAAGACTGGGAGCACTACTCAGTAGCAGGCCGACTTAGCTCCAAAAGAAATGGCCGCCTCTGACATGAGGAACAGATGCCATGTGCATCCGCTCCTAACATGGAGTACAAACACTGCTCATCCTGTATCCCTGGATTAGAAGCCCTTACAGGGTACTATCAGCCGGGCCAGCTGAACCCAGGTCTTTTACCGAGCTTGTTTTTCATCTGTGCTTGGGACCGGCAAAGGCGGAGTTGACCTCCTTTATGAATGAACAAAATATCCCAATGGAAACAACAGTACATTTCAAAGAATTTGGCTATGAATTTTTTCTATGGATTTTTTAGAAAGTAAAACATGGAGAGAGTTTAAATTAGAAAGAAAAATATTTATTATATAGAATTGACACATCTGCAGTACAGTACAGGTGTTGTAGGGGTTTAAAAACCAACCAAAGTGTCGCCTATCTGTGGATACAAAAATAAAGATATCTGTGGACACACGCATGTTAAATAAAATATCTTCTCTAGCTTGAGCGAATGTTTAGGAAAAATAATTTTTTTTTTATTCTCTGGTAGCTGAGCAAAGTGAGCGGCTTGTGCGCAGGCATTACTTGGCTTGTGGCTGATTCCACTGTGGGTGATTATAAACACACAAGGTAATGTTGATTCTACACTCTGGGGGGGAGACAGACTGTTGTTATAAAGTTAATTGAATTTATTGGATAAACTTTAACAAAATTTTTGGATTATTATTACAAAAAAAAAAAAAAAAACGTTTTAAAGTAATTATTTTATCCTAAATTAAGTTAACGACCGTTAAGGACAGTTAAACCTGTCTATAGCACCTCCTCTTGGGACTCACCAAAATAGGATGTTATAGAGAGGGAGTGCTATAGATAGGTCACTTTTAATGTAAATCGCATCATACTATGTATTTAAAATCGGGCGCTATAGAGGGAGGCGCTATAGACAGGTTTAACTGTATATTATATATTTTTTCTGATAGAAAAATGCTCCAATGGCCCCTTAGATTCTTGCAAAAGTCCAACCCCACCAGTGAGTGCAAGTAACCAAACAGGGCTCTGGCATATTTGTAAGTGCAAAGTCGAATTGCTTTTCACATGTGTAGACATGTGGTGCACTTACAGTAAAAGCAGTCGCCTACTTCTACACACCATACATGGCCTGTACCACGTGTACTAGGGATAAGCAAAAATAATAAATAAATAAAGATACTAAATTAAAAATTGCTGAATATTTTTCCCTTTCTTTCTTTTATTCTCTCTCTGTTCTTTACCTTCTTTTCTCTTTTGTTCTACCCAACCCTGGCGAATGCTGTATATGGAACCCTTCATGATTTTGCATGTCATCCTTACATAGGGACCATCTTCTCTGTATCATTCCTATTGTAGTAGTTGTACCGCCGAACAAGCTTGTACTGTATCAAGATTATGACCCAAACAATGCCCTAGTAATATGGACAGTCCGGTTAGTTGGCGTTCTGCGTTCTAGAAACCAAGAGTTTTCTCTCTATATCGTTATTAACTATACAATTTTTATGGGATAGTTATAATACGAAAGATCGATTCAAATTGCTTCACAAACGTCTAAAACCATCAAAATTTCGTATTTAAACTCATGTATTCCAACAGCTTTGATCAAACCAACCCCCATCAACAATACGGGACTTTAGAATCAGCCACAAGCAAGCAACAAACACAACAAAAGATTGAGGGATAAGAGGAGAATTTCTAAATATATGGCTATATGTATATATAGTTGGATATATAGATATGCATATTTTCCAAAAATACATCACGCACAGGACAACTACCTTCCTACGACCACACAACACCAAGAAATCTATGTACACAGGAACACAGGGGGAACCAAATGGAAGAATCAGGGTTCTTTTTATAAAAGCTTTTACAAAAAATAGATGTGTGTATGTATATATTATATATAGACATCCGATATGGAAACATAATATATATATATGGGGGTAGAAGGGATTATATATATATATGAGATAAATAGAGAGTAAACATAGATATATGTACATAGTATATTCTCTAGCACTTATTTACATACATAGATTGAGTTACATAACGGGGGGAATAGAGCCGAGCTATCAACACAAAACTGGCTAACTCTATGCCATAATTTTGCGAATAGAATTTATGTCCACATAGAATATATCCGATGGAAGATAACGGCACAATAAACTTTTGGCAAAAATTCAACTTTTGCATATGTATTTGCATATATCGTTATTATTGCAACTGGAATAATATATATATTCTCGATATACGTTCTCTTTTTGATGTCACTCTTCCATTATTGAATAAAAGATATATATTTTTGATTAGAAATATTAAAAACACTACCAATATATTTTGATTGGCTTATATATATAATATGGAATTATATATGAGCTAAATAGTTTTTAATAATATGCATATAGGGAGGGTATGAAGATTAATTGTCGCTAAAGAGTTACAGTTAAGCCCTCTGCCAAAACGAATCAGGGATAGAATGAAACACATTTCCCTTATAACAAACCTAAATGAATCCTCATATATATCTAAAATGGAATAATATAATGAATCATATAGCTATATTGAACCAATCCCATTCGCTATAGCGAGGTTTTACTGTATAAATATATAAATAAATAGTTTAATACAAAGAGTGAAAGCGGAATCAATGAGAATCTTGACATACCTAGATTGCTCTACAACTTAAATGGCGTATGCCCCCCCCCCTTTCGTACAGATGCGCCAGAGAGAGGTAGATTTTTCAGCCTTTCTATAGAGAGATAGTGTAAGTAATTTTATTTAAGGTAAAGTCAAACTTTTCTTAAGCGTTTTACCCTCTGGTATGTGGTCAAAACCACGTGTATGCAACTTTTTATCCTCCTATTACGGTCCTCTGTTAAGCGTCAACCTAGCGGTATGTGGCAACATTGATGTGATGCTGTGATTCCATTTTTGTATTGCTTTTATATATTTACCTTCTTAAACGATCTTTTTAAATTTACAAATTTGACAAAAACAATAATAATTTAGTGGAAATTACAGTAGAACTTCTCCATGAGAGGACATTCTCACTAGAGAACACCTCTCTACAAAAGACAATTTTCATCGTCAAAAAATTACTGTTTTTTTACTAATTGATACGAATAAAACTTGCCCATATTGCTATGAAGAAACACAGATAGTTTATCATCTCCTCTTCAGATGTCCAGCATTTCTGAGACATAGGATACAAACAGCTATCCTGCTTGGACTGACCTACCTCAATCCTACATCTATGTACAGCCTTCCAGACTCAACCTCAGCATGGAACTTCCTGGTCAACTGGTTCTGTTTGGACTGACCCACCTCAATCCTACATCTATGTACAGCCTTCCAGACTCAACCTCAGCATGGAACTTCCTGGTCAACTGGTTCTGTTTGGACTGACCCACCTCAATCCTACATCTATGTACAGCCTTCCAGACTCAACCTCAGCATGGAACTTCCTGGTCAACTGGTTCTGTTTGGACTGATTCACCTCAATCCTACATCTATGTACAGCCTTCCAGACTCAACCTCAGCATGGAACTTTCTGGTCAACTGGTTCTGTTTGGACTGACCCACCTCAATCCTACATCTATGTACAGCCTTCCAGACTCAACCTCAGCATGGAACTTCCTGGTCAACTGGTTCTGTTTGGACTGACCCACCTCAATCCTATATCTATGTACAGCCTTCCAGACTCAACCTCAGCATGGAACTTCCTGGTCAACTGGTTCTGTTTGGACTGACCCACCTCAATCCTACATCTATGTACAGCCTTCCAGACTCAACCTCAGCATGGAACTTCCTGGTCAACTGGTTCTGTTTGGACTGACCCACCTCAATCCTACATCTATGTCCAGACTTCCAGACTCAACCTCAGCATGGAACTTTCTGGTCAACTGGTTCTGTTTGGACTGACCCACCTCAATCCTACATCTATGTACAGCCTTCCAGGCTCAACATGGAACTTCCTGGTCAACTGGTTCTGTTTGGACTGACCCACCTCAATCCTATATCTATGTACAGCCTTCCAGACTCAACCTCAGCATGGAACTTCCTGGTCAACTGGTTCTGTTTGGACTGACCCACCTCAATCCTACATCTATGTACAGCCTTCCAGACTCAACCTCAGCATGGAACTTCCTGGTCAACTGGTTCTGTTTGGACTGACCCACCTCAATCCTACATCTATGTCCAGACTTCCAGACTCAACCTCAGCATGGAACTTTCTGGTCAACTGGTTCTGTTTGGACTGACCCACCTCAATCCTACATCTATGTCCAGACTCAACCTCAGCATGGAACTTCCTGGTCAACTGGTTCTGTTTGGACTGACCCACCTCAATCCTACATCTATGTACAGCCTTCCAGGCTCAACATGGAACTTCCTGGTCAACTGGTTCTGTTTGGACTGACCCACCTCAATCCTACATCTATGTCCAGACTTCCAGACTCAACATGGAACTTCCTGGTCAACTGGTACAGCTCAGAAATCAGGGCGTGTTTAGAACTGTTAGATTTGTACTAGACCATCTGGGTAGTTGGAGTTCTGATCTCCCGTGTTATCTCTAGTGACCGTATTGTGTTTGTCCTTTATTTACCGTGTCCTTCTACCATTTTCTGCCTTTTCAAGAGGTTGCTTAAGACTGTGTTTAACTTTTAATTAGATTTGCGTGCATTGATAACATAAAAAATCATATATTTTTTTGAAGCGAAGATTATCTATAATATATCGATAGTGTTCCAAAAAATGAAGACATATAATCCAATATAAGACGAATTTTAGTGAATATGTAAAATATAAAGTAGAAAAAAAAGTTCCTATACGCCACGAAACAGCGTGAACTAGCTAAAAAAGACGAGAATGTTCGTCTCCAGAGAGAAAAGTTCATTTCTAGAAGATGATTAAATAGAAGAAGCTCTACTATTTAGATCTTTCTAGAACCATCAGAAATATCGGAAGAAATTTGGGCCGTCCGATATGTTTGTCTTTCATACAACGTTCGCATGTTGCACGCGGGGGAAATAGATTGTTAGAGTAACAAAAGGAATTGACGCCACATACGAAAAGCTAAGTATAAAAAAAAAGTTGTTTGTTCATCATCGTGATATGTTTGTGTCATTTCGTTAGCTATACATACATATATCATCATCATCATCTTCTTCTTCTTAGAGTCATCTATCACCGAAAATATGTTCAAATACATTTTCAAATACAAATTTTAAAACTCTACTTTTTTAGGAATTTCTAAAATACAGATATATATATCTATTGAGAAGAAGATTAAATAAAAGTAAATATAATGATATGTTGGGAAGATTGTGGAACTTCTTGCTGGGAAGTTGGTTTTTCGTCGTCCTCTTTGCATATTTCCTTAGTTTACATATAGAGGACGTAAATATTAAAGAATTTATTATAGCTTCTAGTAAAAATGGAAAAGAGTAAATATGTCAGGTAATAAATGATGATAAAAATATCATCATACAATTAAAAATCGCCAGATGGGCCTTTGCCATTTATACGGATATACATCAACTAAACGTTGATTTTTTTAACATCCGAATTTGTCTAAAAAAAAAAAAAACATTTTATTGGTCGAAAAATAAGAGTTAACTTTAAACAATTTTCAGATCGTTGACCCATAGTAGCCTCGTGCAGGTTGTGCTTTGCTTGAATCAAGGGAAAGAGTTTCGGAATCAGAGAAAATACTTTCATAATTAATAACATATATCCTGAACATATCTTTCTTATATAAACTGCTGTGTTTAGATATGAAAAAATAATCATAAACAATGTTATTTAAAAACGAAGTCGATATAAACGTGGTAATTCTCTTTTATAAAAGAGAATTACCACGTTTATATCGACTTCGTTTCTAATATTATTGCGTGGCTACGTCATGTCTGATCCTAATGTTATTTAAGGTAATAAACAAATGAAAACATAAGGAACGGCTGCACTTTGGGGATAGAGAGTTTTCTGATAGATAGATGAATGGGAAAAAAGTTCGAACAGGAGTGAGGAGAAATCAATCTTTAAAATGTGTGGAAGGCTAGCCCTCCCGTCAAAATAGCAAAAACCATGCGCCATCTATTGACCGTCTTTACGATCTTGGGTGAGTGACAAAGAATCCACAACATCAGCTTTAGCAAATTTCAGAACGCATCCATACCTGGAGACTATTGGCTTCTGGCTATGACCTTCAGCAGTCCAAGACTGGCTTTGATTCCATGGGATCCACAGGGGATTCAAATTTACCAATAGCGGCGCAGTATCATACAACATTTACAGAATACTACCAGAAGCCAATACAATGATATAGAAGCCCAATAAGAAATTTCTTCTAATCAGATATAATATCAGGTATACAATATAGTTTTCTGACCAGTAATAGTGAAATTAATTATTACTTTTACGAAAAATGTTTTTTTTTTTTAAATAAGATATGCAAAGTGCTATTTTTTAAAAAATATATTACATACTTTATATGCATATTTTAATATAATTTACATAGAAATAGCGTATAGATTATTAGTCTATATTTTTGCCATAAGGTAGAGTTTAAAGCCTGTTAAGAGCTTATGGTCTCAAGAGCTAGCCAAATTAAATAGAATTAATAAACTAATCGTTTTTAAAAGTTGCATAGAAGCTTTTGGTTAAAGTTATTTTGCAATTTATTTCGATAAGATGCGTATCTTTTGATGGGAGAGATGGTCTTCCTTTTTCATGTTTAACTTTGTCTTAACATACTCGAATAACCGGGGATGAAGCCAGTTGTACTGTACAAACACAGAGATTTCTCCCAAACATATGCAACTACGTCAACCGCTCTTCATCCCAATGTTTACCTTGAGGAGGGATTCACCGAAACATGACGTATTTTTGGGACGAAAATATCAAAATTTATATAAGTATCTTCAAATTTGCATGTAAACCTTATTAACTTATTTACATAACAGAGGATTTTTTTATAAAGGTTGGCGTTCAGCCAACTGAAATATTGGTAAAATAAATGATATTTTGATCCAATATATGTCTTTTTAATTAAAGATAACAGAGGATGTAACAACAGAATTTTCACTCCTCAGAAAATATAAATTTACATATACCCCACTCTCTCTTTATATAATAACTATTACATATATTTCAAAAAAAGAGAGAGAAAAGTCTCAAATATATTCTGCCCGTTTGTTTAGACGGGGTTTAAAAACCGCAGATAATGATGATTGGTAATAAGAATAAATTATCATCACTCAAGTTGATTTATTCAGTCGATCGATGCTCAGATACAATTTTGACTATAGAGTAGATACAATATTTTTTATAGGAGAGTTTGAACTGTTTGAAAGTAAACTAACACTTCCATCGTTGAGAAATTTATAAAACGTTATTTAGAATAATGCTAATTAATTATAATAATAAGGAAATAATAATAATTAACCATTATTATGGAATAAACCTAAAAAATCAACGTTTAGTTTATATTTATTCCTCTAGATGGCGCTCTACCGTCTAAAAATGATCATTTGAGCGGTCAGGGAAAATACCTCATATATATATATATTTGAATATAACGCCAATATGTAGAGTGTTATTGACACGCTCAATAAACTGTTCTGTCACACCTCACGTTAGAAAAGGTCTTACTTAAAGTCCATAAAAATAGAACGTTAAAGATATTACAGTAAGAATGACGTCTCTATTGTATAAGAGAGAGAAAGAAAATTCGCAAGGAAGGAGAAAAATCTATATAAAAAAACTTTTAACGTTATCGTACCGAGTTTGTAGTATAACACCAGGTAGCATCTACTCCATCCACCAAAAGTGCAGCCAGATTCCCCATATAGATATGTAAATAGATAGGTAAGTATGTAGATAGGTAGGTATGTATCTACGGGACAGGTAGGTAGGTAGGGAAGTAGGGGGCGTGGTTAGCTGCACAGGTCGCAGCACTGATCCTCCATATAGATATGTAAATAGATAGGTAGGTAGATATGTAAATAGATAGGTAGGTATGTATCTACGGGACAGGTAGGGAAGGAAGAAGAGCTAGGCCACGAGTAGCTGCACAGGTCGCAGCACTGATCCCCCATATAGATATGTAAATAGATAGGTATGTAGATAGGTAGGTAGATATGTAAATAGATAGGTAGGTATGTATCTACGGGACAGGTAGGTAGGGAAGGAAGTAGTGCTAGGCCATGAGGCGCTGTACAGATCGCAGCACTGATCCTCCACATAGATATGTAAATAGATAGGTATGTAGATAGGTAGGTAGATATGTAAATAGATAGGTATCTACGGGGCAGGTAGGGAAGGAAGTAGAGCTAGGCCATGAGGCGCGGCTGGCTGCACAGGTCGCAGCACTGATCCCGGAACCACGCCAGTCTACACATCATCTCCGTGTTCGCCGGAGTCTTGCAATACCTGGACTTGTCTAAGCATTCCTTGTTGACGCCTCCTGCGTCACACATACGTCTGGATGAATGGACACGTTCCCAATAACATACAGATTCAAGACTCGGGTTAAACATGGTGCTTTTCGTTTATACAATTAAAGACATATAACAACTCCGCCCTTGCCGGTCCCAAGCCCGGATGAAAAAGGAGGAGGGGGAGCAGTAACAAGCTCACTAAACAACCTGGGCTCAGCTGGCCAGCCTGATAGTACCCTGTAAGAGCTCCTAATCCAGGGATACAGGATGAGCAGCGTTGGTACTCCATGTTAGGAGCGGCTGTACATGGCGTCTGTTCCTCATGCCAGAGGCGGCCATTTATTTCGGAGCTAAGTCGGCCTGCCATTGAGTAGTGATCCCAGTCTTAATGACAAAGGAGACGCATTCTACTTCACCAAGTGTGGAGATAAGAAAGAAGAAGAAGACCTATAACTTCTATGTGGGCGCCAAATACGTTTATTGCTGTGAAAAGGTAAGTTTTCGGGGAATGTCTACACAATCTCTATCTATTATGGCAAGACACTGAATGTTTACAGACAGAACCACAATATAGTCCTAACATACGCCAAATACGTAAACCATAACAATTCTTACCTACGTCTCAATTATTTTATTCTGGATTCCAAAAAGGATCTTTGAGACGATCCAGGAAAACTTACTTTGACATTTCATACACTGATAGAGTTGGGCTGGTTACCTATTGTTGAAATACGAGTAAATATAAACAATAACACATTACTATAATACATTTAAAATACAATATAAGCGGCTGATGATTGTAAAACGAAAATTGCAATTATACCGCGAATGTTTCTTTTAAACAAAAATCGAAATCTATTTTTAAAGAGAAATAACGATTATTTCTAACTTTAAGGATGAAGTATGAGTAATGACAAACGGAAAAATAAAAGTGTCCAGGGGCGGGAATCGAACCCACAACCTTCTGCTTACCGGGCAGGTGCCATGTCCACTAGGCTACCCTGGACGTATTTTTCCGTTCGTTAATAATATTTAAAGTAACTTATAATACATTTAAAATACAATATAAGCGGCTGATGATTGTAAAACGAAAATTGCAATTATACCGCGAATGTTTCTTTTAAACAAAAATCGAAATCTATTTTTAAAGAGAAATAACGATTATTTCTAACTTTAAGGATGAAGTATGATAGGATGAATTGTGAAGAGTAATGACAAACGGAAAAATAAAAGTGTCCAGGGGCGGGAATCGAACCCACAACCTTCTGCTTACCGGGCAGGTGCCATGTCCACTAGGCTACACTGGACGTATTTTTCCGTTCGTTAATAATATTTAAAGTAACTTATAATACATTTAAAATACAATATAAGCGGCTGATGATTGTAAAACGAAAATTGCAATTATACCGCGAATGTTTCTTTTAAACAAAAATCGAAATCTATTTTTAAAGAGAAATAACGATTATTTCTAACTTTAAGGATGAAGTATGATAGGATGAATTGTGAAGAGTAATGACAAACGGAAAAATAAAAGTGTCCAGGGGCGGGAATCGAACCCACAACCTTCTGCTTACCGGGCAGGTGCCATGTCCACTAGGCTACCCTGGACGTATTTTTCCGTTCGTTAATAATATTTAAAGTAACTTATAATACATTTAAAATACAATATAAGCGGCTGATGATTGTAAAACGAAAATTGCAATTATACCGCGAATGTTTCTTTTACAATCATCAGCCGCTTATATTGTATTTTAAATGTATTATAAGTTACTTTAAATATTATTAACGAACGGAAAAATACGTCCAGGGTAGCCTAGTGGACATGGCACCTGCCCGGTAAGCAGAAGGTTGTGGGTTCGATTCCCGCCCCTGGACACTTTTATTTTTCCGTTTGTCATTACTCTTCACAATTCATCCTATCATACTTCATCCTTAAAGTTAGAAATAATCCTTATTTCTCTTTAAAAATAGATTTCGATTTTTGTTTAAAAGAAACATTCGCGGTATAATTGCAATTTTCGTTTTACATTACTATAAGCAAAAATTTACAAAAAGATCTCAATAAATAGATAAGAAGCTTGTTTCAGAATAAAAAGAAAAATTAAAAAAGGATGGAAATATGAGACTTGTTATAAAAAGATAGGGAGAGATTATAAGGAAGAGAACTAAGTTACAGAACCAAAGAAGGCATCCTGAAGGAAACTTGGGTTTGTTTGTTGGGTGTTGTCAAAAATATCCCAGTGGAGTAACACCAGAAGCCACAGCGTTCACTGACGCGTCATTATAATAACAAACAAAAGAAAGGCTGTGTACGATTCTTCCGAGTTGATTAGAAATTTGTCATGTAGCTCCGTAGGTCTGAGGAGCGGTAATTGAAGGATATGGTTCGAAGGGGGCGGAGCCAAGTGAGAAGGGGAGGCACCCACCAGATCGGCAGGGCGGTCCCTGGCATGGCACGGCCACCGAGGGGCGGGGCGAATCCCTGCAGGCATTCCCCGCCCTCCGCATCGTGCCCGACCACACGCACTTGAGCACGCGCGTGCGGATGCCTTGCTGGTCGCAAGCCGCGGTGCACTGAACACAACCAATGACATTCGACGACGCCATATAAGGCTATATCGAGCTGTTACCTCAGACCAGGGCCCGTGATGCCAAGCTGGGCGACACCGGGGGTTGGGGCAGGGCTGACGGGAGGCGGGGCGGCTGCGTACTTCACACTGGGCCCGGGGGGCGGTCCTACCGTCGGGCTGGCCACACGTCACCTCCCTCCTGCTGTAGGCCCGCCCCAGAGCGAAGCACTCCTCGCACTGAAACACTTCTTGTTCCTCACCTACATCGTACACCTGAATTGAAGAACTAATTGTTTCAATGTGTAAGTCATGCTCTGTACTGGGATGATGACCAAAATGCATTGTTTTGATGCATATTTAAAGAGAGAAATGCCTCCTTTGGTACATATAGACATACTAGCCGAATGACCCGGGCAACGCCCGTGTTTTACCCGATTGAATGTTTTATTCAAATACTATTTGCTACAATTATAAATTGGCGCCTTAAATAAATGCATATATTAGTTAATAACTATAGCCTATGTGCTTTATCTGTCTATGTACTGTTGGCTTCCGTAGGCGTCTCTTACTGGGAAAAAGAAAGAGAGGA
The DNA here is from genome assembly GCA_030710605.1 of Cordylochernes scorpioides. Taxonomy (NCBI): domain Eukaryota; kingdom Metazoa; phylum Arthropoda; class Arachnida; order Pseudoscorpiones; family Chernetidae; genus Cordylochernes; species Cordylochernes scorpioides. Next base: position 93,690,856 of record CP092871.1, on the reverse strand, counting down.
TTCCATTTAGTTATTAACTAATATATGCATTTATTTAAGGAGCGACCCGCTCCAACACAATAGTTACAAAAACGAAAAAGCGAGTGGGGGGGCAAAGGTGGCGTGATCGTAGCCAACCAATAGGAGAGCGCCATTCCAAAAAAAAGCAAACGGTGACAGAGATAAAAAATGAAGAATTAAGAGATGAAGAACGCATGACGCTCGTAACTGTATATAGAATGTTTACAGACAGGACTTTATCGTTATCTTAATTATGCTCTAAATAGAATATTGACCAATAATTAAAGGGTTCGGATGAGAGTCAAATCGAGGCGTGGCTTCGACCCACCTCCGACCACGACCCCACCCTCCACACAGGGCAGGGGTCCTGTCCACACGGCAGCACGGAGGCCGGGGCCACGAGACCGGCGTCCCGGCACACGTGGGAGTCCAGGGGTCGTGTAGCGTTGGCCACCCGTAGCTCACACACCACGCTCCGCACCTGGCACACACAAGCTCTTCTGTTGTGGGTCTCTTATTGCCTCGAATAGCTTCTCGTAACGGAGAAACTTAACTATACAGGAATAGCTCATATAATACTGTATTGGATGATTCTGCTTATATATGCTACACTGAAGAATTGAATCTCAGGAATGGTATTCAAGAAAACTATGGATATAAGATTTTAGAACAGTAGAATTACATACAAATATTTACATCGAGTATTTGCATTGATGTGTAAAAGAAACATTCGCGTCTTAATGTTTTCATTTGCTTAATATAGATGGGGCGTTATTGATTTATGATATTTGTGTTAACACAATAGTCGCTAAACAAACTCGGGCAGAACCCGAGAGAAAGGGCATCATTCGACAAGAGAATATGATTTTTTTAAAATGAATTTTGCAAAGACAGAGATATTTAGGAAAGATCTAGTAGTCTACCAGTCCAAAATAAAGCGACACATTGCGTCTGAAATCTGTCGTAATTTATTAATACATAGTTAACTTCTAGATTTGAAATAATGATTATTAATAGTTACAATACAATATAATACACTGCGGCCAACGTCAAGTGTCGTTTTACAGTTACAATACAGTTTAAGTCAAAAGGTGATCTATTAATTAAGATTATATAAAAGGGCATACCTGGATCTGTAATTATCAATAATTATTTTTGACCAATGACAAATTTGTTTTCATTTTATCAACAAGAATTTGTAAAATTGTTAAATTTACTGTGTAATAAATTGATAAAGAGGGAGCAATCTCTCGAAATATTTTGAGAATTTTTTTTTCTTTACAGATCCAGGTACGCCCTTTTATATAAGTTACAATACAGTTACATAATAGTAGAATCTAGGTAGACCGTATTAACGAGGCTATACTGTATTTAGAAAGTGGTGAGGAAGAAAGAAAGTGTAGAAATAATTGTACATGAAGGAAAGATGTTGAATACCTGAACGCCAGTTTTCCCGCAGGTCACAGAGCACTCGGACCACGTCCCCTTTATCCGCCACCCTACCCCTAGTCCAGCGGGGGAGGTTGCCGTAGCAGGGCGGAATGAGGAGAGAAGGTGGTGGAGGCGGGGTAGAGGTGATCCTGTGGTGTAGGCCACTGCTGTGGTCTCTTCTGGACACACACCACATTCTCTACTCTCTCTCTGTAGTGTGTGTTTGTGTCAAATCCAATTGTCAAATTGTATGAAAAAGGGAAAGTTGAATAAGCTTGTGGCGACTACACTTTGCTTCAGCGAGCGCGAGCTGGGACAGGGCTCTACTACACACAGGGGCTGTGGACGGCCTCGGCAACCGCGAGCGTCAACCTGACTGCGCATGCGCGCGGGACGTCTCAGAGACCCTGGCCACTCACTCGGTAAACAAGGCTAGCCTAGCTCCAACGGCCGTTACTTCAAACGTTACTTCTTTTTCTCTTTATATATTTCTGGCTTTAAATAAATTAATTTTAATTATAATTTTATCAGCGGCCTTTCCACAAGCCACACCAACACATCACGCAACAACCATCCTACAAGCTTATAATTTTGCTTTGTTTTAAAAATGAATCGATGTTGGTTCCATGTGCTTGAATTGAATATTACACCTTAGTTTACATATATTTTATTGCTTAAAAAGGAACACAACAAAACAAAAAGGAAACTAAAATTGCAAATGATTTGATAACTAACTAAGAAAAAAAAATGATGATGATAAAAAATTGAATATGTCTGCTAGAAAAATGATTCTATGAATTAAAAAATAAGAACAATTACAAAATTAACATATAAACTTCAAACACAAATGTAGTATAACCAATATAGCAACGTATTTTGGATTTAATCGAAAACATTTAAAACAATTTATAACAATATTTTGGCAATGTGTTATTTTTTTTAGAGATATATTATCAAATATTATCTTTACAGATTTTACTGCAATGATAAAAGTTATTCAATGAGAAAGCTTGGCTTATCAGTGGTAAATCCTCTCAGCGGTTTAACCAAATAAATCTCCAGACCGCTCTACTATTGTATTGGATTGGCTAATTATTATAAATTTATAGGTTTCTTTTTTCACATATATCATCAAATATTATCTTTACAGATCTTTTACTGCAATGATAAAAGTTATTCAATGAGAAAGCTTGGCTCATCAATGGTAAATCCTCTCAGCGGTTTAACCAAATAAATCTCCAGACCGCTCTACTATTGTATTGGATAGGTTAATTGTTATAAATTTTATAGATAGATGGCAATCAAGAAATTATAAAAATAATAAACGTAATATTTTAAGTGACCGAACGACTCGACTTTGCAAACAGTTGGTCACAACAGATGCCACTGCCCGAGGCGTTATCCGCCTCAACCACCAGTTTTCTCTTTATTCTACCCAAGCTGTCTTGTTTACCGCTTATTGCGAAGTGTGTTTCTTCTTTATAATACGTATATTGATGTGAATAAATAAATATTCACTTACTTTGATAATTATTTCAAACGCGGACCTACAGTTCTTATGCTCTCCGCTATATAAATACGTCTTTTTTTTTTTGCTTATCCTTAGTACACTTGGTACAGGCCTTGATAATCATGGTGGGTAGAGGTAGGCGACTGCTTTTTACTGTAAGTACTCCACATGTCTACACATGTGAAAAGCAGTTCGAATTTACACTTACAAATGTGCCAGAGCCCCGTTTATGTACGTGCACTCGCTGGTGGGGTTGAACTTTTGCAAGAGTCGGGGGTCATTGGAGCATTTTTTTTTTAAATCAGAAAAAAAAGCGGTCTAAGACCAGAGGTTTAGACCATCCTTCCACCGACCCTAACTAAGGTGATGGCAAGTAAGTTAAAGGTGTGGACTGGGATTGCACTGACCTGCATAGGGCTGGGAAGACTGAGGAGACGTCGAGTCGATGAGCATGATGGAGATGCCAGACTTGTGACTGCCAGCCACGCAGGTGTAGATACCTTCATCTTCAGGTCCAACGTTCTTAATCCGCAGTGATCCACGGAGAGAGAAGGCGTATTTCTTGGGCGTCTCCACCACTCGTTGCCATTCCTTATACCATCGGATATCGCTGACGTTCAGACCGCCGTGGGGACAACGTAGCTTGAGTAGGGTGCCTGGGTAAACTCTAGCACGGCCGCGGGCGGGGAGGGTGAGCCGTCGCTGGGCCGCGGACTCCTGTTCGAAGATGGGAGGTGGTGGAGGGGTGGTGGGACACGAAGGATGGCCACACGGACGGCTGGTGGACGGCCGCACGAGGTTGGCGCACGACCCCGGGGCCAGATCCACTGTCAGTCCCTCGGCGTTTTCATGCTGGCAGCGCAGCTTGCGGGTCTGGACGCCGCCCCCGCACGATTGCGAACACTGAAACAACACCTCTTGAGTTATATACCCTTTAATCATTTAGATGATAATCCTCAATGGATGGAACTTTTTCCTGGAGGGATATTGACCAATAAAAATGTAGGTTACCTCTCCTCTGTTAAAATAGACGCTAAAACTAAGCGCTATATATTGACCGTCTCCTTAAAACTAGCGGACTTAGGTCGATGGTAAAGACCCAACACCAGCTTTTGGGGAATTGAGAAGCAAATTAGCTGAGGAGAGCCATTAGCCCGAAGGTGGATGCTTTTCGATTTATCAAAGCTGGTGTTGTGGCTTTGTCAACGACATGAGTCAATAGGAGATGGTCAATAGATGGCGCTTAGTTTTAGCATCGTCTAGTTTGACGGGAGAGGTGCCTCTTTTGGCACACGAGTACCATTCTCCGGCAACTTTGTTTATATTGGACTGAAAATCGTCTCTGCCAGTTTACCAGCTTAAACATATTTTTGGTAAATTTGACCGATTCCATAACTTCTCTCGTAGGATATTATGGAATCGAAGCCGTCCCTGTACTGATGAGGGCCATAGCCTGAAACCATGGTATACAGGCTGTTGGCTTTTTTTCCTGAATTTTCCAAAATTGTCTGCGATAACACTCATCACCCGAAGTAGATCCCACATTTACAAAATAGAACAGTAAATCTATGTGACCTACCTTGCTCCATGGCTGGAGGTCCCAGATAGGCGGGCAGTCCACCGTGTTACACGGGGCGGAGTCCGCGGGCCGAGGTCCGGGACACAACGTGCTGGGCAGGGCCGCAGTGCCGCAGGACACGGTGCGGGTCCGTATTCCGCCACCGCAGCTTTTGGAGCACTCCGAGAACGGCTCCACTTGCCATCTATACACACATCGGCGAATGATCAGCCCCCATCTTGAGTTTCCAATCTTTTCCAATGTCCAACCCTCACTGTATATACTCTAACTGAATTTTTGTAGGAGAACGGATCGTTATAAACCATCAATTTCCAGCAGCCACCCATTGAATCTCGTATTGGGTATTTTTTTTTAGAAGGAAAAAGTAGCTTCACACACAATGGCTCCTGATTATCCCAAAAGTCTAACTCCATCATTGAATGCAAGTAACCAAACGGAGGTCTTGTATATTTCAGCTGCTTTCTACATGCGCAGCAGACATGTGAACTTATAGTAAAAGCAGTCGCTAAATATTTTCCATGATTATCATGGCCTGTACAATGTGTACTTGGGATAAGTACAAAAAAAAAAAAAACCATTATCTTTGTGAGGATGTATTCTCGGAAATATAGATTAAATATGTGTTCAGCGTATTTACGCAAGTTTGGCCTTGGTATTTAACCCTTTTCTTTATTTCTCAAGAAGTCTCTGAAACCAAAATATTTTGGTCGTAGATGTATAGCCTGCACCACGCTGACGAGGGTCAACAGCCCGAAACGCGTTTGTGGTTGGCTTTTCTTGATTTATCAAGAAAATGGGTTAGCCAAATATCAGGGAACAGGTTAAATCAATGTTTAGCTGGTTGATTTGATTATTTCCCCCCTTAAAATGATACAGTAGAACTTCCTTGAAAAGGATACCTAAGTGTACCTGTAGAGTCAAAGTGTCCTTTAAGAAGATGTGTCTTCTTACCGGAGATTTGCAAAATAGTAAAAATGTTAATTTTGCAAATGAAAATTGTCCTTTGTAGAGAGGTGTCCTCTAGCGCGAGTGTCATCTCTTTGAGGTTATACTGTACCGTGTGTATTATGGAAAATGCTATTTTGCAGGTTGGATTTGAAAATTTGAGTTAAATGATTTACTCCAATCTTTTAAAACGTTATTTACAACGTGAAAAATAGTACAAATGTGAAATTGTACTGGGATAAGTTGGATACATTAATAAAAAGGCATCTCCTTATCGTGCAACTGGAAGTTGCTGATGGCTTACGCCATCTATCGGAATAAATATCAACTATTCGTCCGTGGTTAGCTTTTCTTGATTAATCAAGAATGGGTATTTGATCAATTCTGGAATGATTAAAAATCAAAGAATAGTTGAAATTTATTCCGATAGATGGAGAAAGCCATCAGCAACTTTCAGTTGTACGATAAGGAGATGCCTTTTTCTTAATTTATTTCCAACGTTTCGGCGACCCGCTGTCGAACTTTCCAAGGACAAACATTTTTTGTGATAATGCTTACTCATTCATAACTTCCCTTCAAGTAAGCATTATACAGAAAAAATTCCTTAAAAAAGAACGACATTAGGTGGCCGAAATGTCGAAATAATGTCTTAAAATGTTGAAGTAAATCATTTCTAATTATATATGGAGCTATGATTGATCATGAGAATATAGTTGCAAGCTGGTAATGAGAGAGGAGAATCTATATAAGACTGGTGTCTTAATCAAGGCTTTGTGTGTGTATATATATGGAACTATAGATGGCGTCTGGTTTTGACGTCTATTTTGACGGGAGAGGCGACCCTTGTCTCTTTATATGGAACTATATGTATATTATATTCTAACTCTCTCTCCCTCCAGAGAACTCTAGGTGTATATACTAGGAAGCACTTACTGGGGAAGACAGGGGTGGGAGTTACACAGTCGAGGCGGGTTGACAGCGGGGCGACTGGTCTCATCACACAGGGTGTCGTCCACAGTGGCGTGGTCGTCCAGTCGTACACACTGTACAATGGGCTCCTGGCGTCCTGTACACACTCAGGGTTGGAGGTATCCTAGCGAGATTGTTTGCAGTGTTCCAATTCTACCAATGCTTCCTCCACCCCTTCTCTGCACAATTCTGTAACTAATGTTTTAATCTATAAAAATAAATGTCGCCTTTGCCGTCTAAATAGATGCTAAAACTAAGCGCCATTTATTGACCGTCTCCAAAAACTAACAAAATCGGGTCGGTGACAAAGCCACAACACCAGCTTTAACCCGATTCTGTTAGTTTGTAGAGACGGTCAATAGATGCCGCTTAGTTTTATTGTCTATTTTGACGGGAGAGGTGACCGTTATTTTTATAGATCAATATCATCTTTCGTCAAAATTTCCATCTCTATAATCTTTTAGGGTTATCGACTCAACACAAAGTCTCCATTGAGAAATTATAGCTTGGAAATTGCTGGGTGCGGACGGTTGGCTCGGTAACCCTGGAGCTGACGTCACTTCCTGTTGATGCAACCCTGCAAGGCGGCATCGCCACGCGACTTATTCTCTTTCTCCATGTTTACCATTTAATCTATATGTAATCCCTTTACCTTGTAGTTAATTAAACAATAATTAACGTTGAGCGCTGTGTGTGTAATCAATTGGAATACAACAAAAACAATAGAGATGGTTGAGGGGGAAATAGAAAGAGAAAGCTCGGAAGATGAACTGGCCAAATTGACCAATAACAGGAGTGTAGGAAACAAGAAAACTGGAAGATCGACATTGAAGAAAACCTATCATTGAGGTCAGGAATGTCCAGTCACTACAGTTCTCTCGGATGGCATCTCAGTGGTTGTACGGTCGATTGATCGACTCATTAAACAGAAGTACATGGGATCTACCCCGCCCAGAAGTCCTCCTCTACGTGGCGGGCGGGAGAAGCAGCACAAGTAAGGGACTGCTCTGTAGTACGGTGTCGTGAGCCGCTAAGGTAACCGTGAAGGCCTATACAGGGAACTCTGAAATGTGGCTGACTAACGGGGCAATGGCACCCCTCCTTTCCATGGAGATGGACACCACCACAAGGGATCTACTGGAGGGTAGTGTTGTAATGTGTATGAGTTGTCTGAACAAACTCGCTACGACTTACAAGCTGAACTGAATGTTTATTCAATCTAGCAATCTTCTTATATACAAGATAGAGATAAAAAGGAAATAATTTACATAAGTTTAAAACAATTGACAAATGGAATAATTTTGCATAGCCAACAATAGGTAACAATTATAACACTTAACAAAGGTTATTTACATATCACAACATGTTTCCCCTCTGGTACAACAATTAAAGAATGTCACGAATCTAGACAACCATCAACAATCAGATCAGGCAAATCAAAAGGCGGTTGACATGCCTCCCCTCTGTTTAAAAACCAAATCTTTGTGGTTTTCTTAACTCTCTTCCAAACCTTGAAAACCGGGGCCTTCCGGATGGTTCTGGTGCAATCCCAGCGGATGTAGTCGCGCCTTCCCTCTGGTCAATATTGGTCTCTTCACTTGACCGCTGTATCGGGGCTGTGGATGACTCGCCCATCGTTGGACTGTAGCACTGCGGATGTTGAGCTTCTGGGGAGGCGGTAATTGGTTCTGAAGACAACTGGCTTTTCTCGTAGCCTCCATCCCTTGGCCTAATAAATTGTTGATTTCTTATCAACCTATTTCCCGATGGTGTCACAACTTCAAAGCTCTGAGGAGAATCAGCCTGCGCTGAAATCTTCACCGGTGTCCATGTCTCCCTTGGATGTATTTGACACCATGCATCCTCTCCTACATTGACCTTGGGATAGCTTTTACTATTTCTGTCATACTGCTCTTTCATTGAGCTCTGTCTTTTTCTTTTGGCATTCTCTATACTTCTCCAATTAGTTTGATAGGGTCTATATAGCGGTGTAATTCTGGGGATCTGACATCGAAGGCTCCTCGACAAACATAACTGTGCGGGTGACGGTAGGTCATTTTTTGGTGTATTTCTATATGCCAGAATAGCCAGATATGGGTCGGACCCTTCATCTCTACATTTGATTAGTTGATTTTTTATTGTTTGAATGTTTCTCTCGGCCAGACCATTAGATCTATGAAGGTGTGGACTTGAAAATAGCTGTTTTATACCCCATCTTATACAGAAGTCAGTCATAATCTCTGAGCGAAACGGTGGTCCATTGTCGGACATCATGGTTTCCGGAATCCCGAATCGTGCAAATGTTTCTCTCAATTTATTTTTTACATTAATCGCCGTAGGTGGGTCCAATGTAAATACCTCCGGGTAGCCACTATATCTGTCGACCACTAACAAATGGGGCTTTTTCTGAATATAAAATATGTCCAATGATACTGTCTGCCATGGATAATCTGGAACTGGGAAAGGTTTTAACGGCTGCCGTATTTTTGATTTCTGATGTTTTTGACAAATTTCACAATTTTTTACTTTTTCAGCAATGTCGATGGACATTCTCGGCCAAAATAAAGATTCTCGCGCCAAACCCTGAATTGCAGATATCCCTTGGTGCGATTGGTGCAACAAATTAAGCATAGCATTCCTTTGTGTCTTCGGAATCACTATGGCCGATCCTATACATAATAGATCATTCCATAAGTACAAACGGTGTCTGAAATCGAAAAATATTTTGGCATCTTCATCGACGTCTTTTTTGCATATAGGCCATCCCTCAATCACATAATCGATTACTTTAACCAAAGCAGGATCCTCTCGGGTATCTTTCTGCATCGCTACCAGTTTTTCGTCCGAGATATTAACACGTACCATCTTGACCATTCTTTTGTCTTCAAGAAAAGGCGTTGGTAGTTCGTCCATGGGGTGAGTATCCCTGGAGAGGGTATCAGCCACAATCAAGTATTTTCCTGGTTTGTACTGCAATTTGAAGTCAAATGCTATAAGCTTCATTACTAATCTTTGTAGACGCGGTGATATATCACTCAGCGGTTTTTTGACTAGAGGCAATAAGGGCTGGTGATCCGTCTGGACAACGAAAGTGTGTCCTGACAATAGATATTCGAACTTTTTGCATCCATAATAAACACTCAATAACTCCTTCTCAATCTGAGAGTACTGTTTCTGCGAGTCGCTAAATGACGCGGATGCGAATGCTAGAGGTCGATCTTCCTGTAGCAGAGCAGCTCCCATTGCATCTTTGCTGGCATCACACTGCAAAATCAGCATCTTGCTTTTGTCAAAATGTGCCAACGAAGGAGCATTCCTCACGCATTCCTTAATATGATCGAATTCCCCATCCTGTTTAGGCCCCCAATGCCAGACAACATTCTTTCTTAAGATTCCTCTTATATTGGATGTGGACGCAGCTAAGTTTGGAATGAATTTTCCTAAGTAATTATAAAGACCCATGATTCTTTGCAGCGACTTTTTATCCTCTGGCCTTTTAAAGGTAATTAATTTATCAATTTTATTTGGCTCTGGATCAATTCCATTTTGTGATATCACATGGCCCAAGAAACGAACTTTCGTTAGACATATTTGAGCCTTTGTTAAATCAAATTTGATATTTTTTTCTTTTGCTTTTTCTAGAATTCCCTTTAATTTTTTATTGTGCTCTTGAATGGTATCCGCATATATCAGCAAATCGTCTACATATGTAATATTTTGAAAGCTATCCCTAAAGATATTCGTCATTTTCTCAACAAAAATTTGTGCCGATATTTTCAAACCAAATGGCAATCGGTTATATCTGAATTTGCCAAATGGCGTGGTCATCACCAACAGATCTCTGCATTCCTTTGCAACCGGAATATGCCAATAGGCTGATTTCACGTCTAACACGGTATAATACTTAGCTTTGGGTATCTCGTGCAATAGTTCAGCTGGAGCCGGAGTCTGGAAATGTCTTCCCACAAGAGCCTCATTTAATTTCCGAGGATCCAGGCATATTCTGATTTGACCAGATTTTTTTTTTACAACGACCATAGGATGAGACCACTCTGTTTCATGATATATTTTTGTTACGATTCCTTGCTTCACCATCTTTTCCAATTCAGACTGAACTTCGGCTCCGAGGCTTGTTGGGATGCGCCTGGGAGGGACTTGCACAGGAGAATATTCAGGCTTTGTGTAAATCTTACATTCCGAGTTGATTAATCCTACTCCTTGAAATACTTCGTGGCATTGTTCGAGGATTTTTTGAGTTTCAGAACACAATTTCATTTCATCCGTGTTTATATGATTGATTCGCCTCAAGATTTCAAGCTTCTCGCAAGTATCGCCCGTGATAAGTGTCTGCGCTTCTACATCGGCTACGATAAATTCAAACATTCCTTTCTTTTCACCATATTGGCATAGCACATTGCATTTGCCGACGATAGGCAATTCTGTATTTCCATATGCGAACGCCTTTAATGACGTGGGTCTGATTTCTGGTCTTGATGGCCATTGGTTTATTACTTTATGAGGAAGCACATTTATCTGTGCGCCAGTGTCCAAATGTACCGTGGTCTTCTTGCCATTAATTATTATTACCGCGGACCACTTGTCCGACCGAACAGTCTTTACAGCAACCTCATTAAGATTTATCTCGTCACAGGATTCTTCAGCTTCACTTTCCGCTAAGAGATTTCTTATACGTTTTGTTCGGCAAACTACTGAGAAATGATTGGTTTTTCCGCATGCATTACATTTCTTCCCATATGCTGGACACTTTCCATACTTGTGTCGTTGTCCACACCACTTACATGGTTCTATTATTCTTTCTCTTCTCGGGTTTATACCGCTTGGTCCTGCTTATGCATTTTCCATTCGAATTGTATCTTTCACCCAATTACGTTTTTCAATTTTTTCAATCATTTTTTGCTCATTCAACGATGCTACTTGTGAACATGTTGACTCGGAGATCACAGCTATCGAAATTGCCCTTGGTAGTGTCAACTGTGGATCTTCTAACAATTTTCTTTTCACTTCTCGGTCAAGTATTCCAATTATAAGGCGATCCCTTATGAGAGATTCTGTTAAATTCTCGAATTCACATTCTTGTGCCAGATGCTTTAATTCTGTGACGAATTCCATGATTCCCTGCTTTTCCTTTTGTACACAGGTAAAAAATGCATTTCTCCTTTGAATCGTATTTTTGAAGGGCTTAAAATGGTTCGTAAGCATATCAAGCATTTCCTTTACATTTGGGTAGGTATCATTTTCACTTATGTGAAATGTTTTGTATATCATCACTGTTTTCTCACCAGCAATATGCTTCAAGATTGCTCGCTGACGCACCAGCGGCATGCTTTCTAAATTTACCGCTATTGCAAAAATTTCAAACGACTCTCTCCAGGTTTCCCATTTTTTCTCGTTGCTGTACGGGACAAATTCCGCCGGCGGCTTGATTCCTTCCATTCTACTCAATGTTGAATTAATCTGTTTTAATTCGATACTTTTGTCGACTGCGCCATGTTGTAATGTGTATGAGTTGTCTGAACAAACTCGCTACGACTTACAAGCTGAACTGAATGTTTATTCAATCTAGCAATCTTCTTATATACAAGATAGAGATAAAAAGGAAATAATTTACATAAGTTTAAAACAATTGACAAATGGAATAATTTTGCATAGCCAACAATAGGTAACAATTATAACACTTAACAAAGGTTATTTACATATCACAACAGGTAGGTAGATAACAGCGGTGTAGAGCATATCAACCATGTTTGTTTGGGTGACTTCGAATCCTTGACATTTTTGGAAAACAATATCGCGACTCTGTGTTTTCTTTTAAACAAAATATTTATCAGGAATTAAAAGAGAGAACTACAACGTTGAGTTAAAAAAATCTTTTTAAAACACAAATTCTAAAATATTAAGGCATTCACGTGAAAAACTATCTACACAATTGTATTATTATTTGTGTAAAATTGTACCCAAAAACTAAACTGGAATCAGGTGGATAAATTAAGAAAAAGGCATCTCTTGATCGTGCGACCAAAAGTTGCTGATGGCTTGCGCCATCTGTCGGAATAAATATAAACGAATAGTTGATTCTTAATTACTCCAGAATTGACCAAATACTATTTCATGATTAATATTGATTTTTCAGGATGCTCCAAAGACTAGCTTTTTTTTGGTCGTTGAGGTACAGCTTGCACCACGTTGATGAGGGCCAACAGCCCGAAACGCGTACGTGGTTAGATTTTCTTGATTAATCAAGAATGTGTATTTGGTCAATTCTGGAATAATTAAAAATAACGATTAGTTGATATTTATTACGACAGATGGCGCAAGCCATCAGCAACCTTTAGTTGCAAGATCAGGAGATGTTTTTTTCCTTAATGTAGTACAAGATTGTCCCGAAAGTTCATAAACACTTGCAAAATTTTGAAATATCAATATTATTCGCCATAATATTTTCAAACACAAATAATGTAAAATATTTTTCTCTCAATATATAATAAGTATTTAAAATATATATGTGATATCTTGGGACCTCTGGGACCAGTGTTACCTGATGCTAGACGACCCTCGATGTCAACTCTACCGTGCAGTCGTGGTGGAAGGCGACACAGCTGGGCCAAAGGTGAAATAAACAAACAGAGATTCCACTAAGAAGCGTCTGACGTCAAGAAGGAATGGGATGAGGGGAGAGAGAGATCTTTAGAGCAAGTGTTACCTCGGGGATCCAAGCGTAGACTGCCTAACCTAGGTTCTCGATTTAACACCAAGACCTTTCTTCTTTCTAATTGGTTGACCTATTTAGGTGATTCTTTCCTAATTGGTGGGACTATGTCACGTGGCCGTTGGCTATTGGTTGACCTACTTAGGCGATTCTTTCTAATTGGTCTTTGCTGCTGCCTTTGACGGAAGATATATCCGGCCTTGCTCCGGAAATACGGGGCGTTACTCGACTTTTATGGTTTCCGCGATTGTAAAATTGACTATAAATTTATTAATAGTGGTTCTAACTTTAAACTTCGTTGCTAGGCCTTACTTCTACTATCACCTAAGCCTGATTAGTTTTAACCTTAATTTTCTCCTGTTAGTCTCCATTCCTTCTATCTGTACAGTTGCTATACTTTATTAGATTCTTACGCGGTACAGATTGATTTTAGTTGAGGCTTTCTATTTGCAGTACATAAGAAGTTATATACAGTCATGGGGTGGAACATGTGGTAGTAGATATCTAGACTATTTACAACAATTCCATGGTCTTAAATCATCACAGATGGCCCCGGATGTGAGAGGGTTCATATGGAGGGATTTAAGAGAGCGGAATAGGAAGACTGTTATTAAGGAAGTAATTTTTTTTTTAAATTAATTAAAGTGAGTTGGTATATAACATGGGGTTGATTTCTGTATATCCATAAGAGATAATAAAGTATAAACAACTCATACTAAACATACAAGTAAAAATAAAAATATGAATAAAATATTGAATAGAGAACATATAATGATTATAGGTGAAAATATAAATGATTGGATGGGTAAATCATGATCTCTTCGTGATGGGCGTTAGAAAGGGTTGAGGGGTTAGTTATTACTTGGTTGAGGCAATGTCACTTTGACTCAAGTCCCAAACCATTTAATGTGCACGGCGCGGAAAACCTAGGCCATGTTTCACATGTAAATTTAAGGACCGAATAAAGTTACAGTACCACAATCGAAAAGTAAGATAAGGGGGATTGTTATGGGTTTTAGTAATTAGTCGTTAAGACGTACGCATGCAGGATAAATGAGGGCGAAGATCAGTGACCAGAAATCAAAGTTTTAATTGGAGTCGTCAGGGGCTTAGCGAGAAAAAGAGTAAAATAAAAAAAAAATGTGCCAGCGTGTGGCATGAGAGTGCCCTGGAATATAAAAAAAAATACAATTTGCACGTATCCAAGCCAGAAGTTGGGATAGGTAAAACTGGGGGACGGTGTGTCAAGATTGTTAATTACGAAATCAAAGTAGGTCAAGTCTAGCCTGCGAAGGAGTTAAAAGTTCCTGCGGAAAAGGGTTAGTATTTATTAAGAAGTAACCTTTAAAGTGGTTGTTTAAGAGGTTATTGAAGATTGTCCTGTTTTTAGATCATGATTTTTAGTTTGATTATAAAAGAATATATCATTGAGATATGAAATTGCGAAATTAAGGCTTTGCATATAGCGTTAAAGGATTTGAAAAATCGAAAATAGAATTGCGAAGTTAAATGCAAAGTAATCTTTAAAAAAAAAGTAAAAATAGTGATGATATGATACAAAGATTAACACACTACAGCAGTATATAAGGGGTAATAGAAAGTGAAAATATTAAATGAAAAAAAAAAAAGCAGTAATATACTCGATAGCATTGAACATGGTAGCGGAAGATGAAACGATGTAAATAACATCTAATTTATAAAGTGAGAGAAAATATAAAATGACAAATGCAAATTAGTGATATAAACATGAAATATAAACTTGAGATTATTAGATATGAAAGATAAAATATAAAGTTGATTATAGAATAGAGTCATAAAGTAAAAGTAAATAAGCTTTGGTAAAGAAAAACAAAATAAAATGACACTCATCTAAACTGATTGGTGAGGTAAATAAAATATAAGAGCTAGATAATGATTATATAAAGAATATTAAAATGAAAAAAAAAATGTTCATCGAGAAAGAAGAGCAAGTAAGATTATACATAGAAATTATATATCGTGAAAGAATGGAAAGTTGTAGGCCAAACGTAATGTTCCTGTTTTTTAGGATGGGTGGAGAGAGCTTTAAATTGTCCTCGATTGATATCTTTGGTCTTGTTGGCCTAAGTTTTTCTAACTTATCGAATTTGTTTTATGTTTGACGTGACTCGTGGATCATATTGTTTTCAACTGTGAAACTTACTGAGTCCTAATGTTGTCGATTTTTTTGTTCCCTGCGCCACGTTTAGGTGAAAACGTGATTCTTCCTAAAGCGGCATTTATTCTGTGTGTGCAGGAGAAACACGGCGATCTATTCTAACCGATAAAGGGTTGTTGTTGTTGTTTTTTTTTTTAAACATGTGTGGGTGTGTGTGATTTTTAGGTACAATTTTGTCCTTGGATCTAAGTGTCGATGTTAAGTTGACAAGTTAATCGAGGGCGAGAGAATGTTAGTGAACAGATTTGTTAGTAAATGTAAAATAACGTGTTAAGCAAGTTATTAGTAGCTAAACGGGATATCGGAGTAGAATAATGGGTTAGGGATTAGAACGTTATATAGTAAAAGGTACGCACTAATATTTAATTTAATAGGTAGCGAAAATCCATTAGAGTGACATCGGGGTGGCGACGGATGTAACAAGATGTCGGCTGTTTGTTTGCTCGGGGGGGCGATGGGGAGCGAACCTATTTTTAATGTGATTCCGGATTTAGGTCAGGGGCCCTTTTCGAGGTTGCTTGCTTCTTCCAACTTATTGGATTTGTTAATTCGAACTACGTTCGGAGATATTATTTCTATAATTGTAAACGCAAAAGCGTTTTGGTTTGTCACGTTTGGTGACAAGCGTTATGGGATTGGCATAGGGAGATACAGAGGTTGTAATTATACTGTGTGTTCAAGCAATTGTTAGATTTGTGTTTGTATTTCGAAAATTCGGATATTGTATCTGTTGATATTAAATCGAATGGTTTTTGGCGGACTTAGTAAAAATGTTATTCAATGATATCGGGTTAGAATTGAATGAAATTGCGACTATCTACGTGGACAATGTGTGGTTAAATGTGTCACAGGCGTGATGAAGGCGTCTTTGGCCTGAGAAGTGAAAGAGTTTTGTGGCGTAGCTCTGTGACACGAAGCGAAAAAATTGTAAATGAAAAGGTGTCACGTGAAGTCTTTGTTTTGTACAAAATCTAACCTGTTTTACTATGAATAACAAATTTACTAAAGTCATGGGTGCTGGTTGTACGAACATATAGCGAGAATTTTTATATTGTTAGTGGATATGGCACGTTTAATGTGAAAAAAAAAATATTGTGTGTGTGTTTAGTAGGGCGACGTAATGAAGCTTGTGTGGCTCGAAATTGGATTTGGGTGTTAAGTCGCGCACTAAAAATTTGTTGTCAATTGGAAAAAGTGATGTGATAGGGTGTTGTTTATTTTGTTGAGAGAGATTTGTCGATATTTAAATATGCATGTAAAAGGAAGGAGTGTAGTTATGTGGGAATTTAACGATTGGAATAGTTTTGGAAGGCTGTGACTTAGGTTATTTCTGTCTAAAGCTATGAAAGAAAAAGGACATAGGGGCGTTGAAAATGGGATTAGGAACATTATAATGAGGTTAAATAAGAGTGTTGGAGTTCACCACGTGTGAGCAACCCGTTCCAGGAGGGGAAAATTTAGTAAATGGGACAGTTGTATTAACCTGTCCATGGGACACGTGTTGCTTGCACGAGGTGAATTGGTACAAGGTAGTTGGTAGAAGTACATTATCTTGATACAGGAGTAGCTGAGGACAGTTTATAATTAGTAGAAATCTTTTTATGGAGTTAAGGGATAATATGCCAAAAGGCAAGGGGGTATCTATAATATGGAATTTTAGGTTCTGCGTTATGTTACCTATTTTTACGTTTAAAAAGATATAACCTATGGTGAAAATATTGTTAGCTATGGCATTAATAGTTAAGTTAAATGGATGAACAGGTATTTTCTTTTGCAAATTGGTTTCTATTATTTTAAAAGTATTCTGCCTAATTATAGCGATAGATGCTTCTGTATCAAGTAGTAGAGGTAGGTTTACATTATTGGACAGTTCAGCTCGAACGAGCAATTGTTCCACAAAAATTATAGAAGGAGGAACCTACTGTTGTGCTGTCTTGTATGTCAGAACAGTCCTGGTCTTGTGCCATGGTTGGAGGTTCCTTGGGACAGTTAAGAGTTCACTGCTTGCGCTGGGCTCGTGGTTTAGAGATGGTCGGGGGAGCAGGTAACATACGCTCGCGTGTTGGTAACTCGGAGGGGCGCTTGCAGGAGGTTTGGTGGCTTTCTCAGTCTTGTAGAGTATTGTAGTTGGGCCCGATCTGCTTGGGCGTCGTAGTTGGTGAAGAAACTCTGCGCCTCGTACGAACCATCGTAGCGCGGTAGCTTCACATCTCGCGAAATTCCGGTCACGGCAGAAAGCTGATGTAGCGTCGTCGTCAACCTCCCTAGGACATCTGATACCGGCGGCGGGGGCGTGACGTCTTCCTGGCTGGGGACAATTTCCTGCGTCCTACCGAGAGTGTTTTCTTTCTTTGGAAAAGTGGTGTTTTCGCCACGTTCGTAGTCGGGATCGGTCTTCATGGGCTCCTTTGAATCCTCCTCTCTTCCCTGTTCCATCTTTCTGTACAGACAGTGGTCTATTTGCTTACTTGTACCTTGGCGTCCACTATCCTGTCGACTCTTCGGACGGGGGGGTCTGTGATATCTTGGGACCTCTGGGACCAGTGTTACCTGATGCTAGACGACCCTCGATGTCAACTCTACCGTGCAGTCGTGGTGGAAGGCGACACAGCTGGGCCAAAGGTGAAATAAACAAACAGAGATTCCACTAAGAAGCGTCTGAACGTCAAGAAGGAATGGGACGAGGAGAGAGAGATCTTTAGAGCAAGTGTTACCTCGGGGATCCAAGCGTAGACTGCCTAACCTAGGTTCTCGATTTAACACCAAGACCTTTCTTCTTTCTAATTGGTTGACCTATTTAGGTGATTCTTTCCTAATTGGTGGGACTATGTCACGTGGCCGTTGGCTATTGGTTGACCTACTAAGGCGATTCTTTCTAATTGGTCTTTGCTGCTGCCTTTGACGGAAGATATATCCGGCCTTGCTCCGGAAATACGGGGCGTTACTCGACTTTTATGGTTTCCGCGATTGTAAAATTGACTATAAATTTATTAATAGTGGTTCTAACTTTAAGCTTCTTTGCTAGGCCTTACTTCTACTATCACCTAAGCCTGATTAGTTTTAACCTTAATTTTCTCCTGTTAGTCTCCATTCCTTCTATCTGTACAGTTGCTATACTTTATTAGATTCTTACGCGGTACAGATTGATGTTAGTTGAGGCTTTCTATTTGCAGTACATAAGAAGTTATATACAGTCATGGGGTGGAACATGTGGTAGTAGATATCTAGACTATTTACAACAATTCCATGGTCTTAAATCATCACATATATATAAATAATGTGTATATAAAAATTGTATTTATTATTAAGTTGTTAACGTGATAATCCTGTTGAAGGACTGACAAGTCTGAAAACTTGGAAATAAAAAGTTGCATAAGAAACTTAACCCTGGAAGCTTCATTTATTTTATAATAATATTATTATTCGCCGTTATGTATAATGTCATTGTATTATGTATAAAGTAATTTATAAAGTAGTTTTGAATTTTCATAACAGATGGCGCGCTAATGCATCATAAAGTAATTGCATTATGTGTTATTATGTTTTGTAAATAGAGCAATCCATAAATAAATCTTTAATTAAAAAGGCATATATTGGATCAAAATATCATTTATTTTACCAATATTTCAGTTGGCTGAACGCCAACCTTTATCAAGGTATTATAACATTTTAAAATGACACTTTAAAATGTTATAATACCTTGATAAAGGTTGGCGTTCAGCCAACTGAAATATTGGTAAAATAAATGATATTTTGATCCAATATATGCCTTTTTAATTAAAGATTTATTATGTATTCGCCAAGTAATAAGAAGAAAAAAAATGTTTTAAGAAAAACATGAATTTTTGAGAAAACCTTATATTATTGTTTTTAAAATCAAATTAAATATATTTTTACGCTAGACAAGTAAATATAGGACCGGATTGGTTACCTCCGCCACAAGTCTTGGAACACGGGGAGTAGCCCGCGTTCCTCCAGGTGTACACAGCCGTGGGTGATCTCAGGATTCCTTCGGCGGGATGCAGGGGATTGGGCTCGGGACACGGGGGTCCAGCGCACTCCTCCATGTCGGATGGTCGGGATCCTGCAGCACGGACTCACTCTAATCGGATGCCATGGCGAAACCTACCATCTACAAGTACCATCTTGGACTTGAGGTGGACAATGTCAGCCATCACATCGACCTGCCCACTTCTGTGGGAGAGAACTCTGCCGGTCCATTGGTGGCGGAATCTTTACCGCGGTGAAAGACATCAAAGAAGAAATTTTATATATCCATATATTTGTCAATTATCTATTAAATTTATTTGTGAATATTTATCTTTATATGATATTTTTTATTCACATATAACACTCATACTTGTATAATTACCTGTCTCCTTAAAAAAAAAAAAAAAAAAAAGACGACCGGCGATATCAAAGACTTTCTACTTCATTAAATTTTGTCCATGAGTGTATATATATATATAGTAGTCAAGAGGATTAAAAGACCAAAGGTAACTTACCTTGCCATTCTGGAGAACGTACTTTACTTACCTCAGTATAGGCCGTGTTAAAGCGATACGTGTGTGTTTCATATCCCAATATATCATACAATTTCTTCAACTTAAAAAAAATCTTTTCAGTTGTCGGGATTCTTTACGATCTATATGATTGTATAAAACAATAAAAATTGCAATTTCTTTAATAGAATTTGTAACAAATAAATTCACTGGCAATCTCTATAGAGATTAATTTGGCGAAACCTCTGAAAGGGTTCACTATTCATGAGCCAAGCCCTCTCATTCAATAACGTATATAATTGCAGTAAGGTCTGTAGATATAATATTTGATTATATTATTGAATAGAAACACATTGCCAGTAAATTTATTTGTTACAAATTCAATCGATAGATGGCAATTGAATTTATAAATTTAATTTCTTTAATGTAAAATTTAAGAATTGTCATTGTTGTTCTAAATCAACGGTTCATAACACTCAGCAATTACACCTTGGGGTAAAATGATCATAGGTATCATTGATAATTCGGGCTATTGATTTGCTTTGTTTGATGCAACAGTTTGTGTAATCGTTGGTTGTTGATCAAATCTAAAGAGATATTTCAGTATTCCTGAGGTGACAATCGCAGCGAGGGTACACACCAGAGCACTTGTGGTCAGGCAGTGAGGCTGTAGTCCGACTAAACTCCAGGAAGATCTTGCAACTGACAGGTCTCCAGCGGAATCCAGCGCCGCAGGTCACGGTGCATGGGCCCCACTCTCCGGCCGCGTAGCTGTCACCACATCCTCGCTGCTGACTCACCTCACTGTCCTTTCTTTCTATCTCTTTGTCCCACACCTATATTCTCCTTCAACTCTTCATCCAACTGCTCATTCAATTCTTCATACAACTGCTCCTTCAATTCTTCACCCGATTTCTCGCATTCCATTTTTCAAACATCATCTACTTCAATTATCTACCTGGCCTTTACAGTAATTTCAATCCTTTACCTGGTTTATCTCATTCCCACTCTTTCACGTTTTTTTTTTCTACTTGAAAGCACAAAATTTGAAATCTCCAACGATCCGTTTCTTTATTACAATAAAATAAACGGATCGTTAAAGTTTTTACATTTTGTGCTTTAAACTAAATCAACGATTTAAACTCAGTTTATTTTCAACTTCAATTCTCTACATGGCTTTTATATCAATTTTTTATCCAGTATCACCTTCAAGCGTTCATCTAGCCTTACAATCACTCCCAATCTCTCCTTTAAAATTCTCTAATTTGAATCATTTTCTTTAATCTTACTTTACATTTTCTCTCAATACTGCACTTAGCACATTTCATTGATTCCTATGCCCATACTCATCAATATTTCTCCTAGATTCTCCTTATCTCATACTTCGCCCAGCCTTTATTTCTCCAAAGATCAGTAGTCTAGTTGACATCTTGCTTTCCATCTCCAACACAACACCACCTTCCAACAGCCAAATTGATAGAAATCAACATTTTAACTGCGTTAACAAACTCCAATTTTGTATCAAGACATTTGGCCGTCTCATATCTTAAACTTTTTGTTCTTCTCCCACTTTACGTCAATATCTAATTCTGGAATTGCCTATATCTTACATAATAAGATGAGAGAGAAAAAAAGAGAGGAACTATTCAAATTTTTATTTATTTGAAATTTTCTCATAAAAGAAGAGCCTAAAAGCAATTTTAGAAAATGAACCTAATTTTCTAGTAACGACAATTTTTCTTTGTTGAATAATCTTTTTAGGGAGATGGCCAAGTTGTCCTGGGGTTGTGGATGGGTGCCAGCGTTTAAATTGATACACTCTTACACGTTCCAACTATATATCTTTCAATTCTATCTCTCTCTTCTCGGGAAACGCCCGAGTTTTACACGAATGCCTTTCCTGTGTTATATAGAATAAAGTACGAAACTATTATAGACGCGCATTATTCTTAAAAAAAAAAAAAATAAACAATTTCTACTGCCCTTACTGTAATGGAAAAAATTAATGGGAGGGCCTGGCTCATCAGTGGTGAACCCTCCCAGCGGTTTAGCCAGTTTAATCTACCATACCGCTGTTATATTGCATTTTGGAACTTCCTTTTAATGTCGTGAGGGTTCACCACTGATGAGCCAGGCCCTCCCATTAAATTTTTCCATTGCAGTAAGGGCAGTAGAAAATTGTTTTATTTTTAAAAAAAGAATCATACGCGTCTATAATAGTTTCGTATTTTGATAACAGATGGCGCGCTAATGCATCATAATAAAGTGCTATATTTTTCAAATCAAATTGTATTTCTTATCAATTACTAAACGCATGCCCCGAGAAATACCCGAGGTTTGTATATATGAATGTATAAAGAACATTATCCAAGTCTACGTGAACCCAGTTCAACTAATCAGAATAATGTCCGAGAAAAAATATATAGCGATAGAATTGTTTAATTTTCATAAAGCGTTAGAGAACAAGATAATCTCTAAGAACTGATATTACATAACAATTTCCATCCATAGTTAATTTGTATAGTGTTATGTTGAATATTTTGATTTCCTTTTCATTTTCCCTTCTCTCGTTTGTTTATGTTTTTTTTTTCTTTTCTCCATGAAAATGATGTATGGCGAGTCCTTACAGGACGGAAATGTCCTAATAAAGCAGTTATTGTTGTTTGAATGTATTAGAATGATAAAAAATAACTTTTAATATATATGTAATAGCTGACTTCTCTCGCCAAGCATGGCATTTAACCAAGTGAATCTTCAACCGACCGATCTATTATTCTGATGAATATGTTTTTATTAATTGCCGGTTTTTCCCACTTTGCTGGATATATAAGATAGTTTAAAAAAGGTTTATTATATAAAAATATATGAAAAATAAATAGAAAAAAAGTGGGTCAGGTGTTGATATTAAAAATAAAGAAAGCATATACTGACCAGGAGCACATGTGCTTTACAGAAGGCAGAGCGCCATCTGGTGGAACAGAAATCAACTAAACATTGATTTAACCTGTTCCCTGATATTTGACCAACCCAATTTCTTGATAAATCAAGAAAAGCCATTCACGAACTCGTTTCGCGAATTTATCAAGAAATTGGGTTGGTCAAATATCAGGGAACAGTCTAAATCAAATGTTTAGTTGATTTCTGTTCCACTAGATGGCGCTCTGCCTTCTGTAAAGCACATGTGTACCTGGTCAAGATATGCTTTCTTTATTTTAAATAAAAATATATGAAAATAACATTACTCTGCTATCATATAATCATTTTATGACCTAAAATACACTAATAGGTCCGTTTTATGGCCTAAATCGTATTTTCTGGGTTCGAAATTATGATGCTTGTCCTTCCTAGCTATAGCTCTATAGCCTGTGGATATTTCATTAAGATTGTGGTAATATATTGTAGGTATGTAAATAAGGAACAAACACATACAAACAGACCTCCCATGTTTATATTTAATTTATATAGATCGATTTTAAGAAAAAAATTAACGTAAGAAAAGAAGTCGGTGGACAAGTAGGTAACACCCTCGATTCCCGACAGCCATGAACCGGGATTGAATCCCACGTTAACATTTTGTTTAATATGTGAATAACCTTCACTTATTATACATTGTTACAATTATCATAAACTAGGTTGTTCTTTTTGAGCGGTACCTAATAAAGTGATTTTGAAACAGAATATTAACGTGAGGGGAAATTGTAGGTCATTTTCGCGAAATCATCATACCAAATCAGTTTAAAATTCTCTTGATATTTTTCAAAATATTTCAAATTCGCAGCCTTTTATATTTATTAAAAATAACAAACTTTCGAGTTAAAAACTAACCCACAAGTGTTTATCCTAAAAGGTATCTCCATATGTATAAAACTTAAAAAAATGTCTATAACAATTATTTTTTTGGCAATGTGTTTCTTTTTTAATAACATCATCAAATATTATCATCTCTACTGTCAACAATATTTGAGGCTATTTTAAAAAGGAAACACATTGTTCCAAAATCACTTTATTAGGTACCGCTCAAAAAGAACAACCTAGTTTATGATATTTCCACCAATGAATAATATATGAAGGTTATTCATATATTAAACAAAATGTTAACGTGGGATTCAATCCCGGTTCATGGCTGTCGGTAATCGAGGGTGTTACACACTCGTCCACCGACTTTTTTTTTAGAAAACACATTGCCAAAAAAATTAATTATTAAAAATTTTAACGATAGATATCAATTGAATTTATGAATAAAATATATATTTTATGCAGAAAATATATAAACATAGAGAGACCTGACGCTTGTAGAAGAACTTTAACTGGACGTTTCTAACTTGAAAGGAGTTTACGATTTTGAATAAATTATTGAAGAAGCTTAGGACGAAAAAGTATACACACGTGAATAATTATTTTAAATTATAGTTTTATCCAAAATATAGAAATTTGTTTCTATTCCCAACTATGTATACTTATTTAACATTCCAAGGGCGATGCTAACTAAAACCTAAATACTTCATTTACTCTATAACACTTTTAACCCATCTATAAAGATAGTGGTCACCTCTCCCGTCAAAATAGACATCAAAGCTAGGGGAGATGTTAACTGAAACCTAAATACTTCATTATACTTTATACATATACACTATACATATACTTTTAAGCCAGTTGGTAAATCCCAAAGTCATGAATGGTAAAATACTCCATAAGTTCAGTTACAAATCGCAATTTCCGATCGCGCTAAATGCAGCGTGTAGCAAGCAAATGCACAGAAGCGAAGATGCAGCAAAGAGATGCGTACAGCCTTTCAAGAAACCTGGTATTTATGAAACTCTATATGGAGATAAAGCCTAAGATCATTTCAATGCCATACTAAATAAAAGAAATACAAGCAATAATAGAGTATGCAAATACAGCCAAAAATAAATAGCAGTTTCTCGAAACGAAAACAATTCTAGAGTGAAATATTTTGACTAGACTTAAAATTCCATCGAAAGAATCAGATAAGGATTTAACCTGGGATAAATTGCTCATGAAATTTTTTATAAGATTATTATATTAATTTAAAAAATGAAAAGAAATATATGTACTTAATAGTTTGGAAGGAAAATATATCTTTTTACAACAGGGATTGTTGTTGTGTCCAATGAAGAGCCTCAGATGTCTCCGTGCATATCATGGCCTGTATCATGTGTACTAGGGATAAGCAAAACAAAAAAAACTTCTGTTATGTACCTCCACTTCTCAGCTACACATGGTACCTTGGCCCTTGTACTTTATAATATGTATTTGTGTGCTTTTGAAAGTCTCTGAAGTTTATTCTAGCATCACGCTAGGGAACAATTGAAAAATATCATTTTTATTGCACGACTCTCTTGGCCAACTTCCGTGCATATCTATCACTGAAGTCGCAATGTCCTCTATCTAACAGGAATTATAATTTAACACTTTATTCGCTGTAGAGATAACACTTGAGAATTGGAGAAAGAGAAGGGTAAAACTTCTTGGGGATATCCCGATTAATGCTATAAGAATATTTCCAATAAAATCTTGATATAATAGCCTCTTGAATATAAATGGCATGCTATCGCTTTGTATTTGAATTATGGCTAACTTCTCTTTTGTGATTTATTGGCTGAAGAGCATTGTGTTGCAAATATGTTGCCTATAATTTTGTGTAACATTTTTATTTAATATTTAAAATATTCCTTATTGTTTTTTATATTTTAAGTATGATTAAAATTTACAATTATAAATAATATTATATGAAAGAAGACAAACAACGAGAAAAAAAGAAGAAAAAAGAAGAACAGGCAAGAACAGATACTTTACGTGGCTCTTATATATCCTTTCTTTTAATTTTATATGTTAATAAATATTTTAATGATTATATAATTGACGTGATCCCTATCTTACCATTTAAACACCCACAAAAACCAACACATTGCTCGATGCAGGTGTGTATGTATAGTTCTACTGTCTTCTAAGATCTCCTGATATCCCTATAGATTCGTTAAATATCTTAACCAATAAATTATTTATGATGCGGGGTATATGAGCAGAATAGCCCAATACAATTTAAGATGTATATATGTGCAGTCTCATTACGGTATGTTTAATTAAACAGGAGAAACCGCTGGAAGGGTTAACCACTGATGAGCCAGGCCCCTATTCAATATTTTTTTTCCATTGCATTAAGCTCAGTATAGTAAAGATTTTATATGAAATAGAAAAAAAGGAATCGTGCTAAAATAGTTAATTTTCTTGAACACTACCTTCCTTTTTTATTATAATGCTAAAACGCTCTGGCTTTTCTTTAGCCACTTATCAATCTTTCGCTTTTTTTTATAGCGCTATTTAGGTTAAGAATTCCCATTTGTAAGATTTATTCAATAAGATGGCCATTCACCAGAGAGAGAATTTGGCTCGCAGCTAAATTAATGGAATCAAAAGAGGAAAATAGCGATTTTGCCCAAATAAATTTCTCGGAGAATTTAATTTCGATCTTTTTTTCACAAAGAGACATTAGAATAATGGTTCTTATCTCAAAGCCTATCTCTTTCTCTCTAATGACGAGAAGAGAACGATACTTCTAGAGTATCCAGAAAAGAGACAAGTCTAGAGAAAGAAATCTAAGAAGTAAGTCTAAAGAAAAAAGCCTAGAAAAAGATATAGAGAAATTAAGTATAGAATCGTGGCTGGAAGTCTAGCAAGAGGTCTAGAAACAGGTCTGAAGGAGAAAGTTTGGAGGCAAAAACTAGAGAATAAAGCTTTAGAATCGTATATAAAGAAATAAATAGGTCTAGAAACATGTTTATACAAGAAGTCAATCTAGAAGCAGAAAGGTACTAGAAACAAGTCAAGGAAAGAAAGTCTAGAAATATATATAGAGAAATAATGTAAAGAATCACATAGAGAAGTGGAAGTTTAGAAAAAGATCTAGAAACAGGTCAAAAGAAGAAAGTCTAGAATCAAAACTAGAGAATAATGTTAAGAAGCATGTGCATATAAGAAACAGGTTTAAAGAAGGGTTCTAGAAACAGGTCTCAGGAAGAAATTCTAGAAACATATAAATAGAGAACAATGTCTCGAAGTAAGTATGGAGTGAGTCTAGAAGCAGGTTAGATAAGAAGCCAACCCAAAAAACAGGCCTATATAAAGAAGGCAGTCTAAAAACAAGTCTGATGAAATGGTTCAGAAAAATAACTAGAGAATGAAGTCTAGAATCAAATATAGAAATGGTAGTCTAGAAGCAGGTCTGTATATAAGAATCCAAGCTTAAAATACGTCTAAAGAAGGAGGTCTAGAAACAGGTCTAAAAATAAAGTCTAAAAGCAGGTCTAAAGAATAAAGCTCAGAAGCAGAACTAGAGACCACAAAGTCTAGGAGCAAGTATAGAGAAAGAGGTCTATAAGCAGGTTAGATAGAAAGCCAAGCTAGAATCAGGTGTAGAGAGGCAAATCTGCCAAAGAAAATAGATATAAAGCGAAACGGAGCCAAGCTAGAGCAGAAGCAGGTCTAAATAGAAACGGAGCCAAGCTAGAGCAGAAGCAGGTCTAAATAGAAACGGAGCCAAGCTAGAGCAGAAGCAGGTCTAAATAGAAACGGAGCCAAGCTAGAGCAGAAGCAGGTCTAAATAGAAACGGAGCCAAGCAAGAGCAGAAGCAGGTCTAAATAGAAACGGAGCCAAGCTAGAGCAGAAGCAGGTCCAAATAGAGACGGAGCCAAGCTAGAGCAGAAGCAGGTCTAAATAGAAACGGAGCCAAGCTAGAGCAGAAGCAGGTCTAAATAGAAACGGAGCCAAGCTAAAAGCAGGTTTAGAAAAGCAAGTCTGGCAAGTCTAAATAGAAACGGAGCCAAGCTAGAGCAGAAGCAGGTCTAAATAGAAACGGAGCCAAGCTAGAGCAGAAGCAGGTCTAAATAGAAACGGAGCCAAGCTAGAGCAGAAGCAGGTCTAAATAGAAACGGAGCCAAGCTAGAGCAGAAGCAGGTCTAAATAGAAACGGAGCCAAGCTAAAAGCAGGTTTAGAAAAGCAAGTCTGGCAAGTCTAAATAGAAACGGAGCCAAGCTAGAGCAGAAGCAGGTCTAAATAGAAACGGAGCCAAGCTAAAAGCAGGTTTAGAAAAGCAAGTCTGGCAAGTCTAAATAGAAACGGAGCCAAGCTAGAGCAGAAGCAGGTCTAAATAGAAACGGAGCCAAGCTAGAGCAGAAGCAGGTCTAAATAGAAACGGAACCAAGCTAGAGCAGAAGCAGGTCGAAATAGAAACGGAGCCAAGCTAGAGCAGAAGCAGGTCTAAATAGAGACGGAGCCAAGCTAAAAGCAGGTTTAGAAAAGCAAGTCTGGCAAGTCTAAATAGAAACGGAGCCAAGCTAGAGCAGAAGCAGGTCTAAATAGAAACGGAGCCAAGCTAGAGCAGAAGCAGGTCTAAATAGAAACGGAGCCAAGCTAGAGCAGAAGCAAGCTGAAGTGAAGCAGAGCCAGGCCAAGCCTACTCACCTCGGCGCAGAGACCGGCAAGGAAGTCTCCCATCCTCTAGGGATGGACGGCCCATCCTCCTGGGACCTGGCCCCGGGACTTCGCTCTGGGACCACAGGATTCCCTTCCACACTCGCCGATACTTCATCGATGGTTCTACAGCTCGTACCTTCACTCAACATACTCTCTCCCTTTTTGCATATCACCCGGAACGTACTGCCAACCCAAGTATTGATTTCGAGCCCGACTTTACTTCTACGATTGGTGTTATTGACGTTATACGACCGTAGCTTAAAGATATTAAAAAATCATATAAATTGATTTAAATCTTCTGGACATAAGTTGAACATTTCAACATATTTCTGGAGATAAGTTTTTTTATTTCATTTTATTAAAGCAGTCTCAAGCTTTCAGGAATCTCTGCCCTTCTACAGGAGAACATAAATAAACGAATAAAACGCCGCCTGATGTCAAACCATTACAATTTGTCAAAATTCGAAACTATTATAGACGCGTAAGATTCTTTTAAAAATAAAACAATTTCTACTGTCCTTACTGCAATGGAAAAATTAATGAGAGAGCCTGGCTCATCAGTGGTGAACCCTCCCAGCGGTTTCGCCAGTTTAATCTACCATTGGTAGATGGCCAGGCCCTCTCATTAATTTTTCCATTGCAGTAAGGGCAGTAGAAATTGTTTTATTTTTAAAAGAATCATAAGTGTCTATAATAGTTTCGAATTTTGACAAATTGTAATGGTTTGACATCAGGCGGCGTTTTATTAATTTATTTATGTTATCCTGTAGAAGGGCAGAGATTCCCGAAAGCTTTGAGACTGCTTTAATCATCTCCAGAAATCTGTTGAAATGTTTAATATAAAAAACTACCATACTTTTCAGGACAACGACAATGACAATGAAAAAGGTTTATTGATTTCTAGTCAACTGTTAAAAAAATATATATAAACAAAATATAACAAAATAAAAAAATTAAAATTTCTAATTATTTGTATCAGACGAATTCCACTGGATGTCGTCTAGTTCAAGGTCGCATTCTGCCCTTTCAGGACAACGAGACAATAACGTATTACATTTTTTTTTTGTTAGAGATATGGCACCGTATAATGAGAATCCCATGAATAGACAGATTAAGAAATGAAGATGTTATGAACAAGATCAAGTTAGGATATGTTCTACTGGATACTATTGAGAGGAGAAGCATGTTTGGATATCTTATCCAAAACTCGGAGTAGATAAAGGTTTTGTTGGAGGGACGTATGGAGGAAAAATAAGATAGCGAAAGGCTGAGAATGAAATTCATGGACAATTTTTGGAGAAGATCCTAAGATATCTTCAAAAGAATAGCCATAGAAAGGATGCTTTGAGAAGTCAGGAACTCATGGGTTATGGGGAAATGGATGGAGATATATTTTTAAAATCATTTCATCAAGAAGTCAGAACAAATCAGCTTAGATGGTTAGGCATCCCGTCAAAATATATTGCAAGAGATAACTCCAACACAAGTACTACCTCAACTGAGCTTACTAACCAAACATCTGCCGACATGTGAAATCCCCTGCGATACCTCTCAGTCAATTCGACAAACTAGCTAACAACTACATCTACTTGTCTCTTTAGTGTCTTCTATATACCATTTTGTGTAGATTACAGAGATAAGAAAGCTCGTATACTTTATGCTCATGATATACGACAGGTATTATCTCTCTGGTGACGGATTGATTTTCTTTAATCATTTTACAGAGATATACATTAGACAACGTCGTATTTTGTTCTAAACCCCAAATTCAATTGAAGATAGTTATGTTTGGTGTTATGAAGGTGTTTTTAACGTTTCAAATGCACGTTCTAAGAAAATTTTGACTCAACGATAAAAGATAGTGCAAAAATGAAATTGTATTGGGATCACAATTTGATAAATTAAATAAATAAAATAAATATTTCCTAATAGTGCAAATGAAATTGCTGATGGCTTGTTCCCTCTATAGGAATACATATCAACTAAGCTTTGATTTTTTAATTATTCTAGAATATTGGCCAAATACCCTTTCTTGATTAATCAAGAAAAGGTCAATATTCTGGAATAATTAAAAATGATTATTAATATATCGTTAATATGTGAATACACTGCAAATATGAAGAACGTGTACATATTATTCATTGTTACTAATATCATAAACTAGGTTGCTCTTTTTGAGCTGCACTTAATAAAGTTATTTTGGAAAAATGATTATAAATTAATACCGGGATTGAATCCTGCATTAACATTTTGTTTAATACGCGAATAACCTTCACATATTATTCATTGTTTCAATTATCATGAACTAGGTTTTTCTTTTTGAGCGGTACCTAATAAAGTGATTTTAGAAAAACAAGAAAAAAATGATGATAAATTAATATTTTCACAGAATCAACAGAAGCTCTTGTACTGCAGCAGTAACCTCTACATACGTGTGTGTTGTGGGGGGGGCCACAGTTTAAAATAGAAAACAAGGTGGGATTAACTCAAGCCTTTGTGGCAGCCTGGGGAGTTAATTAACTCTCTGTACATCATCATTATTATCACCATGAAGATTGTTCCGGTCGTGGGAAGCCCCCCTCTCTCCGTTAAACTTGTGTTTCTCGGAAGTTAACGATACCTAAGTTGTTATAAAATAGTTTAAATTATTTTGAAAATAGAGCAATCCATAAATAAATCTTTAATTAAAAAGGCATATATTGGATCAAAATACCATTTATTTTACCAATATTTCAGTTGGCTGAACGCCAACCTTTATCAAGGTGTTATAACATTTTAATGTGTGTCTATAATGTTATAACACCTTGATAAAGGTTGGCGTTCAGCCAACTGAAATATTGGTAAAATAAATTATATTTTGATCCAATATATGCCTTTTTAATTAAGGTTTAAATTATATTCAACAAAGATGCATATATTGGATTTATAATTATTTTATCGTTCCAATATTTCGAGGGACAACTCGCCTCTCTTTATCGAGGATGTTTATGTTTTTCACTCAAACATGCGAGCACGCGTACACCAATCTCGTTCTACAAGACCAATGAAAGAATTGTATCTTTGATTTAAATATTACATTCAGTATATATACAGCTAACAATTATATATAACTAGCCGAGTGACCCGGGGTACGCCCGGGATTTACCCGAGTGCTTATCTGCCCTAGTGAATATATATTTGGTTAGAGCATTCCTAGCTAAGTAGAATAATTTGAATATATAGTTTTAATATTTAATTTATATATAATTTAAAATAGCCTATCGTCTTCCTCGTATTTTTTTTAACCTATGTATGGAAATTTAGGTACCGTAAAAAAAAAACTTTGCTTCAATAATATATATATATATATATATAAAACACCCAGGCTAAGTTTCGAACCAAGGTTGTGGAAATACAAAGCCGCACACCTAACCATTAAGCTACGCTTGGCTTTATAAATATTCGCATGTAAAGCTATTTCAGGCCTTACATATTTCTAACGACCTTTTTGAAATAGGTTTTTGAAACATGGAAATTATAATACTTTAAATAAATAGAAATAGAGTGAACACAAATAAAACATACCAAATATTTCGAATTAGAGCAGTTATTTTAAACGGCGAATTAGATCAGTTATATCTAAAAATGAAAATATAATGCCACGTTTTTATTTTTTTAAAACGCTAATTTTAGTTTAGTAAAACTTTATTTTTAAAGTTTATTATTTTAAAAGTGAAATGTTTGTTAATGAAATAGACATTTTGCCTAAACTCATTTATTGCGGCTTTCTTTTACAAGCCATTTGTTTATGTGTATTTTTACATATCGTTTTTATTGAGTTTTTACTAATTTAGTATGTACATCATTGACTTTTAATGAATGGAAAATAAAAATGAAAATAAACACATGAAAAATTAAAATAACATTTTAAAGGAAATTATGTACAATTGAAAATTGTTTCTGTAACGTCTCAATATAAATCTTCAAATCGAGCGAGCGTCTATAAATATTTCGATTTAGATCAAGTATTCTAAACGTATGTGTTATTAAGCGAACTATTATTAATAAAATATTGAGAAGATTTAGATTTTAAACGTATTTATAATTTTTTAGTACTTGATAGAGGGCGCTGTTCGTGAGCTAAGTAGAATAATTTGAATATATAGTTTTAATAATTGATTTATATATTTTTTAAAATAGCCTATCGTCTTCCCCGTATTTTTTTTACCTGTGTATGGAAATTTTGGTTTGAATTAGTGAACTACTGCGAATTTGTATACCGGACATACAAACAAACATACAAACATTGATTTTTATATATATAGATATTACAGATCAATACCATTTGTATTATTTTGTCTACACATTGTGCGTGAAAGAGAGAGAGAGAGATTTATATACAACAGTGTAATTGTAAATAATTGTGTATGTATACATATTAATTCTAAATTAATGATAAAATTTTGAAAAAAAAAAGAGTAAATTAAATGTATATACATAGTTATTTACAAACAATTAAGATATGAATTCTTTATACATTTCTGGAAAATCAATTTTTCTTTAAGTTTAAATTATATTTTAAACTTTGTGTCCGCCGCACTTTTGAGAAAGTTAGATGACGCATTATATAACGAGCATCTATTATAATTAGGTAACTAAACTTTGATGATAGACATCGCCATCTATCGGTATAAATATCAACTAAACGTATGCTTAGCAACGAAAAACCAACGCGTTTCGTTCTGTCGATTCTTGTTGTGTTCAGAAAAGATTCTTTAGATGTAACCAAATACTTTCCGAATTACCTCTTTTCTTTTTCGTAGCAAGGATATAGGTTGATTAATCATTCAATCGGACATATCCCGGGCAAAGCCAGGCCACATTAAACTAATATAATAATAATAATTTTTAATCCAATATAATGCGGCTTATGATTGTAGAACGACATTTGAAAATTTTCCCACGTGTGATTCTTTTGAACTGAAAATCGAAATTTATTTTAAGGAGAACTAACGATTATTTCTAACCTTAGGGATGAAGAATGAAAGAATGAATTTTGAAGAGTAATGTTAATTCCCATCCCTGGACACTTTATTTTTCCGTTTATCATTACTCTTCACAATTCATCCTTTCATGCTTCATCCCTAAGGTTAGAAATAATCGTTATTTCTACTTAAGATAAATTTCAATTTTCAGTTCAAAAGAAACACATGCGGGAAATTTTTCAAATGTCGTTCAATAATAATTTTTATAAAAATATTATTTTGATATTGTAAACAATAGTATTTGCTTGTTGAAGAACAATATTTGCTCGAAAACCTCAAATAAAAAATAAACCTTTTGCCCAAAAAAATGATAATATTTCCCTATTCGAATATTAATAAAGGCGAAAATATAATAATGATAATAATAATAATAATCACAACATATTTTTCTTTTATCTCTCGGTTTTGTTCCAATAGTTTCATTTCTGTTGAGTGTGGGCATTTCATATTGGAGCTAAGTCAGCCTGCTACTAGAGTAGTGCCTTCAGTCAGAGTAGTGATTCCAGGGGAGTCAGCCTCCTCTAAGGACATTGGTGTAGAGTGTTGAGTGTGTGTTTGTCAAATTTGTTATTTGCACGTTAAAGAGCAAAAAACCGAAGCTTTCATCATATCAGAAAAGAATTAAAAAATAAACACTTTACCTAACAACAGCAACCAATTTTCCTTATATTAAGAATCACAATAATGTTGTTGTTGTTGTCATGTCCAATGAAGAGCCTCAGATGTCCCCATACATCTCTATCACAGCAGCAGCAATGTCCACTATCTTGGGTGTGTAAAGCTGCTGCTCTGGGTCTATATCACAATAATGTGATGAAGTAATATTAATAATCCTTATTCAGAAAATCTACATATTGACGATATTTGAGCAAAAATACGTATAGCAATTAGATTGCTTTGTTAATTTTTATTTAAAAACGTCTAATGAAGAGCTTGGTCTCCAACGCTTACGTTTTATGTGAAGAAAATTTACTAAAAAAGAAATAAAAAGATTCTGTACGCTTATTTGGTCAAATGTCGTTTGATATTAATAATAAGAATGATTATTATATTAAGATATGCAACTTTAATAAGGCGTTAGATATATCAATTGAGAACAAATGTAGATAAATGGAAAAAAAAAGAAAGCAAAACACACGTAGCTAGAAATAAATAAACGAAGATAACAGTCCATCTTAGAAGAGAGAACACTCCGAATTTAAGACCCCGCACAAGGTCTTGTAAATATGCAAATACACTGTAAATGTGATGTACATATTCTTCATTATAAATATCATAAGCTAGGTTGCTCTTTTTGAGTGGAACCTAAAAAAGTTATTTTGTAACTTGGAAGGATTTAGAGGATGTTATTCATAGAACGGTGTATTCGTATAGTCCAGGGGTCGGCAAACTTTTGATTCGGAAGAGTCAAAAATTACAATTTACAAAATTTCAAAGTTTTTAAAGAGCCACAAATTTTTGTTCTTGCCAAAAATAAATAGTAATACCCCATAGATGTAGGCAGTCTTCTATATATACCACAATAGTTCATGAATTTATTAAATTCAATTTGAAATCTTGAGATATCATTCAACCAGCACGTATCCTCCACCATGCTTCACGTATATTTCCAAAAATTTGTTTTTAATACATAAAGAATGTAATATATATTTTCTCTCTCTTTCAATATCATAAATATTTAAAATATGTATATAATAATTTTTGTATATAAAAATAGTATTTATCATCAATTTATTAACGTGATACTCCTGTTGAAGGACTGACAAGTCCGAAAGCTTGAAATTAAAAAGTTGAAAAAGAAACTTAGCCCTGGAAGCTTTATTTATTTCATAATAAAAAATAAGTAGTACTTGCATAAATAAATATTTACATATGGAACTATATAAAGAGCTTCACATCCAAAGAGCCGCATGTAGCTCGCGAGCCACAGTTTGCCGACCTCTGGTCTAGTCTATTAAAAACGATGTATTTTGACCACTGACCAACTCCGCGACCGTTATTATTGGGTAAGAAGAGATAAGGCGTTCAATCTCAGTTCGCTCCACGGCACGACGACGTGACCACCTTCACTCTGAGAGCACGTACCCAACTGTACCAATTTATAGATAAGTGGACTTTCCTTCCAATTGTCCCCTCGCGCTCGATTTCCCACCACCTCAACACAATGACTCGATATGTACAGAATGTGGTGGCACCTCTTCTGTTTAAAAATGTCATGATTGCATTAGCGCGCCATCTGTTATGAAAATTCGAAACTATTATAGACGCGTATGATTATTTTTAAAAATTAAACAATATATACTGCTATGGAAAAATTAATGGGAGGGCCTGGCTCATCAGTGGTGAACCCTTCTAGCGTTTTCGCTAGTATGGTAGATTAAACTGGCGAAACCGATGGGAGGGTTCACCACTGATAAGTCAGGCCCTCCCATTAATTTTTTCACTGCAGAAAGGGCAGGAGAAATTGTTTATTTTTTAAATAAAAAAGAATCATACGCGTCTATAATAGTTTCGAAAGTTAGAAAAAAAAGTATTGAAACAATACACATTTTGGTTTATGATCCCAGTTTTGGTAAATTCGACAGATTCCATAACCCCTCTCGTAGGATGTTATAAAATCGAAGCCGTCCCTGTACTGATGAGGGCTATAGCCCAAAACTATGGTATACAGGTTGTTGGCGTTTTGTCTGGAAACTGGTGTTGTAGCATATTCTTAAAATCACCACCTTAACCTTATGTACTCGGGTGATTAACTAAAATGCATTGTTTTTGATGAGAGAAGCGTGGACGCGGCCGCTTGGCGGCGCTGCATGAAGATAACTGACCAATGGGAACGCCCCCCCCCCTTCCTGCCGCCGTCATCTTGTATATAGTTTTTAGCCAGCCTTTGTTTCTACTGCTGTGTGCGGTTACTATTCCTTTGCCATCATATATATCCTTATATTTAATAATAATATTATATTTATAAATCACTTATTTGGCTGTTCTTTTGCATCACCGACCCACAACATGGTAGCAGAGCGTGGTTAGCTGCATTAAAAAGAACGAAAAGTAAGTGAAACCAAGATGGCGTCGTCTTCCCAAGCGCTTGCCCTCAACGTCGAGAAGCTCACCGGCAGCAATTATCGATCATGGAAATTTAACATGAGGATGCTTCTGATCGAAAGAGGATTATGGGAATGTGTAATTAACGAAGAAACGATCGACGCTGATGAGGATCAAAGAAAATATGAGAAGACAAAAATTAAACAAGAAAAGGCACTGGCAACGATTGCTCTATCAATTTCTACAGAGCAACAAATACACGTTATCGACTGTAAGACTGCAAGTGAAGCCTGGACGACCCTGGAACAAATATTTGAACCGAAATCAAGGGCGCGAATTCTTCAACTCAAGAAACAATTCGTGAACATCAAGTTCATCGAAGAAGAAGATATGATAAATTACCTATCAAGATTAAAGACCTGCAGTGATCATCTCAGAGAAGCGGGATGTGAAGTAAAGGATGAAGATCTGGCATACTCTATGCTAGCTGGACTACCAGACTCCTATGATGGGATTATAATGAACTTTGGCAACATGACGGATGATGAGTTCACGTCATCCAAGGTAAGGCAGGTCCTGCTAACGGAACACGAGAGAAGAAAAACCAGAAAAGAGGATTCATCCAAGGAGGTGCTACAGGTAAACAAGCATCAAAATAACAGCAGCACCGACAGTCGAAGAAAATGCTACCGATGCGGGAAGATCGGCCACATCGCCACCAACTGCCGAGGAATGAAGCAAACAACTACTTGGAACCGCGATAATCAGCATTATCAGAGGAAGGTAAACAAATCAGATAACTTCCTGGCTGCACTCAACCTAACGAGCGACGAGGATTCGTGGCTGCTGGACAGCGGAGCAACCAACCATGTATGCAGAAACAAAGACTGGTTCGTTGACCTTCGGGATGTGTCATCTGATCCTATTATGACTGCGAGTGGGACAACTGAGGCCAAAGGATATGGACACATATTTCTCCAGACGTCTATCCATAATGAAAGCATCGAAATCAAGCTAAACAATGTGTTATACGTCCCAAATGTGCGAAGGAATCTGCTGTCAGTCTCCAAGATAGAAGAAAACGGCAACCGTGTGACCTTCCGTAATATGGTAGCTCGCGTTTTCAACCCAGAAAACAGAATTATAGCGGAAGCGACAAATGTAAATGGCCTCTACATTGTGAAAGGTAAGACCTTAAACTCCAGTAAAACAGCATTTAATAGTGAAAGGGACCATTTTCAGAACAATTCCTTGAGAACGTGGCATCAAAGGTTATGCCATATTGACAGTAACGCCATCGAAAAGATGGCGCGGGAGGAGCTGGTAATAGGCTTAGAAATTTCCTCTAGAGACAAAGGCCTATGCGACGATTGTTGTATCGCCAAATCCACTAAAGCGTCACATAAAAACCTAGGCAATATTAGATCTAAACAGACCTTGGAGCTTATCCACACAGATATTTGCGGTCCAATGCCGGTAAAATCAACCGGAAGCAATAGATACTTTCTATCTTTTGTTGATGATTTCTCAAGAAGAATTACTGTGTATTTTCTGAAAAACAAAGATGAAGTATTAAAACATTTCGATATCTATAGAGCCACTGTAGAGAGACAAACTGGTAATAAAATTAAAGTGTTACGATCGGATAATGGACTTGAGTTTTGCAATAGAGATTTTCAAGACAAATTACAAAAACTAGGGATAAAGCATGAACGCACAAACGTGTATTCTCCGCAAATGAACGGTGTGGCAGAACGTGTAAATCGAACACTTTTAGATATGGCCCGCGCTTGTTTACATAGCGCTAATCTCCCCCAAAGATTTTGGGCAGAGGCGGTAAACACAGCTGCTTACATTAAAAACAAATGTTATAATAGTGCTCTAAAAGACAAAGTACCTGATGGACTTTGGTTAGAAAGAAATCCTAGTGTAAGACACCTAAAAGCATTTGGATGTTTGGCATATAGCCATATACCAAGAGAAAGAAGGCGAAAATTAGACCATCGGGCATGTAGATGTATTCTGGTAGGTTACTCCACTCAAACACGTGGATACCGTCTCTGGTGCCCAGAATCACAAAAGGTGATTGAAACAAAACATGTTAGATTCGATGAGTCTAAAATTGGACTAGAGTGGACCAAAATAGTCGAAGAGACAGAACCGGAAAGGTACAACCACGTTTGGCTAGAACCTGAGACTAATCATGATAACGACCTAGAGAATGAATTACCGAGTAATTTGGATTCAGTGGGGGTAGAGGACACCCTACCACAACCCTCCACCTCCAAAAACATTGTTCGAAATCCATATGGGAGAAAAGGTAAACCAAGAGTAGAGTTAAATTTTTTAGATGGTACCGAGCCGCAAAGTTTTGAAGAGGCAGTCCAATCTCCCGAAGCCATGTATTGGAGAAAAGCAATGGAAGATGAGCTTAGAGTGCTTCAGGAACGAGGCACTTGGGAGTTATCAACATTACCGCCGGGAAAGAAACCGATTAGCAGCAGATGGGTGTATAAAGTGAAGACAAATGAGAGCGGAAATGTAAAGCGTTTCAAAGCACGTTTAGTAGCTAGAGGTTTCTCACAGAAACAAGGAATCGATTTTCAGGAAACTTATGCACCTGTTATTAACTTAGCTGTAATCAGAGTTTTAATAACGTTAAGTTTGAACATGAAATGGTACAATAGACATCTCGACGTAGATAACGCTTATCTATAGGCCTTAGAAGAGAAAGAGAGGATGAAAGCTATTCCATATAGGGAACTAATCGGGTCGCTCCTTTATCTTGCGAATTGTACTAGGCCAGACTTAATGTTTTCTGTTACGAGATTAGCTCAATTCTCCAGCAACCCTGGACGTCGACATTGGCAAGCTGCCAAACACGTCTTAAGATATTTACACGGCAGCTTAAATCTATCTCTCGTTTATCGCCGGACTGATTCCAATGATGTTTGTGCATACAGTGATGCAGATTGGGCTAGCGACATCGATGACAGACGGTCCAATAGTGGGATCCGCTATCACTATAGGACATTCCTTAGTCATATGGAAGACTAGCAAACAGAAGTGTGTCTCACTTTCCACAATGGAGGTAGAATATTTAGCGCTATCTCAGACCACTAAGGAAGCAGTTTGGATCGCTACCATCTTGAAAGAATTAAAGTTCTTATCGAATTTTGCCTTTCCCTTGATAATTCATTGCGATAATAGATCCGCTATAGACTTTTCCAAAAATAATGTGGAGAACAACAGATCCAAACACATTGACATAAGATACCATCACGTCAGAGAAAGAATAATTAGCGGAGATATCAAGATTGTCTACATCCCTACAAAGGAGAACCTGGCCGACGTCTTCACCAAGACCCTGAGCAAAGTGGCTCACAAGAACGCCTGTGACTTCATGAACTGCTCTCCAGTCCAGCGCTTCAGTGGGGGAATGATGAGAGAAGCGTGGACGCGGCCGCTTGGCGGCGCTGCATGAAGATAACTGACCAATGGGAACGCCCCCCCCCCCTTCCTGCCGCCGTCATCTTGTATATAGTTTTTAGCCTGCCTTTGTTTCTACTGCTGTGTGCGGTTACTATTCCTTTGCCATCATATATATCCTTATATTTAATAATAATATTATATTTATAAATCACTTATTTGGCTGTTCTTTTGCATCACCGACCCACAACAGTTTTAATGCCTTTTTTAACGAGAAAATTGTCACCTTTGGTACATGAATACCCTCCTCCCGCAACTTTACATTAAAAATAAAAGTAAATAACTCTTCCATCTCGTGTGTTGAAGGGATTTCTTGAAAATGAGTAGGCCTCTAAATCCGTCAAGGTTTTTGGTAGATGGGTCTTTTAAATAGAAAATTAAAGATGCCATCAATGCCATTTGAATTTTAGAGACTTTTAAAATATTTTATAGATTTTATTGCATCTTTATAATGGGAGAGGTGCCTCTTTTTGGTATACTAAATTGTATTCTGGCCTTAAAATCTATCTTTCTATTTCACCAGTTTGAACACCTTTTTGGCCAATTCGACCGATTTTATAACTTTCCTCTTAGGATGTTATTAAATCGAAGCCGCCCCTGTACTGATGAGAGCCATTTCCGAAACCAGAGTATATAGGTGTTAAATACTTGTTTGAATTTTCCCAAAACTGAAATTATGGAAAATTCTTCATCACCTCATTAATTATAATTAGTTATTAATAATATTAATTAATTAAGAATAATTATTCTGTACTGGTGTGATAAACCGAAAGACATTGTTTTATTGCATTTTTAGCGAGAGTAGTGCCCTCTTTTGGTATATTTCTAAATATAAGGTTGTCTCAAAAGTTCGTGGTTTTTCTTAAAACTTTGTTTTTCTTGGTGAATAATATTATTACGGCAAATACATAATAATACAACTACTTTATACATAATACAAAGATATTATATATAATGACGAATAATATTGGTATTTCAATTTTTTGCAAGTGTTTACGAAATTTTGGGAACAACCTTGTAGGTTTGAGAGAGTCCTTCTTTTCGCTATACCATTACCTGTGGATGTAGGATGTCCGAGAGACCTCGTGAGAATGTGGAGTGTCCGGGAAGTACTACCGCCGTTATGAGGACGTACCATTGTCGGCTGGAGGACAAGGCGACTCGCATTGTTGCCGGCTAGCAGGTCGGGTCTCCGTCTCACACAGAGCGCCGTTGCCGCAGCTCACGGTGCGAACTTGGAAGCCATGGCCACAGGTGGAGGAACACTGCATCAGCTATTCAAGTTTCCTTATTTAGTTGGATGAACGGTTACTTACCGCGGACCACTGGCCCACCAACCAGCGAGGACACGGCCGTTCTGAGCACGGGCGGGACTCCGGAGGACGACGTCGTGAACAGGATCGAGGACTGAGAGCCACCCGTGTGCCATTGTCAACTCGCTGCATGCACTGGACACGTCGTGTCTGGTGTCCTCCGTCACAGCTGGCAGAGCACGGTCCCCAGGATCCTTCTACCCATCTACACACCCCCTCTGTCCATCAGCATCTTACATGTCTCATCTCTTATCATTTTTACATACACTCGCGGTAACAAATCTCTATTTCAAAATACTATATTATTAAGAACAATAAACTTCAATGAGCAATACGCTCAAATTTTTAACGGTTGCCTTATAACTACAACAATGGCTCACTTTATTCAGAAAAGTTATAACAATTCTATACTAAAAGGTTGGGGGAAAAGTTTTTCGAGTCACCTTTAAATATGAAAAATACATAAGAAAGTGCTCCATTAAACGAAACAGACCGCAATAACAGAGTATATTTTCAAGACTATATAAGAAGGATTGGGTAGGATCTTAACTCTAGCCATTTCATCAATTTTCTAATTAATCATTTTAGCAGTGTACACTCATGGACAAAACTTGAGGTTTCATATTCTAAGCATAAACCACTTCTTATTTGTTTATATAACGGCGGATTTCCTATGCATGTATCTATAAAAATATATATTTATATAATACTAGACATATGACCCGGCTTCGCCCGAGAATTCCCCTGATTGCAATTTCCTTCATACTGAAAGTACATCAATAATAAATATTAGAAGTGCCATAGAATAGCAATACAGAAGTAACACATAAACTACAGGAAAAAAGTGTGTGTGATGGCAAAAATTGTATTATATTAGTGTTTAGGTATTTGATTTAATTAATATAATTGATATAAATGAGTTTTAAAAATTGTAAAAAAAAAAAAATAATGCATCGGCCGGGAATCGAACCCGGGCCGCCCGCGTGGCAGGCGAGCATTCTACCACTGAACCACCGATGCTTTAAAAAAAGGCCATATTTAGGTATTCATTCCATTCCGGATTAGTCCGCGTAAAAAAAGTTCTTCAAATGAAAAAAAGAAATAGCCAAAAATACTAATCAAAATGCAGCCGAAAATTTTCCTCAGGTTTATAAAAAGCGACATGCAAAATTTGGTACCAATTGGTTCAGTAGTTTTTGAGTTTATCGCGAAACAAACAGACATTGACTTTTATATATATAGAGACATACATATTATAAGGTTCAACTTTCTTAAGTTTTGTCTATGAGTGTACATATGGTCTTATTATTTCCAAGTTCGATGAGATATCGCTTTAGTCGAGTATATGAGAAATAATAATAATAAAAAAACCAAGGAGTAGGCATTTATTTAGCAATGGGCAGCAGCTTCACGGCCCCTAGAGGACGAATACGCAAATTGCATTCCGCTTATCTACCCAGATAACTGCGTCTAGTGTAAGTCTCACTAATAGTCAAGATTTTATTGATAAAATATGAGACCAATGTGCCAACCTTTGGTCTTTACATATCATATATATGCATATTGTTTATATGTATGCATTATCTAATATATGCATATTTGAGAGAATTCTTTTATTCTTAAAATGTGAATTTTAACGAACGATTCAATAGAAATAGCATGCGAGAATATATAAAAGAGAAAGGAGTATCAAATTAAACTAATCAACTTAGATCAGCCAGTATCTAATGGAGTTTGTTATTATACATTTTATGTACTCCTGTAGAAGGACAGAGATTTCTGAAAGCTTGATATTGCATTAATAAAAATCTACAAAGATAGCCTCTCCCGTCAAAATAAACGTCAAAGCTAGACGCTATCTATTGACCGTCGCCGCAAACTAGCGGCCTCGGGTCAGTGACAAAGCCACAGCACCAGCTTTGTCAAACTGAAAATCGTCCATCTTGTCTTTGTAGATCAATATCCTCAGGAAAAAATTCCATCTATTGATAAAAATGAACTCATCTCCAGAAACCTGCTGTATAATTTTAATTTAGATCAAGTTCATCTACTAGTCCATGTTGACTGATGCAAAGTTGCTCCTTTTGCAGAAGGTCATGAACTTGGCTCTGAGAAATCTCATACGGTGGCTCATCGGCACAGCTATATGAACCTCATAACTCTCCGCTCATTGCAAGCGTCTTCTCTAACGCTGTTTCTACGTGCCATGTCTACTCGACCAGGACTTCTGCCTCCTTTGTCTAAACTTTGCCAGTTCTTGCTATGGACTCCCGTGTGTGTTATTTCCACAGTCACCTAGACCTCATCTCAAAACACTATACAATACACGTAGAAATCGACGACAAAGTGGCTTGAAGAATGAAAAAGTTTTAATAGAAAATATTGTTTATATTTGTCTTAAACATACGTATTTGTAAAAAAGGGTCAAGTTCTTATCTCTTCTAGTAAAACCACTAACTGTGCGTAACCCGGGAAGATTCTTGGAGCCACGTACAGAAGTCGCTAGCCGGGTATTTCAGTAAAAGTTGGTAAAAACCATTAAAACCTATCTCAATAGAAATTCATAGAACGCTGAGAAACTGACAGAGTGAGTCCTCAATTATTCTTTTTTTTTAGCGCTCTCCATTGACATGGTGCTTTTAGTTCCTGCTTACCACGTAGGCGACCTGGATTCGATCCCGGCAAATCTTTTTTATTAAATTGTTGCCGTAGTACAACCGTTAACACGTCTGATAATAAATCATAAGAATACAAGGTCGAATTCGTTTCTATCGAAAATAGAAATTCTCTTTAGAAAAGTGGTCCTTTAAGTTTTAGAAGTGTCAGCATAGCTTCAGCAGCTCGATAACAAAATGATTGAAAGTCTCTCCCCTAAAACATTTCTATGCCGAGATCTAACATGGTATAAGGTTGTCCAAAAGTTCGTAAACACTTGCAAAAAAAGTGAAATACCAATATTATTTGCCGTTATGTATAATGTCTTTGTATTATGTATAAAATAATTGTATTATTATGTATTCGCCGTAATAATATTATTCGCTAAGTAATAAGAAAAACAACATTTTGAGAGAAACACGAACTTTTGGGATAACCTTATAAAAAATAAAAAAAAAGAAGAGCGATGATCATTTATGAGATTCTTTACGCGGGAGGGCAGCGGTCGGTGTTGCATGTGGTAATCCGGGGCTGGGGTTTGGTGGCCTGCAGACAGAGGTGGTCATCCACCTCAGCGCCGTTGATGCGGTTACGGCACACAGGGCGGGAGATAAAAAAACCCTGCACCACACGTCACTAGCCGTCATCAGCCTACATCAACGTGGGGGATGGACACCCACCTCCCCCGCAAGACACGGAGCAGGGCGATGGCTTGCTGATATCCCATCGGAATGACGGCTGAAGACAGGATGATCCATCCCCGCCGCATACTCCACACTGGTCGATCTTCTTGTTGGAGCCGAGCTGGAGGTCGCATCCCACCCCCTGCGACAAGGTCGGATGAATTAGGGCAACATGCTGACTGACGTGAATACATCCTTTATTTTCACCAAGTAATCAATTTCCCAACATCAACCCAAGTAAATTCTTTTAATAAAAAAAAGATGCATATTTAAGGAATGCTCCTTCTTTGTAATCTCATCTATATTTATATTTGAAAAATCGTCAGTAAACCTAAAATAAATCAATAAACTGGTTTTATATATCCCTCCTTCTATAAAAATACATCAAACCATTCTTCTACAT
Source organism: Cordylochernes scorpioides (assembly GCA_030710605.1). Lineage (NCBI taxonomy): Eukaryota > Metazoa > Arthropoda > Arachnida > Pseudoscorpiones > Chernetidae > Cordylochernes > Cordylochernes scorpioides. The sequence goes on along the minus strand of CP092871.1, from coordinate 93,645,889 downwards.
TAAAAAGTTGTATTCATGGTGTGTTTCGAACTCTCACCTTGCAATGCCCCGCCACGCACATATCCAGAGAGCCGGGGCGGCACCGTGAGCCGTCGTGAACCACTGCGGCCAACTTCACCACGAAGCGGTACCGCCGGGCCATACAGGTCAAGGCGCAGGGGTCCTCGGGGTCCCAGAAGGGTGCCCAGTCGTACAGGGCCCCGCGGTAGGGGACGTCGTTGAAGGCGGCACATTGCTGGGCTCGGAAGTCCGCTCCGTGCTGACATGCCTGGAACACAACTCTCTTCTTCAGATTCCCGTCGTTTCTCGTTAAAGAGTCTTAGTAACGATTGAAAGAAAGATTGATGTAATTCCAACAAGATTCGAAATTCTTAATTTTATACAAAGAAATTTTCGAAGGTTCACACAATCACCTTTGTTGTTCTAAAATCACTTTATTAGGTAACCAAGAGCAACCTAGTTTATGATATTTGCAACAATGGATAATTTATTTTAAGGAGAAATAACGAATATTTCTATCCTTTCATACTTCATCCCTAAGGATAGAAATAGTCGTTATTTCTCCTTAAAATAAATTACGATTTTTCGTTCAAAAGAAACATTTTCGGTAAAACTTGTCAAACGTCGTTTTACAATCATAAGCCGCATTATATTATATTATAAATGAATAATATGTGAAAGGTTATTCACATATTAAACAAAATGTTAACGCGGGGTTCATGGCTTTAGGGAATCGAGGGTGTTACCCACTCGTCTATCGATCCTTTATGAGCTTACATGCATGTTACAGATGCGGTATTTGGTCTGCGGGCCCTTGCAGGATCCTCCACGACACAGTCTCTCGCGGTAGCTCACTCCACCGTTGCACGTCCGTGAGCAATGGCTCCAGTCGCTCCAATCTGTCCACTGTTCCTCCAGTATCCTCTGGACATCTCACAGTTAACCATCGATTGTGGCAGCAATGATTCCCTTAATGATATTACAACTCTTAACTAATTTGTATACGAAAAAAAAGAACAATATTCGTTCATTTAAAAAATATTTCTATTTATGTAAATACCTACATATATATATATGTCATAATTTGTATATAATTAAATGCAACCCCGACCCACTATGTATGTACCATGTATGATTTTCAAAGATTTAATAAAAGAATAAGGTAACTGGAGGAAAGAAAGTAACAAAAGACATAGGAAGACGTCGCAGTTAACCTTCTGACCCCAGGTCCCTGCGAGCTAAGTTTAAACCGACACTTCCTGGAAAAACAGGACGTATCTAATGACCAGAAGTTATAAATGTTAAAGCTAGCATTCAATACTTCCTGACAAAGCAGGATGTATTTTGATAGCCGCGGAAGTAAATAAAGTCAAACAAACACGAGACTTCCTGACCCAAGCCGGGCGTAACTAATACCAAAGGAAACCGCGGGCCAATCAGAAGACAGCACCTTAAGTAGGTCAACCAATAGGAAAAGATCATGTGACATCTCTCGACCAATCAGAAGACAGTACCTTAAGTAGGTCAACCAATAGGAAAAGATCATGTGACATCTCTCGACCAATCAGAGAAAAACTGAGGCTTGGTGTTAAATCGGAAAGCAAGAATGGGTAGTTACGCTTGAGCTCTCATAGGAACAACACCTACAGGGTTCACTGGCTCTCGCCGAGTTCGGACAGTGCTCCTTCGCTTCCAACAAGGTAACATCTACTCTAGAGATATCTCTCTCCGCTCATTTCATCATCGCCATGTGATCAACTAATTAATAAGTCAAATCGCTCAACTCTTCTCAAGCTTTCTTCCCTCCAACACAGTTGCCTCTTATTTTCCAACTCAATCACGTGTCCTGATTATTCCTAACTGTATGCTGCAACTTCCACTCAAACGACTGCGCTTCAACCGAATCTCACCATTCGCATCCAACAACAAGAAACCCCGCAACGATATTGCCACAGAACGGTTAAGTCGACAGGATAGTGAGATGGAATTAAATCAGGATCCCACAGGCGTAAAGTCAGACGGTCCAACGGAAACAATGGAAAGAAGGCAAGAAGTAAGAGAGAGCGAATCGGCAAGAGAAAGACAGGAGGTGACCGGCCGAGAGACAACTGCGCCCCTAGCGGACGCCATCAACCAACTGTCAACATTCCTGACGCGAGTAAAAATTTCTGATGGAGCGGAGTCGGCGATCCCACCTTTCGACGGCGCATACAGCGCGACACAGTTTTTCCAGACGTTCGACCGAAAAATGGAAGACGCATCCATGGGAGAACAAGAAAAATTATTGCGCCTGCCAAACTACCTGGTGCGACAACCCCTGGAGCTCTTCAGGAAACTTCGGCTGGCCGACCGGAGTTATTTCCAGGTGAGACAAATCCTCCTAGATCTCTACCCTGAGTCAAGCGAAGCGTCCTTTGCGAAATATTTCGCCATGAAACTCACTGGACAAGCCAACTTAGAGACCTACTATCGGGAAAAAACCGCCATGGGATTGCAACTAGGACTTCCACAAGAGGTGATCCTCGAGACGCTGACAGAAGGACTGCCATTCAACGACCAGCGCCTAGTCCGCGTAGTGCCTCCCGAGAACCTAGGAGAGTGGTTCCGACTGGTACAGCGGATCCACGGGCCCAGTGTACCGGCAACGCGATCCAGAGAAGATCAACCACCCACAATGTCGGGTCCGTACCACGGCACACCCCGACGCCCAGGTGCATGGAATGCACCTCTTCCGCCGTCCAACTGCAAGTTCTGCGGCGCGAGACACTGGCACAGCGAATGCCGACATCGAGCAGTCCCGAGCCCCAAGCCAACCAACTCAAGCCAAGACGTCCCAGCCGAGCAGCCCTTTCGAAACTAAAGTAGGCAACACCCCTATGGCGTCAAGAATTGACTTTGAACTCTTATCTAATCCTACCTATCCCTTTAACAATGTATCTAAACATGTACCAAATGAATGCAAGCACGGGCTAGACCAAAACCTGTCCCAAAGGACTCGCACAGCACCCAAAGCTTTCACACATGGAAACCCTTACCTGCATTCATTGCCCAAACCCCAAATATTTACATGCCACCATTCTAATCTCACACCACACAACTTTTCACTCAACCCAATTGCCAATACTTTATGCCCACCACATATAAAGCCACCACGACTTCAATCTACAACTCCAATAATGCCCAAACAAGTGTCCGTACACCGACACAGCTCACCCACTTACCACACAAAATTCACACATGACCACACTTCGCCACACCATAATTACGCAAATGTACCTCACAACATACACGCACCCATACGTCACCACGCGACAAACACGCACAACCCGCACAACAAACGCAACACGCACGCCAAAAGACAACAACAACAAACAAGCGCATGCACAACCGTTAAGAATAATACCATCATCCCGTCTACACAAAACATAGAAAAAATTCACGCCACCAAACAACCACACAATCGAAAAACATTACGATCTTTCCTAAAAGCTGTGAACGTCTTTAAAGAGTTCATTCCGGACCACGCCCGCTTGCGGACACCACTTGTCAACCTTCTAAAAAAGGATGTCGTGTGGGTCTGGGATGACGAATGCCAGAAAGCGTTCACTAACCTGAAAGAAAACCTTACCACACACCCCACATTACACCTTTACCAGGAAGGTCTGCCATGCCAGGTGTACTGTAACACCTCAACATTCAGCATTACAGGCGTTCTTAAACAAGTCTACCCTGATGGGAAGACATACACCGTTCAACATTTCAGCCGATCTCTACGTAGTCACGAGCGAAATTATTCAGACTTGGAACTACAATGCCTAGCCATTGTGGAAAGTGGGGATAATTTCCGCACCTATCTAATGGACAGAAAGTTTACAATATTTTCTGACCATCCCGCATTGCAGTGGTTGAAAGAGATCAAAGCGCCTTCAGGCAGATTGTTTCGATGGAGGTTAAGATTGTCAAGATACGAATATGAGGTCCGTAGCATAAATGGAGTACAACAATATGAAACGGGCGTTGGAACTCGTATCCCATTTTGTGGCTTTCTAGATGCGCCACTCATACAGAGCCAACAGTCTTCTCCACCAGGAAAATCTCGCGTGACTATGGATCACAATAAACTGCGCACCGTCTCCCGAAAAGGAGTACTTAAAACTATAGTCCCAAGTTCACTTACAACCAGACTTCTTAAATCCGTACACACTCAACACCACCACCCAAACATCTCCAAGATGACGAGACTCATCTCGTCACAATATTATTGGCAGAACATGACACAAGACATCGCAAAACAGGTAAAAACCTGCCCCACCTGCCGATTCGCTAGAAGAATCGATGAATACAACCAACCTTCACGTAAAAATACCGACACAGGCACCAAAGCAAAACAAAATTCGTACATAAAGCACAACGTACACACAACACAAACAATGCCAAAATTACCACATTCACATCAGAGAAACGATCACACATCTCAACCTAAACCAATTACCGCCGACATATCTCTAATAAAACCATTGACGATCAAACAGGAGAACTGTAAACCTGACAATCAGCTCAATCATATCACACCACTCCCTAAAGATATCAAACAAGAGAACTGCGAACCTACCAATCATTCAAATTTTACAATTAATAAGGTTCAAGCATATATTTCAGAGTCCCCAGTTACAAAAATATGGACGAACATGGGACAATATCCTATATTCCACCTGATTTTTATCCTTTGTTTATTAGTTCTACCGTACAACTGTATCCCAATTTTATTCATTAATTACTTGTTTATATATGCCATGCCCGCGCAGAAAATCTTCGAACTACAAGAGGTAGTTTTTAATCTAGGACAAACATTTATAAAACTTCTCATAATTTTAGGAACCATCTTCGCAGAAAATCTAAATAAACTCCGAAGAGATAACAGTAACTGAAAAGATGACCAAACAATGTCGGAGAAACCACGCTCCAAAAACAAGCCCCGAGCCACACCCCAAAATAAATAGACGGCAGGAAATGAGGATTTGAAACACCACGACAGGAAGTATAGTCCGCGGCGGTTAAATTCGGCCTCTGTAAACAAAGCGGAGCGCCTTCGTCCGATCTCCAATTTCCCTCCCTCTCCTTTGCCCGACACACCCCACTTCCGTATCTCTAATTACAATGAGAAGATCCCCTATTGAGGTCGACTGGGAACCTCACTATGCCACCGGTTTTGATTCCAGTTCGAGTCTACATATCGATTTTTACCACCCAATTACACATCCACGAAACAACACCTAGAACTAGCTCACACATCTCTTACACAACCGACTTCTAACATTTTTCACAACACACACACAAAGACAAAAAATTACACATAAAGGTTATATAGATTTCCATGTCTCCTGTACACACAGCATAAACGCACTTGAGGGCTAGAATCACGTTTTTCACCTAAGTGTCACTACAGATGAGACAAAAAATTTATAGGGCATAATTGAGCAAGTAAAACATTTATAGGGCAAAATGGAGCAACCAATACATGTAGATCAGGGCAGGAAGATACCAAAGGGTTCCACCCAATACACCTTATTTTTCATATCAATCATTTTCATTATTTTCTCTCAATTAAAAATATAAATGTTTAATCAATTTAGCAATTTATTCAACTTATTATCAATTTTAATCATTAACTATCATTTTATTTACCAATTAGTTTATATTATCATTTTCATTTATCAATTATCATTCTATTTACCACTTGACTTATATTGCCACAACTCAATTATCAACGAAAACCCACTGGTTTTCGATTAAACTAAAAACATTAAATCACCCTTTGTTGTTGAAACCTTTTTATTTTTCATTTTTTTTAAACACTCAACTTTGATTTCGTTCAACTCTTATTTTTATTTTTATTTTGATTTCTCAAAAGACCTTATGAAATTTCCTCGAATTCCTTTCCAAAATTCAAGCAAAAAAGTAATTAGGCATTTTTCCTTTTTTTTTTCTCTCACCATTCAACCAAGCACTCAACTTTGATTTCGCTCAAAAACCTTTTATTTTATTTTTATTTTGATTTCTCAAAAGACCTTATGAAATTTCCTCGAATTCCTTTCCAAAATTCAAGCAAAAAAGTAATTAGGCATTTTTCCTTTTTTTTTCTCTCACCATTCAACCAAGCACTCAACTTTGATTTCGCTCAAAAACCTTTTATTTTATTTTACTTTGATTTCTCAAAAGACCTTATGAAATTTCCTCGAATTCCTTTCCAAAATTCAAGCAAAAAAGTAATTAGGCATTTTTCTCTTTTTTTTTTTCCCCACCATTCAACCAAGCACTCAACTTTGATTTCGCTCAAAAAACTTTTACTTTATTTTTATTTTTGATTTCTCAAAAGACCTAATAGAATTCCCTCGGTTTCCATTCCCAATCTCGAGCTAGAATAATGGTTAGGCATTTTTCCTTTTTTTTTCTCACCATTCAACCAAGCACTCAACTTTGATTTCGCTCAAAAAACTTTTATTTTATTTTATTTTGATTTCAAAAGACCTTGTGAAATTCCCTCGAATTCTTTTCCAAAATTCAAGCAAAATGTAACTAGGCATTTTCCCTTATCACCCTGCAACAAAATATTTTTTTTTTCAACCAAAAACATTCAATTTTGATTTCATTCAACTATTTTTATATTATTTTTATTTTGATTTCAAAAGCCTTAATAGAACTCCCTCGATCTCCTTTCTTAACTCGAGTAGAATTCGTTTAGGCGCATTTTCTTTTTTTTTTTGCCCACTATGTACCATAACATTCATTGATTTCTTACAATTAAAAAATTTTTTGATTTCTATTAATTATACTCAACCTATATCATCAACACCATGCTATTTTACTTATTATGTCACCAGCAATGCTTGTATATAGCCCCTCAATACCCACAACTAATTTTCCCACAAAATTATTTTTCACTTTACAGAATTCTCTCAGGCTAACCCCTTCTTGAATTCTTCACATGTAGGGGGCGCATCTGTCATAATTTGTATATAATTAAATGCAACCCCGACCCACTATGTATGTACCATGTATGATTTTCAAAGATTTAATAAAAGAATAAGGTAACTGGAGGAAAGAAAGTAACAAAAGACATAGGAAGACGTCGCAGTTAACCTTCTGACCCCAGGTCCCTGCGAGCTAAGTTTAAACCGACACTTCCTGGAAAAACAGGACGTATCTAATGACCAGAAGTTATAAATGTTAAAGCTAGCATTCAATACTTCCTGACAAAGCAGGATGTATTTTGATAGCCGCGGAAGTAAATAAAGTCAAACAAACACGAGACTTCCTGACCCAAGCCGGGCGTAACTAATACCAAAGGAAACCGCGGGCCAATCAGAAGACAGCACCTTAAGTAGGTCAACCAATAGGAAAAGATCATGTGACATCTCTCGACCAATCAGAAGACAGTACCTTAAGTAGGTCAACCAATAGGAAAAGATCATGTGACATCTCTCGACCAATCAGAGAAAAACTGAGGCTTGGTGTTAAATCGGAAAGCAAGAATGGGTAGTTACGCTTGAGCTCTCATAGGAACAACACCTACAGGGTTCACTGGCTCTCGCCGAGTTCGGACAGTGCTCCTTCGCTTCCAACAAGGTAACATCTACTCTAGAGATATCTCTCTCCGCTCATTTCATCATCGCCATGTGATCAACTAATTAATAAGTCAAATCGCTCAACTCTTCTCAAGCTTTCTTCCCTCCAACACAGTTGCCTCTTATTTTCCAACTCAATCACGTGTCCTGATTATTCCTAACTGTATGCTGCAACTTCCACTCAAACGACTGCGCTTCAACCGAATCTCACCATTCGCATCCAACAACAAGAAACCCCGCAACGATATTGCCACATATATATATATATATATATATATATATATATATTATGATGCACTAGCGCGCCATCTGTTATGAAAATTCGAAACTATTTTTGACGCGTAAGATTTTTTTTGAAATTAAACAATTTCTACTGTCCTTACTGCGCACACACACAATGGAAAAGTTAATAAGCCAGGCCCTCCCATTAATTTTTCCATATTGAAGTAAGGACAGTAGAAATTGTTTAATTTCAAAAATAATCTTACGCGTCTAAAATAGTTTCGAATTTACTAGTTTCTCTTGTATTCGCGTTATAGCCTGTTAAAGGACGTCATAGTCCGAAAGCTCGCCAAGATTATATAGTTTTGATAAAGAATCTCGTCGCCGTTAGCTTTCATTCCTTCTTAGAGAAGAGACTCTTCTCCGAGAATCCTCTTACTTATCATAAAGAGATGTTGTGAATAGACAGTGGCCATAGTGATATCTAAATGAACTCTTTTTTCTTGAAAAAAGACACCTCGGCCAGAATAAATCTTTTTATTACCTCGACGTTTCGACAAAAAGCTTTTGTCCTCGTCAGGAGCAAATAAAAATTAAAACATACAGCAAGGCGTTAAAAATCAGTCGTTTTAACGCCTTGCTGTATGTTTTAATTTTTATTTGCTCCTGACGAGGACAAAAGCTTTTTGTCGAAACGTCGAGGTAATAAAAAGATTTATACTGGCCGAGGTGTCTTTTTTCAAGAAATATGAATGCCGGCCAGGCAGCCTCTATCTTCACGATAAACGAACTCTATGAAACATGCTATAAGAAATTATATACATTTTATCAAAAATATTTAACAATTTTATGGAAAATAGGGTTATTTTACATTATATAATACACCTATCCCCCGATTTACACGGTACTTGTTTTACACGTTTTCGCTTTTACACGGTTTTCCAAATAAGTTTTTTTATCGCACTATACTAAATGCTACTGTGATTGAACACATGCGCTGTGTACACATCTCACGAGGAATCCCGAGCTTATGTGCTGACTTGCTGCACACGCACACTGTGTCTGTATTTTCTAATTTTTAAAAAATTTTAATTTTCGATTTACACGTTTTTCTCAGGAACGTATCTACCGTGTAAATAGGGGGATAGGTGTATTAAATATATAAAATGAAACTAATTGGATTGACATCAGTCAATTGATAAAAGGGGGAAAATGAAATAAATAATCGTTAAACCTGGTCTCCCATAACCATGGTCTTTAGATGGGCGCTTCTCAGTTCACCAAAGCTGGTGTTGTGGCTTTGTCACCGACCCGAGACCGCTAGTTTGTGGAGACGGTCAATAGATGGCGTCTAGTTTTAACATCTATTTTGACGGGAGAGGCGTCCTATATTTTCATACATACAAGTATGTAATTAAAGTCTACATCCCTCTCTTATACAGTAATGAGTAAAAAAATTGAAAAAGGGCTGATTTGTCTATAAGTACTCTAAAAACACAGGTTTTGATAATACACTCATGGACAAAACTTAAGGAAGTTGTAACTTATAGTATGTATATCGAGATTCAGACAATAACTGTGAAAGATATTATAGTGACCTTTATTGAAGACATACATAACAACCAAGTGTGAATAAAATTGTCTTCGTCTCCTTAAAAAAAAAAAAAAAAAAAATGACATGCCGGCGACATCAAAATATGAAACCTCTTCAAGTTTTGTCCATGAGTGTATGAAACGCGTTCGTGGATGGTTTTTCTTGATTTATCAAGAAATTGGGTTGGCCAAATATCAGGTTAAATCAATGGCGCTCTGCCATCTAAAAAGCACACGTGCTCCTGGTCAGGATATGCCTTTATTATTTTAAATATAAATATATATATAAGTAGCGCTATAAAAATATTTCTAATTTTCAGCGATAGAGGTCGCTAATTTGATGATGATATTTAATAAGAAGAATACCATTGATGAGCCATGCCTTCTCATCCAATATTGTTTATTGTTGCACACAATATGTTCTATAGATATAATATTTTATTTAACAGAGTATATCTACAAGCAATCCAGTTTATTGCACTATATATTTTTGATGTTATTGAATTATGAATGTTGCTATTATTAAATTATAAGTCTCTAAGGAGATGAACGTTTATAATATTTGATAATATATATATATATATATATTTTGAAAATAGAGCAATCCATACTTAATTCATTAGATAATAAAAGGCATATATTGGATTTGAAAAAAATATTTATTTTGCCAATGCGGCGCTGAGTTTGTGTATACAAAAATGTAATGCCTCGATAAAGGTTGGCGTTCAGCCAGCCGAAATATTGGCAAGATAAATATTTTTTCAAATCCAATATATGCCTTTTATTATCTAATATATATATATAAGGTTGTCCTAAAAGTTCTTGTTTTTTATTATTACTTGGCGAATAATATTATTACGGCGAATACATAATACAATTACTTTATACATAATACAAAGACATTATACATAACAGCGAATAATATTGGTATTTCAATTTTTTTGCAAGTGTTTACGAACTTTTGGGACAGCCTTATATCATAAAAAAAAAATTGCCAACAAAATAATAATTGCAAATTTTTGGGAGGCAATATAATGAAATAAATTGCATCAAATACATCGAAGATTTAAGAATTTAATTTTGATGAAGCGTTATTAAAAAGAAAAGTAGAAACCTTTAGGCGGTGGCAACACGGCGTAAATGCACTGACACAAAAAATTAATTTGGGGAGGCCTCGAGGCCGAAGGTTTCTTGGGAGAAGCAAGCTGTTCAAATAACTGTCCAGTGGACGGTTGGGAAAGACAGTTCAATAAAACAACAAAAAAATTACTTTTTCTTACTAACAATCTTTTGCTCTTAATCCCCCCGTCTTAACCCTGGCCTAGAAAAGGAAATTGTTTTTTTAGCGGTAAAATAAAACACTGGGGGAAGTCTGTGATCAGAAAGCATTTATCATGCGTTTCTTTTGTTGGTATGATAATTATTAGGAAGTGTTTTTTATAATCTCTTGTGACAAATAGATAAATGGAGATGTTAGTAGTATATGGGTACTACTCTGGGACACACGACATTTTTCATTTTGCATCAAAACACTCTATTTTTTTGAACAAAAATGCGATTTTTCACACACCATTTCTGTCCTTTTTTTAAACCATTTATTATGATTTTATTTATGAACATAAAGAATTTATTCATGAGCATGAGGAATTTATTTATGATCATAAATAAAATCATAATAAATGGTCAAAAAAAGGACAGAAATGGTGTGTGAGAAATCGCATTTTTGTTCGAAAAAATCGAGTGTTTTGATGCAAAATGAAAAATATCGTGTGTCCCAGAGTAGTACCCATATACTACTGATGTTTTTTTATTAAAACAATAGTTTTCTAAAAATGAGAGAATTTGAATTATTATTATGATTTAATTCTTATTTCTACTGGATGGTAGATTCGGATTACTCTAGAGAGTTTATACATTGATATATGCTTTGTCCCCAGCTTCACAAGGTGAGGCAAAAATTGACAGAAATCATATACAGTTATACCTGTCTATAGCGCCCCCTCTTGGAACTCACCAAAAATAGGGTGCTATAGAGAGGGGATGCTATGAACAGGTCACTTTTAATGTAGGGGGTCGGTGGAAGGATGGTCTAAATCGTTGGTTTTCGACTGCTACGACCCGGGTTCGATTTCCGCATTGGGCACTTTTTTTCAGATTAGAAAAAATATGCTCCAATGGCCCCCGATTCTTGCAAAAGTCCAATCCTACCAGCGAGTGCAAGCAACCAAACGGGACTCTGGCACATTTGTAACTGCAAGGTCGAACTGCTTTTCGCATGTGTAGACATGTGGTGCACTTACAGTAAAAGCAGTCGCCTACTTTTACCACCATGATTATCATGGCCTGTACCACGTGTACTAGGGATAAGCAAAAAAAAAAAAAAAAAAAAACTTTTAATGTAAATCGCATCGTACTACGTATTTAAAATCGGACGTTATAGAGAGGAAGGCGCTATTTAGAGGAGGCGCTATAGACAGGTTTAACTGTATTTTGTTACGTCTTCCTATACGATTAATTTTGTTTCGACTGTAGACTTTGATATATTGTAAACAAGACCAGAGCGGGTAGTCATAAACAATTTTATTTTAACAAGAAAAAAGTATTTACAAATTTCGCCAGATGTTTAAGTACACAACCGAAAGATATAAACAAACTATTTACATATAGCAGGTGACTTAGCGTCACGATGATGATGCGATACTGATGATGATTCACCTAGTGGACAATATATGAATATAATATAAGCCAAGAGACCACCACAGATTATTCTATCTGTGGTAATATATTAATATAATAAGCCAAATATCTATAAGATTTTCTCTGATACATGGCCGTTGTGAGAATTTGTGTTTACTTCTTCTACCATTTATCAACAGTTCAGCAAAAAAGTTGAAAATAAAATTACTCAATAAAAGGGAAGATAACAAGAAGACACGCAGTGGTTTTATATCTCTCCACCAAAAGACTGTATATATCTGATTACCTAGTGTAAATATGTAAAATAGTTATAAAATAGAAACATGTAAATATAGTTAAGTATTTGCATTGTAATTAAGAAAAACTTCTCTCGCTGGCGGGCGGTCGCTTGAAATTGCTCTCGCTGGCAGGCACGCGCGCGCCGGCAGTCGCGTGCTTTTTGTTCGAAACATTCTTTAAAAATAAACGAACGGTAAACAACAGTCTTCGGTTGTTTTATAATTTTAGCTTCGAGGCGTAAAGGGAAGTGACCCTACAATCGCAAACCTACACCTAGTAACATATTGATACTTTCTTCCATTGTTTACTTTTTTCCCTTCCTGGGCTTCGAGATGAGTCTATATAAGATCTACCATTGCTGCTGAGATTGTCTGAATTGAAAAGGAGCTGGTCTAGAGAGGGCCAAGAGCTCTCTGGAAATTACAAATAAATATCAATTTTATTTATTTATTTATTATCGCACTTATTTTTAGTTTATCGTCATCATTTTTTTTCTATAAATTCTAAGTGGGTTATTTTCGAGAAAATAGTAAAAGAAAGTCAATTTTGATTGAATAAGCCTGTAATCAGTTAACTCTGGAAAATATGGAGGGCAATGGTCAAAATAATACGTACATAAGCCTTCTTTTAAAATCAAGATCATTATTATCTTTCCAAAAGCAAGAAAGGAAATAACAAATACAAGGGTATAGACATATACATAGACAACTGATGAATGCTACAGTACATTATATACATTAATAGCCAATTCTATTTTTTTGAAAATAAAGCAAACCATAAATAAATATTTTATTTAAAAGGCATATATTGGATCAAAATATATGCCTTTTTAATTAAAGCCAATTTTATATAAATAGCTTCTTCCTATCAAAAAAAATTCAACGACCTAAATTGAAAAAAAAGGGTAATATAATATTGAAAATGAAATATATATGTATGTATGTACCAAAAATGCATTTGGTTTATCACCCCACGTAATTGTACTGATGAGGGACAAAGTCCGAAGCCATGAGATACCATGAATTTTGTTTCTGAATTTGTCAAAGCTGGTGTTGTAGCTCATCCTTTATCACCAACTTTACGTTTATACTAACTCCGCCTTTGCCGGTCCCAAGCCCGGATGAAAAAGGAGGAGGGAGAGCAGTAACAAGCTCACTAAAAAACCTGGGCTCAGCTGGTCCGGCTGATAGTACCCTGTAAGGGCTCCTAATCCAAGGATACAGGATGAGCAGTGTTTGTACTCCATGTTAGGAGCGGCTGTACATGGCGTCTGTTCCTCATGTCAGAGGCGGCTATTTCCTTTGGAGCTAAGTCGGCCTGCCACTGAGTAGTGCTCCCAGTCTTAATGACAAAGGCAGACGCATTCTACTTCACCCAGTCATGATGGTTGTCAAACGGACATCATCAAGGGTCACAACTTGATACCCTAATATGTTTGAGTGGAGATAAGAAAGAAGAAGACGTGTATACCGAGGTGATAAACCAAATGCAATGTTTAAATGTATTTATAAAAGAAGAGGTGCCATTTTTGGTACATGAGTACCACTACATATATATATATGTAGTGATATCCTTTTATTGCTATATACATATTGCTACTGAATCAATTACTGTGTGGATTATAACTTCCAAGAAGACTTAGAGTTGTGTGTGTGGAGGGAGAACAGAGTTCAAAGAACAATTAGCAAGTTCCACACTAACTTATCTACATAATCCCGCGTCTTGAAACTTCTCCTAGAGATTATCGGAGAGATTTTAGGGATGTTTGACCTCTTCACCCTTCATTACGGCCTAGGGTTTCATGTTTTTTTTTTTTGTAAATCTCTTTTTTTGCTTTACTTTAGTTTGGATATTTATATAGACATTGAAATACCATTCATTATTTATTCATCATTATTTTCCGAACCCAAATTATGCAAATTATTTCTTTATCGAATTAATTTGCATATTCTGAGGACGAATGATAGTCTTTCTAGACCTCTAACTCTATATTCTGTTATATTATCATCCAGATTAGATAAAATATTACGAAAACATATGGTGAATAAGAAAATGTAAATATTTCACTTTAATTTTATAAGTTGGTAAGCTTTCTTGTTTTTAAACTCTTTTTCAGGCGATTGAGAATTATTGAATTCTATTGTATATCCCCCACAGTCTTTTTCAGCCTCTACATCCGTTTTCATGTCTGAAAAGAGGTTGAAAATAAAGGATAAGAAGATCAGGATGGTAACAAAGTATATTGGTCAATTTCAATATACACATTATTATATACATATTTCAAATAATCTATATAGATAATACCGTAACAGAGTTTTCCATTGTAAAGTCCTGAGCTATCTCCTCCGAAGATTCTGAACTACACATAACAATCTATATACCAAAATTTTCGTTATTTTTTTCTTCGTGTCATAGGCCTGTTTTTATTTTCCTAATGTTAACAGTTATTTTTATTTTTTAATTTAATCTATTTTACAATCGTAGATTTTTTGCATTTATCATCATCAATTCTTTTGTTTACAATTGCGTAACTTTTATAGAGAGAAATAAAGAAATACATAATTGATTAGATACAAAAGTGTGAACCAGAAAGTCGATTTTTAAAAATGTTATTATTTAATATAAACTTATTTTAATTTAATTTTGAAATGAAAAGGTAGTGTAAAAGTGTATATGAGGTTAGATTCAAATAGGTTTAATTATGTTAGTTTAATCGCTAAATAAGGTTAGTTTTAGATAAGTTGAATTAGGTTAGTTTCAGATAATTAAAAAAAAATAATGTTCGTTTTTAGAAAAATAATTCGCAATAGTAAGTATATATATTAATATAAAAGATCGAAATGTAAAAATCACTATGTCCAAAATCTTCGCTTTAACTCGTGTAAAACGGCTCGAAGGTACGGCGGTGTCAACGTACAGCGCCGCCTACCAAAGTTACCCTTTTCTGGGAACTCACCAGGTTATATTATTTTTCGAATTGTAGATTGAATTATTACTTTTATTCTATCTTTTATAAGTGTTTGTTATAGTTTTTCATTTGAATTTAGCACAATTTTTGTATCTAGGTATCTTTTTTGGCATCTTTTTTTTCTCATTAATAAGACCTAATCCAAATAATTTAATAGTGTGTGACTTTTTTTTAAATTAAATTATTTGGATTAGGTCTTATTTTCTTTTATTAATTTGTTATAGTTTTTCATTTGAATTTAGCTCCATTTTTGTGTCTGTCTTATTTTTTCTTCTCATAAATAGGCTGATGCTGTATTTGTGTACTCAATTGTTGCTTTTTTTTTTATTAAATTATTTGGATTAGGTCTTATTTTCTTTTATTAATTTGTTATAGTTTTTCATTTGAATTTAGCTCCATTTTTGTGTCTGTCTTTTTTTTTCATCTCATAAATAGGCTGATGCTGTATTTGTGTACTCAATTGTTGCTTTTTGTGTCTGGTTTCTTTTTTGCAGTATTTTTTTTGAATCCTTTTTTTTTTCATCAATTGTTTCCTCACATGCTTGGAATTTTCTTTTTATGCCTGTCCTGGCTTTCAGTTTTATAGATTTCCTCTGCTTGGTTCTTATTTTACCTTTTTTTTTTGAGCGTCTTCTGTCATGCCTCGGAAAGGCCGTGGAAGACTCACTCCCCTGACCGCTAGGCTATTTCTCTTGTTTACTTTTTTACCAATGCCTATAATTTTTCACCTGAAAGATTTTTTTTTATTTGTTATTCAATAAACTATTATCACTTATTTTTGGTCTTCTTTTTATTTACTTATTTTACTGGGGGTTGGTGGAAGGATGGTCTAAGCCGTTGGTTCGGCTCGAAGGTACGGCTGTGTCAACGTACAGCGCCGCCTACCAAAGTTAACCTTTTCTGGGAACTCACCAGGTTATATTATTTTTCGAATTGTAGATTGAATTATTACTTTTATTCTATCTTTTATAAGTGTTTGTTATAGTTTTTCATTTGAATTTAGCACAATTTTTGTATCTGGTTATCTTTTTTGGCATCTTTTTTTTTCTCATTAATAAGACATAATCCAAATAATTTAATAGTGTGTGACTTTTTTTTAAATTAAATTATTTGGATTAGGTCTTATTTTCTTTTATTAATTTGTTATAGTTTTTCATTTGAATTTAGCTCCATTTTTGTGTCTGTCTTTTTTTTTCTTCTCATAAATAGGCTGATGCTGTATTTGTGTACTCAATTGTTGCTTTTTTTTTATTAAATTATTTGGATTAGGTCTTATTTTCTTTTATTAATTTGTTATAGTTTTTCATTTGAATTTAGCTCCATTTTTGTGTCTGTCTTTTTTTTTCATCTCATAAATAGGCTGATGCTGTATTTGTGTACTCAATTGTTGCTTTTTGTGTCTGGTTTCTTTTTTGCAGTATTTTTTTTGAATCCTTTTTTTTTTTCATCAATTGTTTCCTCACATGCTTGGAATTTTCTTTTTATGCCTGTCCTGGCTTTCAGTTTTATAGATTTCCTCTGCTTGGTTCTTATTTTACCTTTTTTTTTTGAGCGTCTTCTGTCATGCCTCGGAAAGGCCGTGGAAGACTCACTCCCCTGACCGCTAGGCTATTTCTCTTGTTTACTTTTTTACCAATGCCTATAATTTTTCACCTGAAAGATTTTTTTTTATTTGTTATTCAATAAACTATTATCACTTATTTTTGGTCTTCTTTTTATTTACTTATTTTACTGGGGGTTGGTGGAAGGATGGTCTAAGCCGTTGGTTCGGCTCGAAGGTACGGCGGTGTCAACGTACAGCGCCGCCTACCAAAGTTAACCTTTTCTGGGAACTCACCAGGTTATATTATTTTTCGAATTGTAGATTGAATTATTACTTTTATTCTATCTTTTATAAGTGTTTGTTATAGTTTTTCATTTGAATTTAGCACAATTTTTGTATCTGGTTATCTTTTTTGGCATCTTTTTTTTCTCATTAATAAGACCTAATCCAAATAATTTAATAGTGTGTGACTTTTTTTAAATAAAATTATTTGGATTAGGTCTTATTTTCTTTTATTAATTTGTTATAGTTTTTCATTTGAATTTAGCTCCATTTTTGTGTCTGTCTTTTTTTTTCTTCTCATAAATAGGCTGATGCTGTATTTGTGTACTCAATTGTTGCTTTTTTTTTAATTAAATTATTTGGATTAGGTCTTATTTTCTTTTATTAATTTGTTATAGTTTTTCATTTGAATTTAGCTCCATTTTTGTGTCTGTCTTTTTTTTTCATCTCATAAATAGGCTGATGCTGTATTTGTGTACTCAATTGTTGCTTTTTGTGTCTGGTTTCTTTTTTGCAGTATTTTTTTTGAATCCTTTTTTTTTTCATCAATTGTTTCCTCACATGCTTGGAATTTTCTTTTTATGCCTGTCCTGGCTTTCAGTTTTATAGATTTCCTCTGCTTGGTTCTTATTTTACCTTTTTTTTTTTTTGAGCGTCTTCTGTCATGCCTCGGAAAGGCCGTGGAAGACTCACTCCCCTGACCGCTAGGCTATTTCTCTTGTTTACTTTTTTACCAATGCCTATAATTTTTCACCTGAAAGATTTTTTTTTATTTGTTATTCAATAAACTATTATCACTTATTTTTGGTCTTCTTTTTATTTACTTATTTTACTGGGGGTTGGTGGAAGGATGGTCTAAGCCGTTGGTTCGGCTCGAAGGTACGGCGGTGTCAACGTACAGCGCCGCCTACCAAAGTTAACCTTTTCTGGGAACTCACCAGGTTATATTATTTTTCGAATTGTAGATTGAATTATTACTTTTATTCTATCTTTTATAAGTGTTTGTTATAGTTTTTCATTTGAATTTAGCACAATTTTTGTATCTGGTTATCTTTTTTGGCATCTTTTTTTTCTCATTAATAAGACCTAATCCAAATAATTTAATAGTGTGTGACTTTTTTTTTAATTAAATTATTTGGATTAGGTCTTATTTTCTTTTATTAATTTGTTATAGTTTTTCATTTGAATTTAGCTCCATTTTTGTGTCTGTCTTATTTTTTCTTCTCATAAATAGGCTGATGCTGTATTTGTGTACTCAATTGTTGCTTTTTTTTTTATTAAATTATTTGGATTAGGTCTTATTTTCTTTTATTAATTTGTTATAGTTTTTCATTTGAATTTAGCTCCATTTTTGTGTCTGTCTTTTTTTTTCATCTCATAAATAGGCTGATGCTGTATTTGTGTACTCAATTGTTGCTTTTTGTGTCTGGTTTCTTTTTTGCAGTATTTTTTTTGAATCCTTTTTTTTTTCATCAATTGTTTCCTCACATGCTTGGAATTTTCTTTTTATGCCTGTCCTGGCTTTCAGTTTTATAGATTTCCTCTGCTTGGTTCTTATTTTACCTTTTTTTTTTTGAGCGTCTTCTGTCATGCCTCGGAAAGGCCGTGGAAGACTCACTCCCCTGACCGCTAGGCTATTTCTCTTGTTTACTTTTTTACCAATGCCTATAATTTTTCACCTGAAAGATTTTTTTTTATTTGTTATTCAATAAACTATTATCACTTATTTTTGGTCTTCTTTTTATTTACTTATTTTACTGGGGGTTGGTGGAAGGATGGTCTAAGCCGTTGGTTCGGCTCTAAGGTACGGCGGTGTCAACGTACAGCGCCGCCTACCAAAGTTAACCTTTTCTGGGAACTCACCAGGTTATATTATTTTTCGAATTGTAGATTGAATTATTACTTTTATTCTATCTTTTATAAGTGTTTGTTATAGTTTTTCATTTGAATTTAGCACAATTTTTGTATCTGGTTATCTTTTTTGGCATCTTTTTTTTCTCATTAATAAGACCTAATCCAAATAATTTAATAGTGTGTGACTTTTTTTTTAATTAAATTATTTGGATTAGGTCTTATTTTCTTTTATTAATTTGTTATAGTTTTTCATTTGAATTTAGCTCCATTTTTGTGTCTGTCTTTTTTTTCTTCTCATAAATAGGCTGATGCTGTATTTGTGTACTCAATTGTTGCTTTTTTTTTATTAAATTATTTGGATTAGGTCTTATTTTCTTTTATTAATTTGTTATAGTTTTTCATTTGAATTTAGCTCCATTTTTGTGTCTGTCTTTTTTTTTCATCTCATAAATAGGCTGATGCTGTATTTGTGTACTCAATTGTTGCTTTTTGTGTCTGGTTTCTTTTTTGCAGTATTTTTTTTGAATCCTTTTTTTTTTTCATCAATTGTTTCCTCACATGCTTGGAATTTTCTTTTTATGCCTGTCCTGGCTTTCAGTTTTATAGATTTCCTCTGCTTGGTTCTTATTTTACCTTTTTTTTTTTGAGCGTCTTCTGTCATGCCTCGGAAAGGCCGTGGAAGACTCACTCCCCTGACCGCTAGGCTATTTCTCTTGTTTACTTTTTTACCAATGCCTATAATTTTTCACCTGAAAGATTTTTTTTTATTTGTTATTCAATAAACTATTATCACTTATTTTTGGTCTTCTTTTTATTTACTTATTTTACTGGGGGTTGGTGGAAGGATGGTCTAAGCCGTTGGTTCGGCTCTAAGGTACGGCGGTGTCAACGTACAGCGCCGCCTACCAAAGTTAACCTTTTCTGGGAACTCACCAGGTTATATTATTTTTCGAATTGTAGATTGAATTATTACTTTTATTCTATCTTTTATAAGTGTTTGTTATAGTTTTTCATTTGAATTTAGCACAATTTTTGTATCTGGTTATCTTTTTTGGCATCTTTTTTTTCTCATTAATAAGACCTAATCCAAATAATTTAATAGTGTGTGACTTTTTTTTAAATTAAATTATTTGGATTAGGTCTTATTTTCTTTTATTAATTTGTTATAGTTTTTCATTTGAATTTAGCTCCATTTTTGTGTCTGTCTTTTTTTTCTTCTCATAAATAGGCTGATGCTGTATTTGTGTACTCAATTGTTGCTTTTTTTTTATTAAATTATTTGGATTAGGTCTTATTTTCTTTTATTAATTTGTTATAGTTTTTCATTTGAATTTAGCTCCATTTTTGTGTCTGTCTTTTTTTTTCATCTCATAAATAGGCTGATGCTGTATTTGTGTACTCAATTGTTGCTTTTTGTGTCTGGTTTCTTTTTTGCAGTATTTTTTTTGAATCCTTTTTTTTTTCATCAATTGTTTCCTCACATGCTTGGAATTTTCTTTTTATGCCTGTCCTGGCTTTCAGTTTTATAGATTTCCTCTGCTTGGTTCTTATTTTACCTTTTTTTTTTTGAGCGTCTTCTGTCATGCCTCGGAAAGGCCGTGGAAGACTCACTCCCCTGACCGCTAGGCTATTTCTCTTGTTTACTTTTTTACCAATGCCTATAATTTTTCACCTGAAAGATTTTTTTTTATTTGTTATTCAATAAACTATTATCACTTATTTTTGGTCTTCTTTTTATTTACTTATTTTACTGGGGGTTGGTGGAAGGATGGTCTAAGCCGTTGGTTTTCGACCGCTACGACCTGGGTTCGATTCCCGCATTGGGCACTTTTTTCTGAAAAAATAAAAAAATAAGCTCCAATGGCTTCTGATTCTTGCAAAAGTCCAACCCCACCAGCAAGCGCAAGTAATCAAACGGGGCTCTGGCACACTTGTACATGCAAAGTCGAACTGCTTTTCATACGTGTACCATTTTCAAAGACCCTGCTTAGGATTAAAACTTCTCAGAAGCATAACAATAGTACCAACCTAGAGGTTAACTGGTGTGGATGCATTCCTCTGGGAGTAAGACTATTGAGAAATTCAGTAGGGAGTTATTTTGCTTCTCCGCATTCTAACACTCCAACTGTTAACACTGTGGAAACACTGACTCATGTTTGGTAAGCAATTTCAGGGAAGAAACTATAGACATTGGATTAAATAAATTATTAATTAAATTGCATTAAATAAAAATTATTAGATTTAAATAAATATTATTCGAGTGAAAAAAAAAGAAAAAATTAACAAATTAGAAAATAAAATTTCGAAAAATACAACTATATTGCAGATAAGATAAGAGGACCTTATTAAAAAATAAATAAACAAACTGTAATTCGACACTATCGATAATTCGACACTTTCGATAATTCGACACTTTCGATAATTCGACCATTTTAAAAATCAAATTTACAAGGTTGATTGTTGTTTAAATACAACTTTGATTTTGCATGCATAAACACAGGCTCTTGTAGCAAGAACCCAACTTTAGTGAAAACTGATGCCTCTTCAGAATGAATGGAAGACTGAAATCTGAAGGAGCAGAAGATATGGGTCATCTTTACATGTATGCTATCCAATGTTCGCACACTTGAAAAAGCTACATATAAAGTTGTCCGTGCGTAAACACAGGCTCTTGTAGTCAAGGTTTGGCCTTGAGCCTTATTTATAGTCATAGCAAAAGCCAACCTTAGTGAAAACTAACGCCTCTCTAGAATGAAGCGAAGGTTGGTATCCGAAGGGGCCAAAGATATTTCAGACACTATACAGTGTGTTCAACTTTGGGCACTGTCAGTATATGTGCTTCAAGGACATGAGAGCACATGCGCTGAAACACCATACGTGTTCCATCGCAAAGATCCTAAAGGCATTGGTGAAAGTATAAATAAATATTTTGGAAATGAAAAAAAAATACATATATATATAAGAAAATAAATTGGAATAAAAATTTACAAACTATATTTCAGAGTGGATACATATTTGAAAGGAAAAAAAAAAAAAGAAAATTGCAAACAACAAAACTATATTACAGATATGACATGAAAACTAACGCCTCTCTAGAATGAAGCGAAGGTTGGTATCCGAAGGGGCCAAAGATATTTCAGACACTATACAGTGTGTTCAACTTTGGGCACTGTCAGTATATGTGCTTCAAGGACATGAGAGCACATGCGCTGAAACACCATACGCGTTCCATCGCAAAGATCCTAAAGGCATTGGTGAAAGTATAAATGACCCATATATTCTGCTCCTTCAGATTTCAGTCTTCCATTCATTCTGAAGAGGCATCAGTTTTCACTAAAGTTTGCTTTTGCTATGACTATAAATAATATTTGGGTTCTTGCTACAAGAGCCTGTGTTTATGCATGCAAAAGCAAAGTTGTATTTAAACAACAATCAACCTTGTAAATTTGATTTTTAAAATGGTCGAATTATCGAAAGTGTCGAATTATCGAAAGTGTCGAATTATCGAAAGTGTCGAATTATCGAGTGTCGAATTACAGTTTGTTTATGTATTTTTAATAAGGTCCTCTTATCTTATCTGCAATATAGTTGTATTTTTCGAAATTTTATTTTCTAATTTGTTAATTTCTTTCTTTTTTTTTCACTCTAATAATATTTATTTAAATCTAATAATTTTTATTTAATGCAATTTAATTAATAATTTATTTAATCCAATGTCTATAGTTTCTTCCCTGAAATTGCTTACCAAACATGAGTCAGTGTTTCCACAGTGTTAACAGTTGGAGTGTTAGAATGCGGAGAAGCAAAATAACTCCCTACTGAATTTCTCAATAGTCTCACTCCCAGAGGAATGCATCCACACCAGTTAACCTCTAGGTTGGTACTATTGTTATGCTTCTGAGAAGTTTTAATCCTAAGCAGGGTCTTTGAAAATGGTATACGTATGGTGATACAGTGCATGTGCTCTCATGTCCTTAAAGTAGTGTAGTTCTGTTGTTTGCAATTTCATTTTCTGATTTGTTAAAATTTTTCTTCTATAGTTTCTCACCTGCGGGTCCTTCGGGTAAACCCGGGGCGTTGCCCGGGTCACTCGGCTAGTTATTATATATTGAGAGAAGAATATATTATTTCTGTTTGAAAAACAAAATTTTGAAATATATACGTGCTGGTTGAACGATATCTCGAGATTTCAAATTAAATTTAATAAATTCGTGAACTATTGTGTTATATATAGAAGAGTGCCTACATCTATGGGATAGTTTTAATAAAAATATATAAGTTTTCGAGACTATTGGGCCACTGTGTATATATGTTATGATAAATTATTGCTAAGAGAGGAGTTATTATTTGCCTGTTTTGTGTGTGTGAGGATACATGAGAATTGTGGTGTTGTTATTTCAGTCGTGAAATATCTTATAAAATATAATAAAGAAACTTAAATTCCTATTTGCTTTAATTGAGCTGTTAAAAATAATCAAGAAAGAAATACCTGACCAAATGCGAGTAGAATAAAGAAAACAAAAAAATACGTATTTACATATTTACAAAATGTTTTGAGCCGGCTAAAAGGAAAACAACAACAATGAATTATATAGTGCGAAGCGGGGCGTTCAATCTGGCTGCTGATTTCACAGAGTTTTCTAGAGAAAATATATAATTCAAATTAAAATATAAATTTTATATAACACACATATAGCACAAAGTTTATCACAAGTGTACTTTACAAAAAGTCACGTACGAATAAGAAAGTATATATAAGACTAAATATTTGATAACTTTCACACTTTTAAAACTATTTTTCAGCCCATTAAAAATGAAAGTGAGAATTAAGAAATTAAAAACAAAAAGAATTCGGTTAATTATTAAAGGCTAAAGACTTGAAGAAATAAGAACACGATGGAAATCTCGGAGATAAAGGACAAAAAATAACTGGAAATTAAGCTGTCATTCTTTATTATTTTTTTAAACTTCGGAGACAATTTTTTAACTGGTTACCCAACAATGGTGACACCACTTAATTGACTAGAAGTGCTTTTTAGGTAATTTTTTTTTTGTTTTAGTTCGGTTTAGAAACGCTTTTGTTGATATTATTGTGGTGATGTTGATTAGTAAGGTGTTTTTTCCCTTTTTTAGTCTGAAAGAGTTTTTTTTATTGATAGAATTAAGCTTTTTTGAAGATGGTCAATTCTCTTTCTTAGTCAATCTTTCGTAGAATGAAAGGAAACACTTTCACGGTCTACTGGTAGCGAAGTCTGTGTCCAAAAATGGAATTATTATTTAATATGTAATATATATGTGTTAAACTATTATAGACGCGTAACTATTATAGACGCGTATGATTCTTTTTAAAAATAAACAATTTCTACTGACCTTACAGTAAGGACAGTAGAAATTGTTTATTTTTAAAAAGAATCATACGCTCTATAATAGTTTTGAATTTTGATAACAGATGGCGCGCTAATGCATCATAATATAATATATATGAAAAAACAATAGAAAAAAAAAATAATAAAAAGGTCAGGTGTTTATATTAAAAATAAAAAGGCATATCCTGACCAGGAGCACATGTGCTTTTTAGAAATCAGAGCGCCATCTGGTGGAACAGAAATCAACTATTCATTGATAATATATATGTGTAATAATATATTTAAATATACACCAGATTTTCAAATGTACCATAATTATAAGATTATAACAGCCCCAAAAGGTAGATACAATTCAACAGGCCAGTTTGTGTATGTGTGTTGTGCAAAAGACGTTACTTTGTTAATTTTTATTGTTATTAATTATAAATATATAATTAACTTGATGATGTATTAGAAGTAAAGGATTTTTTTTCTCTCTCTATCTACAAATTAATAACATTTTACAAATTTTATAATTTGAATTTAAATGATCATAATAGTGAAGATAATCTTAATACAAAACTGGACTATAAAATTAAATAACTATTTATTATTATAATTAATTTAGATTTAGCTTGCTAATCTAATCAAATCTAAATGATATAAGTTATCATTATTATCAGTTTGCTCCTTAAGTTTTAAAAGTAGAATCACTGTTATAATTTTGTTATATAGTTTCTACACTATATTAATTCATATGAGCTTGCTCTATGATATATTTTTTATATATAACATAATATACAAATTAAATTATATTAGATATTCTAATATAAATAAATCTTCATACAAATTTTAATTATCTTTCATTGTTTGATTATTAAAAAGTAAATTATAAAAGTAATTTTAGAAAAAATAACTTCAGAACTTTTGTTTTTTTCAGTGTTTAGTTAGTTTAAAGATGTTTTTTTTATTAGATATTCTTAAAAACATAACAGATAACAAACAGTAATATCTATATATTTATAGATTAATTATTCAATTTATTACAAATTTTATCACCACAAAAACAATTAAGAAAAATATATTTAAAAATTCATAAGAATAACAAACTAAAAAAACTAAAAAAAACTACAAACATATTAGTGTTAGCACCTCTTTTATGTTAATTTAAACTCGCTAAGAATTGCCTAAGAAAAAATTGTCAAACTTGTCCCTCTCTTAAGAACCATGACACTTTTCAAACAACTAGTTGTAAATTAGTGAATACTATTTATAAATTAACATGCCAAATTTGTCAACTATCATATATAGGACAAACTTGTAATCCATTAAATATACGAATAAACCTACATAGAAACCACGCTAAAAAATCAATTGGTAATATATATATGAAAGAACACAATCAATTACATACTTTTAACAACTTTAAGATAGAAATACTAGACATATGTCAAAACAAAAAACAACGACTATTATTAGAAAACAACTACATTTATAAACACAACACATTATTCCCTTATGGACTTAACGACGAATTAAACTACACATACAAACCACAAACAGAAGAAATTTCAACCTATGAAATCAGCTGCAAATACAAAAAAAAAATGAATTTAAAACTAAACCTAATAAAACTAGAGGTAAAACTACCAATAAATTAGGTTACATTGAATTTGAAGAATTACTGGACCCAAAACAAATGTACACTAACAACTTCGTCGATAAATTTATTAAAACATTATTTAAACTAAATAATAATAAATTTATCAAACTCATAGAATATATTAAAATTCATAATCTGACTAACAGATTAATAGATATCACACACGACATCTTTAAATACAGAAAAATTAAACAAGCTACTAATAACATTAATATTATCATTAAATTTAATAACAATTTATTTAATCATATTAAATTTAATGATATTTTTAATAACCAAATCATCAATAATCTTTTCCCTATAAAAAATTTAAATTTCAAAACAATCTGGAGATACAACAAAAATATAGGTAATTTAGTTTGCAATTATAACCAATTTATTAATAATTTGGCAAATTTTAAAAAAATTAAATGTAATTGCAACAACTATATTGATAAATATAAGTTCTCAGGTCATATATTAACTAGCAATTTTTCTTTTTTAAATCCAGAATATCAGGAAATTTTAAATAAAGGGTATAAATATATACCTCAAATTAAACACAATTATAATAATACAATTAAATCTATATTAAAAGATATAGATATTTTCATAAATAAAACTAGTATAAAATACAGTATTCCAGAATTTACTTTTCTGGAATGGAAACATAATATTAAAAAGGAAATTATAAATTATTATAATAATACACTTAAATACACAAAACCTAATTCAGACATTCCTTCTTTTAAAGAAAATATAATTAATTTACAGAAGGACTATATTATCACTCCTATAGATAAATGTTCCAATAATTTATCTTTAATTTGTAAAAATCTATACCACGATATACTAAAAAAGGAAATTGATAATAATCATAAATACACTTTTGCTAGAACTACAGCCACAAAAATCAAAAAAGACATCAAAAATGTTGAAAATTCACTAAAAATTTATAATAACCACAAAAATCCAAACATACCAAAGTTCTATATAATTCCTAAACTACACAAAAAACCTATTTCTTTCAGAACAATCACATCTGGTATAAATTCAGTCATAAAAAATATTGATATACAATTAGCTTCAACACTACAATTTATTATAAATAAATTAACTAATAAATATAATTATAAATTTATCGACTCAAATAAAAAAATCATTAATTATTTAATGAACAATTGGACAAACATTGAAACAGTACACACATTTGACTTTGAGGACCTATATTCTAAAATAAATTTAAGAGATCTAAATAATAAAATAACCAATATTTATTTAATGAATTCATTAATGACAAAACTTTCTACATTAAAATTATTCATAACAGATATAAAACAATTAAATTAGATCTTAAAACAGCAAAAACTCTACTGGAAACATTTTTAAATTTTAACTATATAGAATTTAAAAATAAAATATATATTCAATCAGAAGGCGTTCCCATGGGAACTTCTTCTAGTCCATTATTAGCCAATCTGGTATTGTTCTGGCACGAAAGAGAATACTTTCTACAAAATAATATTAATTGGCAAATATTCCGATATGTAGATGACATAATAATATTTAATAATCCACAGTTTAAAAAATTAATACCTGAAATATATCCTAAATACTTGAAACTTAAGAACAATGAAAAAATTTATAGAAACAAAAAAGTTAACTTTTTAGACTTGAATATAGACCTTACAAATAGTGCTGTTAGAGTTTATAATAAAAAGAGTAATTATAATTTCAATATTATAAAATACTGTAATATGAATTCTAATATATCATTAAATTGCTGTAAGGGTATATATTATGGTCAGTTTCTAAGATTTTATAGAATAAATAATATATTAGATAATTTCATAGAAGATGTTAAAAATTTAAACATGGAATTTATTAAAAACAAATTTAGTATCAAACAAGTAAAATATTTCAACAGTATATCAATTATAAAATATTTTAAAAAAATAAATGGAAATATCCATTTATGAAATCAACTTTCTATAATTTCTCTTAATAATAACTAATACAAATTTATAATCTTTAACAGTTAATTAAACTTTGATTAAATAACTGATTAAAAGATTTTTTCACAAGATTTTTAAAGTTTTATAATATATAGTTCATTTTGTTTAATCTCCAATTTCTGGGGGGGAAAATGGAAGTTAAATAAAGGTGAATTTGCACAATTAATAGCTTTATTAAACTCTTATAATTTGCCTTTTTAAAGGAATATTAAAAGATGAATAAGTGTTGAATCAGTTATTTTGATATAACTAGCTGTAAAGATTATGAAATTCAGCTTTCTTCCCTTAACTATTTTTCCTTTCTTCTTTAATTTTCTTGTTGTTCAAAAAAATTCTGAATAAATGGTCTAAATTTGAAATGTCCCCCCCCCCCGCAACATGTGTCAGCCAGAAATAGATATTCACAATGGAGGACGCCGCGGTCGAGGTAGGTTTACAGTTTGAATTTGTTAACACTTGTATCTGTTATATATGTTCATTTAAATATTTCACTGAAACAACTTAATATTAACACATAAAATCCGGTTTAAAAGAGATCTATGACATAATAAAGAAGGGGTGAAATGTCGTTGGGCTTTTATCTGAAGATCCCCGGTCCAGCAGATCTCTTTTTCCAATTTATTTCAATTTAAAGTTTTTTGTGTATGTCTGGTCTACCATTAGGGTTTCAAAACATAATATCCAAACTTATAACAAATGTTAATTCATACTATAGATATATTACTAAATACAACTATTTATAATCATATTATAAAATAAAAAAAACCTTTAAAAATCTTTAAAAAAAAAAGGATAAAATATAAAATTATAAAAAAATATATATATATACTAACAATCTTATCTACCTTCTTTACAAAACTTTTTTTTTCCTTATTATTAGTTTGATTAAAAGTGCATGGTTCTGTCTTTCTCTCTTTTTTCTAACTATTATATATATTCTCACTTCGATTATTCTATATATAGGATTAGAGTATTTCTAAATGACGTGTAAAAGCCGATGCAAAAGACGTTACTTTGTTAATTTTTATTGTTATTAATTATAAATATATAATTAACTTGATGATGTATTAGAAGTAAAGGATTTTTTTTTCTCTCTCTATCTACAAATTAATAACATTTTACAAATTTTATAATTTGAATTTAAATGATCATAATAGTGAAGATAATCTTAATACAAAACTGGACTATAAAATTAAATAACTATTTATTATTATAATTAATTTAGATTTAACTTGCTAATCTAATCAAATCTAAATGATATAAGTTATCATTATTATCAGTTTGCTCCTTAAGTTTTAAAAGTAGAATCACTGTTATAATTTTGTTATATAGTTTCTACACTATATTAATTCATATGAGCTTGCTCTATGATATATTTTTTATATATAACATAATATACAAATTAAATTATATTAGATATTCTAATATAAATAAATCTTCATACAAATTTTAATTATCTTTCATTGTTTGATTATTAAAAAGTAAATTATAAAAGTAATTTTAGAAAAAATAACTTCAGAACTTTTGTTTTTTTCAGTGTTTAGTTAGTTTAAAGATGTTTTTTTTATTAGTTATTCTTAAAAATATAACAGATAACAAACAGTAATATCTATATATTTATAGATTAATTATTCAATTTATTACAAATTTTATCACCACAAAAACAATTAAGAAAAATATATTTAAAAATTCATAAGAATAACAAACTAAAAAAACTAAAAAAAACTACAAACATATTAGTGTTAGCACCTCTTTTATGTTAATTTAAACTCGCTAAGAATTGCCTAAGAAAAAATTGTCAAACTTGTCCCTCTCTTAAGAACCATGACACTTTTCAAACAACTAGTTGTAAATTAGTGAATACTATTTATAAATTAACATGCCAAATTTGTCAACTATCATATATAGGACAAACTTGTAATCCATTAAATATACGAATAAACCTACATAGAAACCACGCTAAAAATCAATTGGTAATATATATATGAAAGAACACAATCAATTACATACTTTTAACAACTTTAAGATAGAAATACTAGACATATGTCAAAACAAAAAACAACGACTATTATTAGAAAACAACTACATTTATAAACACAACACATTATTCCCTTATGGACTTAACGACGAATTAAACTACACATACAAACCACAAACAGAAGAAATTTCAACCTATGAAATCAGCTGCAAATACAAAAAAAAAAATGAATTTAAAACTAAACCTAATAAAACTAGAGGTAAAACTACCAATAAATTAGGTTACATTGAATTTGAAGAATTACTGGACCCAAAACAAATGTACACTAACAACTTCGTCGATAAATTTATTAAAACATTATTTAAACTAAATAATAATAAATTTATCAAACTCATAGAATATATTAAAATTCATAATCTGACTAACAGATTAATAGATATCACACACGACATCTTTAAATACAGAAAAATTAAACAAGCTACTAATAACATTAATATTACCATTAAATTTAATAACAATTTATTTAATCATATTAAATTTAATGATATTTTTAATAACCAAATCATCAATAATCTTTTCCCTATAAAAAATTTAAATTTCAAAACAATCTGGAGATACAACAAAAATATAGGTAATTTAGTTTGCAATTATAACCAATTTATTAATAATTTGGCAAATTTTAAAAAAATTAAATGTAATTGCAACAACTATATTGATAAATATAAGTTCTCAGGTCATATATTAACTAGCAATTTTTCTTTTTTAAATCCAGAATATCAGGAAATTTTAAATAAAGGGTATAAATATATACCTCAAATTAAACACAATTATAATAATACAATTAAATCTATATTAAAAGATATAGATATTTTCATAAATAAAACTAGTATAAAATACAGTATTCCAGAATTTACTTTTCTGGAATGGAAACATAATATTAAAAAGGAAATTATAAATTATTATAATAATACACTTAAATACACAAAACCTAATTCAGACATTCCTTCTTTTAAAGAAAATATAATTAATTTACAGAAGGACTATATTATCACTCCTATAGATAAATGTTCCAATAATTCATCTTTAATTTGTAAAAATCTATACCACGATATACTAAAAAAGGAAATTGATAATAATCATAAATACACTTTTGCTAGAACTACAGCCACAAAAATAAAAAAAGACATCAAAAATGTTGAAAATTCACTAAAAATTTATAATAACCACAAAAATCCAAACATACCAAAGTTCTATATAATTCCTAAACTACACAAAAAACCTATTTCTTTCAGAACAATCACATCTGGTATAAATTCAGTCATAAAAAATATTGATATACAATTAGCTTCAACACTACAATTTATTATAAATAAATTAACTAATAAATATAATTATAAATTTATCGACTCAAATAAAAAAATCATTAATTATTTAATGAACAATTGGACAAACATTGAAACAGTACACACATTTGACTTTGAGGACCTATATTCTAAAATAAATTTAAGAGATCTAAATAATAAAATAACCAATATTTATTTAATGAATTCATTAATGACAAAACTTTCTACATTAAAATTATTCATAACAGATATAAAACAATTAAATTAGATCTTAAAACAGCAAAAACTCTACTGGAAACATTTTAAAATTTTAACTATATAGAATTTAAAAATAAAATATATATTCAATCAGAAGGCGTTCCCATGGGAACTTCTTCTAGTCCATTATTAGCCAATCTGGTATTGTTCTGGTACGAAAGAGAATACTTTCTACAAAATAATATTAATTGGCAAATATTCCGATATGTAGATGACATAATAATATTTAATAATCCACAGTTTAAAAAATTAATACCTGAAATATATCCTAAATACTTGAAACTTAAGAACAATGAAAAAATTTATAGAAACAAAAAAGTTAACTTTTTAGACTTGAATATAGACCTTACAAATAGTGCTGTTAGAGTTTATAATAAAAAGAGTAATTATAATTTCAATATTATAAAATACTGTAATATGAATTCTAATATATCATTAAATTGCTGTAAGGGTATATATTATGGTCAGTTTCTAAGATTTTATAGAATAAATAATATATTAGATAATTTCATAGAAGATGTTAAAAATTTAAACATGGAATTTATTAAAAACAAATTTAGTATCAAACAAGTAAAATATTTCAACAGTATATCAATTATAAAATATTAAAAAAAAAATAAATGGAAATATCCATTTATGAAATCAACTTTCTATAATTTCTCTTAATAATAACTAATACAAATTTATAATCTTTAACAGTTAATTAAACTTTGATTAAATAACTGATTAAAAGATTTTTTCACAAGATTTTTAAAGTTTTATAATATATAGTTCATTTTGTTTAATCTCCAATTTCTGGGGAGGAAAATGGAAGTTAAATAAAGGTGAATTTGCACAATTAATAGCTTTATTAAACTCTTATAATTTGCCTTTTTAAAGGAATATTAAAAGATGAATAAGTGTTGAATCAGTTATTTTGATATAACTAGCTGTAAAGATTATGAAATTCAGCTTTCTTCCCTTAACTATTTTTCCTTTCTTCTTTAATTTTCTTGTTGTTCAAAAAAATTCTGAATAAATGGTCTAAATTTGAAATGTCCCCCCCCCGCAACATGTGTCAGCCAGAAATAGATATTCACAATGGAGGACGCCGCGGTCGAGGTAGGTTTACAGTTTGAATTTGTTAACACTTGTATCTGTTATATATGTTCATTTAAATATTTCACTGAAACAACTTAATATTAACACATAAAATCCGGTTTAAAAGAGATCTATGACATAATAAAGAAGGGGTGAAATGTCGTTGGGCTTTTATCTGAAGATCCCCGGTCCAGCAGATCTCTTTTTCCAATTTATTTCAATTTAAAGTTTTTTGTGTATGTCTGGTCTACCATTAGGGTTTCAAAACAAAATATCCAAACTTATAACAAATGTTAATTCATACTATAGATATATTACTAAATACAACTATTTATAATAATATTATAAAATAAAAAAAACCTTTAAAAATCTTTTAAAAAAAAAAAAGGATAAAATATAAAATTATAAAAATATATATATATATACTAACAATCTTATCTACCTTCTTTACAAAACTTTTTTTTTTTCCTTATTATTAGTTTGATTAAAAGTGCATGGTTCTGTCTTTCTCTCTTTTTTCTAACTATTATATATATTCTCACTTCGATTATTCTATATATAGGATTAGAGTATGTCTAAATGACGTGTAAAAGCCGATGCAAAAGACGTTACTTTGTTAATTTTTATTGTTATTAATTATAAATATATAATTAACTTGATGATGTATTAGAAGTAAAGGATTTTTTTTTCTCTCTCTATCTACAAATTAATAACATTTTACAAATTTTATAATTTGAATTTAAATGATCATAATAGTGAAGATAATCTTAATACAAAACTGGACTATAAAATTAAATAACTATTTATTATTATAATTAATTTAGATTTAGCTTGCTAATCTAATCAAATCTAAATGATATAAGTTATCATTATTATCAGTTTGCTCCTTAAGTTTTAAAAGTAGAATCACTGTTATAATTTTGTTATATAGTTTCTACACACTATATATATATATATATATATATATATATATATATATATATATATATATATATATGTTATATTAAGATATTATTTAAAATGTTATATTAAAATATTTTATTTAAAAAATTATAATTTCATAGATATAAATACTCTGTTTAAATCGACCGCCAGAGGTCATGCTTCCCATATAAAATCACATTGTTGTTCTTCCCCGTTGGTCGGCTCAAACATGTTTGTAATTATGTAAATAATATTTTGTTTTAATTATTCTTACGCCTTAAGCCAGGCAGTACTTGTACAAAATTATGTTTTTCATATGAATTCATTCCTCAGCTCAATAAAGAAATCTCTTATCTTCAATATTATTTTTATTTCAAGATTTTAGCCACGACTGCACCACCATAGCATAATCATCAATATGATCCAAAACAACAGAAATCTTATCTTTTTTTTAAAATATAATATATATATATTACATATTTATAAAATATATGGCTTATAACGAGGCGTATTTTGGGTTTAATCGAAACGATTGATTTAAAACAAATATATATACAAAGTTTGATCATTAAGTAGGGAGACAAGGCTGCATTGAAAAGAAAAATAAAATAAGACAATATAAACGTTTCAATATTAATCTTCGTAACCTAAGCTTTCAAATAATATATAATTTGACTATGGCCAGAGAGCGCGCGTGAGTAGAATTTATATTATAAAAAGCGAACGTTGCCAGAAAATTATTCGAAAAGTTTCTTTAAAAATGGATAGTTTTATTGAGCAAAGAAGCGATATTATATTTTGTTTGAAACTCGGTAAAACACCTTCAGAAATGAATGTTTTAATTAGAGAAGCATATGAAGATGAATCTAATAGAAGAAGAAAAGCTTTTGATTGGTACGCCAATTTGAAAAATGGAAGAGCAAAATTCTTTAACGAAGTTCAATCTGGTCGACAGACAGCGCATCATCAGAATCCAGGTAAATATCGAACAAATCAAAAGCATTTTACGTTAAAACCCCAGAATGACACAATCAGGAAGGTGAGCAGACAATTAGAGATATCGCACGGGTTGGTGCAATCAATAATAAGCGAATATTTCTTCTTCTTTCTTATCTCCACACTGGGTGAAGTAGTCTGCCTTTGTCAATAAGACTGGGAGCACTTCTCAGTGGCAGGCCGACTTAGCTCCAAAAGAAATGGCCGCCTCTAACATGAGGAACAGACGCCATGTGCAGCCGCTCCTAACATGGAGTACAAACGCTGCTCATCCTGTATCCCTGGATTAGGAGCCCTTACATGGTACTATCAGCCGGGCCAGCTGAGCCCAGGTTTTTTAGTGAGCTTGTTATTGCTCCCCCTCCTCCTTTTTCATCCGGGCTTGGGACCGGCAAAGGCGAAGATTTAAATAAGGTTAGAGTGACAGCTCGGTTTATTCCTAAATTGTTAACATTGAACCCAACATGAGGCTAGACTTTCAATTTGTGCAAATATTTTGGAAATCTACCAGAATAACCCAAACATTCTGAGATAAACAATCACAGGTGATAAGACATAGTTTACGCGTATGATCTGGAGACAAAACGCCAGTCAAGTGAATGGGTTAAACGAAGACAACCAAGGCCCACAAAATCAAGAAGAACAAAATAAAAGGTCAAAGCTTTTTGATTACTTTTTTTTCGATTTTAAAAGCCTTTTTGACTTTGAATTTATTGAAGAAGGTTCATCAATAACACAATACGTGTATTTGGATATTATTCGTCGTTTACGTGGAGTGATTAGACTCAAAAGAACTGATTTATGGGAGAAAATTTTGGATCCTGTTACACGATAATGCTTTACCTCACAAGGCTCTTTCGGTTGCTCAATATTTGGCGTAGAACGGAACCCCCGAGCTTCCTTGCCCCCCCCCTAAAAAAAAGAGAACATTTATATATGTAAAGCTAATTAAAGTGAAAGTCAAATTATCTGGTAGATTCAACTGGCAAAACTGGTTCACTACTGATGAGATAGCCAGGCCCTTTCCAATATGTTTCCATCCCAGTAAGAACAGTGGAAAAAATTGTCTTATTTATAAAATACGCGTTAAATCGTTTCGATTTTAGCATATAGATGTCGCTCTACTTCCTTACATTTAACTCTCTAATTTAAGTATTTTCATAGTTAGATAAAAGGAAGAACTATATAAATACAAACCCTTCCATTAGCGACCACTAAACACTTCTTCTTGAGCGACCATTTGGGACATAAAAAATAACTTTGCCTCCAATAAAAGATCACTTCAAAGAGTATCCATGCTTTAGAGCGTGGCCTCCTAAACATTCCCCATTATATATATTATATAATCTAAAATTCAAATATTTTATTAAAAAAAAAAAACATGTAGTTTATTTTTATTCATTTACTGTTCTACATTTTTTGTACCATAGATTTAGAAGATAACACTTTGAATATATTTGTTGTAAATATGTATAGTTAACCTACCTTTTTTAAATCACGAATTATAGGATTCATTTTATAAATTCTATATTACCGTGACAAATAATATTATGTATAATTTGCTTCTCTCTCTCTCTCTCTCTCAAGTAATTCAAAATAAAAACTACTTGATGGGTAAATAATTTATTTCCTATTTTTCACGACTGCACCTCCAATTCTATCTTTTTCAACAACAAAACAAAAATAGTTCATAACATATATGTAAGATCAATACTTGCTAACGTTCGATAAAGCAAACCTATTTTTTTAATAATACGCAGAGGAGGAGAGAGTGTATATAGTTTCAGAGAAGAAAAAAAGAGGGCTCCCAGGGAAATTACCACATACGGTCCAAGGAATATTGTAAGAAAAAAAAAGTAAGGAATGGATCGGTTGAGTAAGCAAGGATGTCAGAATACAAAATTTGGGGAAGAATATCGGACTGAATTTTAAATCAATTATCTGGGGACCTCTGCTCGCTCCTTAATCCGATAATCCGCGTCGATTGGAGAAATAGGATTGGACACGTTTAGTACGGCGGAGGGATGTGTGTTCTTTCTGACACCTACACTGGTAGGATTCTTCCAAGTGTCATCTTTTCATCATCATTGGGTGATGTAGGATGCGTTTACCGTTGACATTAGCAGGCAGACTTAGATCCAATATGAAATGGCTGCCTCTGACATGAGAAACAGAATCCGTGTGCTAGCTGCTCCTAACATGGAGCACAGACTCATCTTGTATCCCTGGATCAGGAGCCTTTGCAGGGTACTATCAGCCGGGCCAGCTGAGCCCAGGTTGTTTAGGGAGTTTGTTACTGCTCCCCCTCCTCCTTTTCAATCCGGACTTGGGACTTGCAAATTCGGAGTTCTAGCTGTCCTAAGACTGAGGTGACTCTTTAATCAGAATTATCGACCAATAGTTTTCAACTGGTCATAAGACTTTGTCTTATTAAACATAAGTCACACAACAAATCTCCATCTATATTCAAGAATTAAAAACTATTGAACACGAATTCTTCTCTTCAAATAAAACACACCTCATACTTCAGGGAAGATGGTTCATCAGTGATGAGCCAGAGGCCCTCCCAATAATTTTTTTTTCATCGCAGTAAAAGGACAGTAAGAAGTGTTTAATATTTAAAAGAAAATTCGTGCAGTCTACGGCATTTTCAACAATTAAGTTCAAATTGCAGTGCAGTTCTATTTGTTTGAAATTAATTGTTTGATTGTTATTTATTAAAAAAGCATAAAAATCACTTAAAACTTTCAAACTTGACTCTTATTCAATGTATATAGTGGTTGGTATGGGTGTAAACATTTTAGAAGTAGTAGAAAGGAACAGATGGAATTCCATAAAAATATATTTACAATGGTCTTAATATAGAAATTTGTAGAAATTTAACTCCGCTAGAGAGCACAGTCGTTCAGAGTGAATGCTGAATAGTGTCACGCACAGATAAATGATTTTTTATAGTTACTTATTATACAGAAAATAATAAATTTAAACAAAAAGCTTCTTCGACACATAAGTAAAAGCTAAATAACTATCACCAATGAGGCCAAACACAGTTTTTATTAAAAAAAAAAAAACACAAGAGGACTTTCAATTTCTTTGATGGAAAAACTTATACACTATCTATTAAACTTTCGATGGATCTCTCAAGTTCTTTCATATTTTATTGGAGCGATAACAAACGCCAATATGCAATTAAAAAGTAATAAACGCCATTCGTATTTTAAAAAAGAAAGAGAGAAAGAGTTAGAATGAAATATGGGTCAGCACATGCATGGTGATTGATCATCAATGCCTTATTGAATGTTCTTTTTTATTAGTTTCACGGTCATTGAAAAAAAATGGTGTTATTGAATTCTATACCATATTGACTTGGCCTTTATACAAAAATTGAAAAAAAAAAGTTGATGAAATTTGTGTATTCCCTCCCATTATTTTTATTATTCCGATAAGGGCAGTAGAAAAATGTTTTATTTTAAAAGAATCATACACAAAGAATAGTTCAAATTACTGAAATTACACCTTTATTGCAAGTTTTTATAAAAAAAAATCAATTAGAAACCTTACTTTCGGGGCTCAAAAATCATCCATTCTGGTTAGCAGCCCCGTAAATAAAGATATTTCCAGCTAACTTACTTACATATAACCATAAGGCACTAACACGTGCCATATGTATACAAGAAATGGTACTATTTATTACACGGATTTCTTTCTTTTACATATATATCGCTTCCTAATATCCTTACTGCAATGGAAAAATATTGGGAGGGTATGGCTCATCAGTGGTAACCCTCACAGCGGTTTCGCCAGTTTAATCAACGATATCCCTATGATATTACATACATCTACTATTGTTTTGGGTTATTATTGTTGTATACCCGGGACTTTTTGTAAGGAATTCTTTTGCTTGAGGTATTTAGCAAATCTATATAGACATTATACAATTGACATCTAACATATTTTTATTGATATCTTGTGCGCAGTCTGCACTATTTAAAAAACATAATTATATATGCGCATCATACTATGTACAATGAACATGGCGCCTCTGCTAGCGCTGCAGAGTTTGGTGGAGAATCGCCAGTGGGTCTTAGATTATAGGACAGTAGAAATATTTGCATAAATACTGGCATCGAGAAAGGCTCTTCAGTAAATAATAGACAAAGAGGCAAGTTAGGCTTAATTTAAACCTCTAAAGTCAGTAGTATTATAGAAATAAAAAATTTATATTAAATTGTCGCTTCTTAGAATTAATTTCTATTTTGGATTCAACAAAGGAATTCAGAAATAATAACATATCAGAAACAAATTGTTGTTCTCTTGTGAACATGTTATCAGAAGAATAAATATCAATTTTACATATAACCATATGAAAATATATAAAAAGGGAAATTTTACTGGAACTACAAGTTGATAAATTAAGAGAAAGGCACTTCTTTCTGTGATCGTGTAACTTAAAATTTGCTGATGGCTTGTGCCATCTTTCGGAACACTTTCTCTTCAGTTAAATAATTGCTATTTTTCTTCCAAAAATAACAATTTATTTAACACTCAGCTTTTCCAACAATGATTTCCAGCAAAAATAACATTGCAGAAGAATAATTTTAATTTATCCTTAGTAACCGCAATTTAACTTCAACAATGGCTACCCAGCAATAGTAGAAAATTACAGGTAAGAGCGATAATTGTTATTTTTCTCGTAAAACCTAATTATGAAGGAGACATTAGGAAAAAAACCCGGGTTTCTAGAACTTTGTACACTGGGTCGTCCAGTAGTGTCTGAAGAGAGAGAGAGAGAGAGAGAGAGAGAGAGAAAAGAGGTAACCCGGGCTCCTGGAGCATAAATCGCCAACTACCCGGTAAGCAGTGTCTAGTACGAAGTTATAAATATATAACTCTGAAATTTAGCACAAATTAAAAAATACAGTTTTTTTTTTGCTTATCCCTAGTACACGTGGTACAAACCATGATAATCATAGTGGGCAGAAGTAGGCGACTGCTTTTACTCTAAGCGCACCACATGTATTCACATGTGAAAAGCAGTTCGACTTTGCACTTACAAATGTGCCAGAGCACCGTTTGGTTACTTTCACTCGCTGGTGGGGTTGGACTTTTGTAAGAATCGGGGACCATTGGAGCATTTTTTTTAATCAGAAAAAAAGTGCCCAATGAGGGAAGCGAACCCGGGTCGTAGCGGTCGAAAACCAACGGTTTAGACCATCCTTCCACCGACCCCCTAAATACAGAGTAAAAATAGGAATCAATCGAAGAACGTATATAAAAATAAGTTTTAAAATAAATTTGCATATTTAAAATATAGGATAAACTCATATAGAGACATTTATTACGTATATAAGCAATAAAAATATTTTCTTTAAAAGAAATTCAAAATAGGCGCCAAAATAAATAAAAATGTATTTTCACAAATGCATTTATTTGCGCGGGAAAAAGATAATTATCGAAAAATTAGCCAAACGATAAATTAAAGGAGAAATAAAAACTTTATTTTTTTATATTCGCTAAAATTAAGTTTGAAAATTAAAGTTGTAGATTTATTTATTTAAGAAGCTATCAAACTATTTTTTTTCTTACAAAGATAGGAGAACGCCCCAGTTCAAGCCAATTTTAAACTTGGCAACCATCACCAAAGTCAAAAAAGACAATTTAAATTCAAATTTTTAACTTCTTCTACGATTTTTATTTTTATAATATATCTCGAAATCTCTCTTTTATAAAAAAAAAAAATTAGATCAACTAAAGTTTTTAATAAGTTTTTTCACACAATAATCTATTTGTTCCAAATAAAAGAGAGTAAATTTATACACAAACGCGCGGGAAAAACATTTTAAAATCAATTCTTTTTTTTCCCGCCAAAATATATGATGCAGAAGACTAATTTCTACAAAATATATATATTTTTTAAGTGTAATTTTTTTTAATAAAACAAATTCAATAAATGAAACTGATAAACATTATTTTTACGAATGTCATAAAAATATTAATTTTTAATGAGCAATTGAAAACTAAATTTGATGGATATCATTATATTTCATTGATTTTTTTCCCTTTAAAATGAAAAAAAAAAAAAACTCTGTAAAATAAAAAAAGGTAAAAGAGGGCACGAAAGAAAAAAAAACGTTCGATATTCATCCTTTAATATATTCGTCTGTAAATATTTTATCTTGAGAAAATCTTTTGACATTTTCTCTAATTCTCAAATTGAACTTGCCGATCAATTTTTCCAATACGTAACTCAATGTGATTTTTTTTAAAAACCTTTTAAAAGAATTAGATCAGAGCACGAAACACATTCTTTATATAACGTAGAGGGTTGGCTTCTTTCATAATTACTTCAAGTAATCAACTC
Organism: Cordylochernes scorpioides; assembly: GCA_030710605.1. Classification (NCBI taxonomy): domain Eukaryota; kingdom Metazoa; phylum Arthropoda; class Arachnida; order Pseudoscorpiones; family Chernetidae; genus Cordylochernes; species Cordylochernes scorpioides. The sequence goes on along the minus strand of CP092871.1, from coordinate 93,604,884 downwards.
TAATGCGTTTATATATAATCGTTTTACACAGAAATTACTTATAAACAGTCTTCGCACTAATTGTCTCGGGATACACTACTTCAATCAATAATTTAAGAAATCAATAGTTCATACCAATTTAGCAAATTTACTAAAATATGATCGCTAGCGGCTTCAAAAAAAAAAAAAAAAAAAAAAAAAGAGAAAATTTCATAATTACGGTGAACAGAATTTTTAATTGAATATATCATCTTCTCTTTTATCCAGATCGGATATAGCGTGTCTTGTTTGCAACTGTTAAATAAAAATAAATAATCTTCTCTTTTTTTCTCTCCCTTTCTACTTTTTTTGGCGGATCAGTCGGTGGATGTTCATCATAACCATCATCATTTATTTCATAAATAAGTATTATTATAAAATAAATGAAGCTTCCAGGGTTATGTTTCTTGTACAACTTTTTATTTTATAATATTATAAATCAGGGAAGAACGTTTATATATAAATAAGTATGAAAGATGGGAACTATATGCAAATCTATAACTCTCGTTAAATTGTAGAAAAAGGTATCAACAGATCATGTTACTGAAGGTTGCTAATGACATGCTCCATCTATCTGTATAAATAATAACGAATCGTTTTGATAAAAAAAAAATTCAGAATTACGGCCAAAACCCTGTTATTAGTAAATATAGAAACGGAAATCATGCATGTCATCAGTTATATACAGTACCTCAATGTGAAGACAACTTTTCTTAATTTTACCATTTGATGTCTCGTAGGTTTATATCCCTTTATTTTTTTATTGTTCTTATAGTTTAGCGTTCTCACGCACTTTAAGGCCTTAAATATCCATTCTTCAATTTATCAGTAAACATCTAGAACACCACTATGATTTTAAAACAACAACACAGCTTTATTAAGACCACCGGTCTTATACAGATTCACCACAGGAAGAAAGGGGATCGTAAATAGAGCTCCTATACTCCAGGCAACGCAGCATCCAACAACAGCCTACAGGTCCGAAGCATGTCCAGTGGCCACACCGTACATACGTCAAGGTTAACGTATCACTGAAAGACGAGTGTGGAATCAGCCGCGTTCTAGTCTTCGCTTTCCACATCCAAATGGACCACGACATTCAGCGATTCTATTAATCTCCTCCGAATGATGACTGCGGCCTTGTAGAATTTACTATGATTTTAAAAGACGCTTCGAATTTTATTTTCCAATAAGCTGAGAAAAGGATATATTAAAATATAATATATATATAATAAAAGGTTGAAAAAATAGAAACTATTATAGACGCGTATGATTCTTTTTAAAAATAAAACAATTTCTACTACCCTTACTGCAATGGAAAAATTAATGGGAGGGCCTTGCTCATCAGTGGTGAACCCTCCCATTAATTTTTACATTGCAGTAAGGGCAGTAGAAATTGTTTTATTTTTAAAAAGAATCATACGCGTCTAAAATAGTTTCGTATTTTGATAACAGATGGCGCGCTAGTGCATTATGAAAAAATAGAGTTTGTAGTTTATTCATAGGATGATGTCTTAATGTTCCACATTAATGGGAACGGCCGATAGCTCTATGTGCTTCCATCTACATATTTTATCACACCGTGAAAACTTCCTTCGTGCTTACACTTCCCCTTCTAACCGGTAGGCAAATAGAAACCTGTTTCCACATGGTATACACGTTCCTGCGATGGCTAACTGGACAAAACTCTCTATAGGATCCTTATAACTTATAGAAAAATCTAATGTCATTGAAATGCTTTCTTTTTCTATATATAGATGGCGAGCCATTGTTTTTTATTAATGAGTTTTTATTTGAAATCTCGTTGCAGAGTTAAATGACAGATCATTGAAGTAGCTGTCTTCCCCTTATGGATTTTAGCAGCTAGAGTCAGATACTTTTCTTCTTTAATCGTAGTGGATCGACCCTACCTTGATAACCTGGCTATGGCCTCAGTTTCAGTAAATTGTTTCCAGAGAAGGAAAGCCTCATTTCTGTTATCATCGAGTCATTTAATGAATTCAATGGAAGTTTGGCCGGAATCCATCTCTCACTACCTCCCCATCGTAAAACTAACCCCGATTTGTCAGATTCCTTTCTAAATGTACCAGAATTTAAAAGAACAACACTTACCCGATAACAGAACGAGTGCTTATCTCGTGAATATAATTTACAAATTTACATATTTCCAAGTTAAATCAATCAAATTATTGCAACAAATATATTTATCAGATAATTTTATATATACACTAGAAGGGTGACCCGGGCTTCGCCCCGGGATTGACCCGTGTGCATATCTACCCGAGTGATATATATTTAGATAAGATTTTTTTAAATAATTGTTTGTTATTAGCATTATCTATTTGTTTGCATCAGCATAATTTAATCTAATCTTTGATAGAGGGCGCTGTTCGTGAGCTAAGTAGAATAATTTGAATATATAGTTTTAATATTTGATTTATATATATTTTAAAATAGCCTATCGTCTTCCCCGTATTTTATTACCTATGTATGGAAATTTTGGTTTGAATTAGTGAACTACTGCGAATTTGTATACCGGACATACAAACAAACAAACAAACATACAAACATTGATTTTCATATATAGAGATTTTCCAATTTTGATACTTTTTTTAGCAAGTTCTATTTTGTTTAATGTTGTATTTAGGACACTACAGTCTATAAAAAAAAAAAGAACATATAAAATAATGAAATAAGACATAGAATATGTATATAAGAAATGTGTAGTATCATTAGAGTGAGAGAAGGAGGGTTGGAGGAAGGTTTCAATTTTGCGAGGATTCAATCTGACAACCCTGTTTAGACGACGTGACCAACATCCGGGGAGATATTGCCGCCCTCTCCACAAGATGGATTGTACCGGATATCCGCCTTCACCTCGGTTATCTTGGTGTAAAGGAAGGATTACAACGACTCTCGTCTGCTTTCTCACAACTCACCATGTCCATTGCCCCTCCAGACTGGATCTCTACATTTTGGGAATAAACCAAGAGACAAATAAGTTAATTTTTACTTTTGTAACTAATTCACAATTGAAATTTTGTTAAATAAATGATATTTTGATCATATATGTCCTTCAATATAAAATAGACAGTAAATATATGTATATAGAGAAAGTTAATATAAATTACACACACATTATACATTAATATTAATTATATAAATATATGCGATTTTGTAAAGTACATATAGGTTATAGTTTTGACGTTGTTTGCGTATCTTTTGCGATTTATTCCCCCGGATATACAATCCCGTATATGTAAATACGGAAAAATATTTTAAACAAAGCTTATGTAGATAATTTTATATTTTTAGCCTTTTAATTTGCAAAAGTCTCTTATTTTTAAGCTCTCATTTCTCGATATATGCAAATACGTGACGCTTTACACATGTATTTTTATAAAATCGTGTATGTATATGTGGCAATATCGTTGCGGGGTTTCTTGTTGTTGGATGCGAATGGTGAGATTTGGTTGAAGCGCAGCCGTTTGAGTGGAAGTTGCAGCATACAGTTAGGAATAATCAGGACACATGATTGAGTTTGAAAATAAAAGGCAACTGGGTTGGAGGGAAGAAAGCTTGAGAAGAGTTGAGCGATTTGACTTATTAATTAGTTGATCACATGGCGATGATGGGATTTAGATGAAATGAGCGGAGAGAGAGATCTCTAGAGTAGATGTTACCTTGTTGGAAGCGAAGGAGCAACTGTCCGAACTCGGCGAGAGTCACTGAACAACTGTGGGTGTTGTTCCTATGAGAGCGAAAACGTGACTGACCATTCTTGCTTTTCGATTTAACACCAAGACTCAGTTTCTCTCTGATTGGTTGAGAGATGATCACCTGATCTTTCCCTATTGGTTGACCTATTTAGATGCTATCTTCTGATTGGCCGGCGGCTTCCTTTGGTGTTAGTTACGCCCGGCCGAGGTCAGGAAGTGTCGTGTTTGTTTGACGCTTATAACTTCGACGGATATTAGATACGTCCTGTCTTTGCCGGAAATATTGGGTGTTAGCTTTAACATTTATAACTTCTGGTCACTAGATACGTCCTGTTTTGCCAGGAAGTGTTGGTTTAAACTTAGCTCGCAGGGTCCCCGGGGTCAGAAGGTTAACTGCGGCGTTATTAATAAATATGTTCTCCTCTAGATCTTACTTCCTATGCCTTTTGTTACTTTCTTTCCTCCAGTTACCTTATTCTTTTATTAAATCTTTGAAAATCATACATGGTACATACATAGTGGGTCGGGGTTGCATTTAATTATATACAAATTATGACAGATGCGCCCCCTACATGTGAAGAATTCAAGAAGGGGTTAGCCTGAGAGAATTCTGTAAAGTGAAAAATAATTTTGTGGGAAAATTAGTTGTGGGTATTGAGGGGCTATATACAAGCATTGCTGGTGACATAATAAGTAAAATAGAATGGTGTTGATGATATAGGTTGAGTATAATTAATAGAAATCAAAAAAATTTTTAATTGTAAGAAATCAATGAATGTTATGGTACATAGTGGGCAAAACAAAAAAAAAAAAGGAAAATGCGCCTAAACGAATTCTACTCGAGTTAAGAAATGAATTCGAGGGAGTTCTATTAAGGCTTTGAAATCAAAATAAAATAATATAAAATAGTTGAATGAAATCAAAATTGAATGTTTTTGGTTGAAAAAGAAAAATTGTTTTGTTGCATGGTGATAAGGGAAAATGCCTAGTTACCTTTTTTGCTCGAATTTGGAAAAGAATTCGAGGGAATTTCATAAGGTCTTTTGAAATCAAAATAAAATAAAATAAAAGTTTTTTGAGCGAAATCAAAGTTGAGTGCTTGGTTGAATGGTGAAAAAAAAAGGAAAAATGCCTAACCATATTCTATTCGAGATTGGGAATGAAATCGAAGGAATTCTATTAGGTCTTTTGAGAAATCAAAAATAAAAATAAAATAAAAGTTTTTTGAGCGAAATCAAAGTTGAGTGCTTGGTTGAGTGGTGAGAAAAAAAAAGAAAGGAAAAATGCCTAACCATTATTCTAGCTCGAGATTGGGAATGGAAACCGAGGGAATTTTATTAGGGCTTGTGAGAAATCAAAATAAAAATAAAAATAAAATTTCATAAGGTATTTTGAAATCCAATAAAATAAAAGTGGTTGAGCGAAATCAAAGTCGAGTGTTTGGAAAAAGAAAAATGAAAAATAAAAAGGTTTCAACAACAAAGTGTGATTTAATGTTTTTAGTTTAATCGAAAACCAATGAGTTTTCGTTGATGATTGAGTTGTGGCAGTTTAAGCTAAGTGGTAAATAGAATGATAATTGATAAATAAAAATGATAATATAAACTAATTTAAAAAAAATGATAATTAATGATTAAAAGTGGTAATAAGTTGAATAAATTGATAAATTGATTAAATATTTAAATTTTAATTGAGAGAAAATAATGAAAATGATTGATATGAAAAATAAGGTGTATTGGTTGGAACCCTTTGGTATCTACATGCCCTGATCTACATGTATTGGTTGCTCCATTTTGCCCTATAAATGTTTTACTTGCTCAATTATGCCCTATAAATTTTTTGTCTCATCTGTAGCGACACTTAGGTGAAAAACGTGATTCTAGCCCTCAAGTGCGTCTATGCTGTGTGTACAGGAGACATGGAAATCTATATAACCTTTATGTGTAATTTTTTGTCTTTGTGTGTGTGTTGTGAAAAAATGTTAGAAGTCGGTTGTGTAAGAAATGTGTGAGCTAGTTCTAGGTGTTGTCTCGTGGATGTGGAATTGGGTGGTAAAAATCGATATGTAGACTCGAACTGGAATCAAAATCGGTGGCATAGCGAGGTTCCCAGTTGACCTCAATAGGGGATCTTCTCATTGTAATTAGAGATACGGAAGTGGGGTGTGTCGGGCAAACGAGAGGGAATGAAATTGGAGATCGGACGAAGGCGCTCCGCTTTGTTTACAGAGGTCGAATTTAACCGCCGCGGACTACACTTCCTGTCGTGGTGTTTCAAATTCTCATTTCCTGCCGTCTATTTATTTTGGGGTGTGGCTCGGGGCTTGTTTTTGGAGCGTGATTTCTCCGACATTGTTTGGTCATCTTTTCAGTTACTGCTATCTCTTCGGAGTTTATTTAGATTTTCTGCGAAGATGGTTCCTAAAATTATGAGAAGTTTTATAAATGTTTGTCCACAATGAAGAACTGCTTGTCCACAATGAAAAACTGCTTGTCCAAAATTAAAAACTACCTCTTGTAGTTCGAAGATTTTCTGAGCGGGCATGGCATAGATAAACAGGTAATTAATGAATAAAATTGGGATACAGTTGTACGGTAGAACTAATAAACAAAGGATAAAAATCAGATGAAAGATAGGATATTGCCCCATGTTCGTCCACATTTTTGTAACTGGGGACTCTGAAATATTTGCTTGAACCTTATGAATTGTAGAATTTGAATGATTGGTAGGTTCGCCGTTCTCCTGTTTGATATCTTTAGGGGGTGGTGTGATATGATTGAGTTGGTTGTCAGGTTTGCAGTTTTTAACATCGGGGAAGAGTGATGTAAATCGTCTTGTTGTAAAAATGGCAGGGTCTAAATGCCTGAAAGGTTCGCTGCTGGTGGGTTTGAACCTTAATGACTCTGTTGGGAATAATTCGGGTGTTAAATGTTTGAAAGGGAACGTGTAATTGGGGTTGTGTTTTATATGATAGGTGCTAACGGCGGGTGGTGATATATAATGGATTTTTTCTGTATACAGTTTAAGTTTGTTGACGTGGATTGTGTCAGTGTCTCTTTGAAGTGGTTGATTTGGTCGATCTATGCGGACCACATTTGGTGAAATAATTTCTAATATTGTGTGAGGTCCTGTGAAATATGGCGCAAGTTTCCCTGTATTTGGGTGGTGATATAATTTTACTAACACTAGATCACCTACTTCGAAATGTGGTTGCTTGTGTCGTTGGTCATAAGTGTTTTTGTCTTGTAAATGTTTGTTTTGTGTGCGTGTGTGTGCAATTTTTCTAGCTTTGTCGATATCTGGGTACGGTGTGTTATGATTAGAGATTTCTGGGGGTAGGATACCAAACATTAAGTATATGGGTGGAAAACCTGTGGTAGAGTGGGGTGTCTTGTTATATATAAGTGTAACCTTCTTGACCAACTTGGTCCATGCGACCTTAGGATTTTCTAGGTGTAATAACCTAAGTTTTCCCGTGAGGGTGGCGTTCAGGCGTTCACATAGGCCGTTGGCTTGTGGGTTGTTGCTGGTTGTGATTAACGGGTGAATATTTCTATTAAGGAGAAAACTACGAAATTTGGGTGAAGTGAAGGCAGGGGCTCTATCCGTAAGAAGGCGTTTTGGAGAACCATCCTGGAATACTCGTTTAAGTACCTGTTGGTAGGTGGTGGTACTGGTGGATTTAGATGGAAAAGCCCACGCGTAGCGTGAAAAATGATCGACTACCACATGGAGGTATATCTTGGTGTTGCCATATTTGGCAAATCCTGCTATGGTGTCCAGAGATAAAAGGTCGAAGGGTTCTTTAGATTCCGGAGGTTGACTTAATTCTCCGTAAGTGGGTCCTACTGGACGTTTTGTTAATTGGCAGGTGGGACAGGTCTTAACTTTTTGTTTAATATCTTTTGACATACCTTGCCAATAATATTGTGTGGAGATAATTCGTGACATTTGGGAAATACCGGGGTGATTGTATTGTGTGTGTACTGTTTGTAAGAGTTGTTGTATGAGTGGTTTTGGAAGTATAATCTTGGTTACACCTTTTCGGGAAACTGTATGTAATCCATTATGATCAATGGTCAAACTAGACTCTTTCGATGGAGGAGGTTGGTGGGTCTTGATAAGGGTGGCGTCCAAGAATCCACAAAACGGGTTACGGGACAAGAGATCTGCTTCATATTGTAGTTTTCCCTTTATGTAGCGGACCTCATATTCGTAACTCGATAGTCGTAAACTCCATCGAAACAGTCTACCGGACGGGTTCTTGATGGTTTTCAACCACTGCAATGCGTGATGGTCAGAAAATATTGTAAACTTTCTGCCCATAAGATAGATGCGAAACTTCTCCACACTCTCAACGATTGCTAAGCACTCAAGTTCAGAGATGGAGTAGTTTTTCTCGTGTGGGCGCAATGTTCGGCTGAAATATTGAACTGGATATACGTTTCCGTCAGGGTGAACTTGTTTGAGAATGCCTGCTATACCGAGGGTGGATGCATCGCAATACACTTGGCATGGCAGACCTTCTTTGTAAAGGTGTAAAATGGGGTGTTGTGTGAGGTTTCCTTTCAGGTCAATGAACGCCTCTTGACAAGCTTCATTCCAGTTCCACACGACGTCCTTTTTGAGGAGATTGTTGAGTGGTGCTCGCAAGCGAGCGTATTCCGGAATGAATTTGTTATAGACGTTCACAGCGCCTAAGAAGGATTGTAGTGTTTTTCGGTTGTGTGGTTGTTTAATGGCGTGGATGATGTCGGTATTGCGTGTAAGCTGTGTAATTGTACCAGCTGTGATGGTGTAACCTAGAAAATTTATGGATTGCTTAAAAAATTCGCATTTCGCGAAGTTAAGTTGTAACTTCTCCGCTTCGCAAAAGGCGAAAAATTGTCGCAGGTGGTTTTGATGTTCCTCCAATGTGTTGGAGTAAATGATGAAATCATCAAAGTAATGTGCCACACAGTCAAGTCCGTGTCTCTGTAGGACCTGACTTATGGCTCGTTCGTAAATCTGAGGACTGGTTTTTAACCCGAAAGGTAATCGAGTGGGTTGGTATAATCCTTCAAAGGTGGCAAATGCTAACAGTGGTCGAGAATCGGGGTGTATTGGGACTTGCCAATACGCAGAGGATATGTCGGCCGTGGAGAAATATTTGGCCTGTGCGAGGCGGTCTAGGATATCCTCGATTCTCGGGAGGGGATGGACATCAGAGCTGATTAGCTCATTCACCTTCCTATAATCGATACAAAACCGTTTGGTCTTGTCGCGCTTAGTGACGAGGGTGACAGGGCTCGAGAAAGGTGAAAAAGATTGCTCTATGATGCCGTTCTCCAGCATTTGTTGTATTTGGTTACGGATTTCTTGTTGGTCACATATCGGAACACGATATGGACGTATGGTGATTATTTTTTCGGAATTCGTGGGTATTTTTACTGGTGGAATACGTAAGCATGGTACGTTGAATTTGTCCTGTGAAAAAATGTGAGTGTACCTTTGTAGAAGTGTTGTGAACTGTGGTGTATAGTGAGTGTTAGGTGTTGTGTTGTAGTATGCATGGGGTAAAGGGTTTTGTTGTGTATTAGTGTGAGTGTCGAGTTCGTTGTGTGGGTTGGTCATGTGAGAGTTGTGCAACGGTGTGTGATCACCTATGTTTTTGGTATGCGAGTTATCCCGCTGTGTGGGTGCGTTTTGGACAGGTTCATAAGTTGAAGTTGTTGTGGTTTGATTATTTGAGGGCATGTAAAAAGGGCAATTGGCTTTAGTGAAAAAGGGGCATGTAGATAAGTGGGGTTTTCTCAATGAATGCACGCAATGGTTGTCATAGGCGGAAAGTTGGGATGTGGGGAAAATTTTTTGTGACATCGCCTGACACTGCCAGTACGTGCATACATTGGACACATGATTAAAATGGTAGGAAAGGGTAGACAATGGGGCGCCCAGCTGGAGTATAGTGCATTTATTAAAATCTATGGTTAATCTGAATTTATGGAGGCTATTGATACTAAGAATTCCAAATGGCAATGGTGCATTCACTACATGGAAATTCTCCTTTCGTGATATTTGTCCTATTGTCAGTGGGATAGATAGTTTACCCATGGTTTTTGCAAATCCGTTTAGGGTTTGGAGGTGTAGTGAATGTCCCTCAAGGGTTAAATTAGGCAGGTGGGTTTTTAGCATATGATAAATATTATATGGCACTATACTCAGGCTGGCGCCTGTATCAATTAAAAAGGGGCATGATACATTAGGGGTTAGAAAAAGTTTGACAGTCAGTTGGTTTAGGGATCCTACCTCAGTCTCGAAAGGGCTGCCCGGCTGAGGTGTCTCTGGCTTGACTTGGTTGTGATGAAGTCGGAACTGGTGATTTTGGGACCGTTTGCACTGTCCGGACTTTTTCGTGGGTCGTCGGGATTGGTCGACGTCGGCATTCGCTGTGCCAGTGTCTCGCGCCGCAGAACTTGCAATTGGACGGCGGAAGAGGTGCATTCCATGCACCTGGGCGTCGGGATGTGCTGTGGTACGGACCCGACATTGTGGGTGGTTGATCTTCTCTGGATCGCGTTGCCGGTACACTGGGCCCGTGGATCCGTTGTACCAGTCGGAACCATTCTCCTAGGTTCTCGGGAGGTACTACGCGGACTAGGCGCTGGTCGCTGAATGGCAGTCCTTCTGTCAGCGTCTCGAGGATCACCTCTTGTGGAAGTCCTAGTTGCAATCCCATGGCGGTTTTCTCCCGGTAGTAGGTCTCTAAGTTGGCTTGTCCAGTGAGTTTCATGGCGAAATATTTCGCAAAGGACGCTTCGCTTGACTCAGGGTAGAGATCTAGGAGGATTTGTCTCACCTGGAAATAACTCCGGTCGGCCAGCCGAAGTTTCCTGAAGAGCTCCAGGGGTTGTCGCACCAGGTAGTTTGGCAGGCGCAGTAATTTTTCTTGTTCTTCCATGGATGCGTCTTCCATTTTTCGGTCGAACGTCTGGAAAAACTGTGTCGCGCTGTATGTGCCGTCGAAAGGCGAGATTGCCGACTCCGCTCCATCAGAAATTTTTACTCGCGTCAGGAACGTTGACAGCTGGTTGACGGCGTCCGCTAGGGGCACAGTTGTCTCTCGGCCGGTCATCTCCTGTCCTCCTCCTGCCGGTTCGCTCCCTCTTACTTCTTGCCTTCTTTCCATTGTTTCCGTTGGACCGTCTGACTTTACGCTTATGGGATCCTGATTTAATTCCATCTCACTATCCTGTCGACTTAACCGTTCTGTGGCAATATCGTTGCGGGGTTTCTTGTTGTTGGATGCGAATGGTGAGATTTGGTTGAAGCGCAGCCGTTTGAGTGGAAGTTGCAGCATACAGTTAGGAATAATCAGGACACATGATTGAGTTTGAAAATAAAAGGCAACTGGGTTGGAGGGAAGAAAGCTTGAGAAGAGTTGAGCGATTTGACTTATTAATTAGTTGATCACATGGCGATGATGGGATTTAGATGAAATGAGCGGAGAGAGAGATCTCTAGAGTAGATGTTACCTTGTTGGAAGCGAAGGAGCAACTGTCCGAACTCGGCGAGAGTCACTGAACAACTGTGGGTGTTGTTCCTATGAGAGCGAAAACGTGACTGACCATTCTTGCTTTTCGATTTAACACCAAGACTCAGTTTCTCTCTGATTGGTTGAGAGATGATCACCTGATCTTTCCCTATTGGTTGACCTATTTAGATGCTATCTTCTGATTGGCCGGCGGCTTCCTTTGGTGTTAGTTACGCCCGGCCGAGGTCAGGAAGTGTCGTGTTTGTTTGACGCTTATAACTTCGACGGATATTAGATACGTCCTGTCTTTGCCGGAAATATTGGGTGTTAGCTTTAACATTTATAACTTCTGGTCACTAGATACGTCCTGTTTTGCCAGGAAGTGTTGGTTTAAACTTAGCTCGCAGGGTCCCCGGGGTCAGAAGGTTAACTGCGGCGTTATTAATAAATATGTTCTCCTCTAGATCTTACTTCCTATGCCTTTTGTTACTTTCTTTCCTCCAGTTACCTTATTCTTTTATTAAATCTTTGAAAATCATACATGGTACATACATAGTGGGTCGGGGTTGCATTTAATTATATACAAATTATGACATATATATGGTAATTTAAACCAACAACCCTATATTGTATAATACTTATAACAAGATTGTCATGTTGTATATAGAAACACATCTATAAATAATTATACGCATGATTGACATGTGTCATTGCATCACCATATGTAATGTACTTTGTACAAACTGAGGATGAATAAATAAAACCATGTAATAGATTAAGAGCTGAGCTAAGAAAGAGGTCGAGATAGAAATCCCACAACCCTAAAGAGGAATTTGGCAAGTCGTTGCCATCAAGGTCAAAGGGTGCAGAATATCGCAGACGTCCCACGCACTTTGCACCCGCTCAAAGTCCAAATTCTCGCATGTCTCCCCCCCCTCGGCAAAGATATAAAACATCTGCCCTAGCCGAAATGTTACTTAGAGACTTCACCATCGGCGTGAGCCCTTGTCGGTTGTACCCAGGTCCACCTCATCGACCATGTAGAACAGTAAGAATTCTTTTTATCTCCATCTTGCTCTTAGCTCGACTCCTATCTGTTCACGGAACTTTCCTACTACAACTGTGTCTCTTCGATTTTTTTGTGTGTGAACATTCCCAAGCTTTCCACTCTGCCTCGACCACGACTGCCTGTACTCTGTGAGAACTGTTAAAGGTCCTTCCAAAGCGCAGAGAGGTACTGGAAAACTCTCCACGCCCTGACTGTCCCTCTCGGTTACTACAGGTTTGACCCTCGGTTACCATATATATATAAGTAGAACTAGGATTCAACCATTCCCCTGAGGAGAGTGACATCAAGTTACTGAAACGTCGGGAGTTAAATGAATTATTGGTTGATGAGGCTGTGTTTATCTAAACACATATACTGTAGGCCAGTAAAGATTTACTGGCCGAAGTGTCTTTTATTTGAAGAAATATGAATGCCGGCCAGGCAGCCTCTATCTTTACGACATATACTGTAGGCACATATATTATACGTCTTGTATTCTAACTTGGTGTATCCTCCCAATTTTCTATTTGGTTGAGTATAAAATTCCAAACGAAGATTATGGTGAGACAGAGAGGTAGGAGAGCTATGCTAGACATTCCTTTCAGAGTCAACTATCTGACATCAATGATGTCTATCTAACCGGTCCCGTCTGTGACCTGAGACTCAACAAAAAAGTGGCTTGGGACAGTTTGACTTGACGCAGCCTGCCTGTCACTCGGGGCTGTGAGCTGAAGGTAGTAACGCTCCCCGATCCTCTCATTTCACGAAAGTGAAATTCAGTGCCTTTGCGTAGTCAGAATTGTTCTTGCAGTCAATCTATACTTGATATTTAGTAGCATTGAGATCAGATAACCTGGAATGGTATAAAATCTGAAATTTCTGGTGGAGAGTGGTTCTCAATGTGAAGACCTATATTTTCTGTTCGTAGGAATTCGTTAGAAGAGATTAATTAAAATTGTAAAGTTTTTTAAGTACGAGGTTAAACTGACAAAACCACTAGAAAGGTCCACCAATTATGATTCAGACCCTCTCTAACTTTGTTAGCTTCAGTTTAGTACAATTTGAGACGCTTTCGTGCGTTATGATAAAAAAAGTGCTAAATAAATTAATTTTCAACCTATAGAATGCTCTATATGTCCTGCTGTAAGTTGCCGAAATCTCACTTGAATTTCCTTTTCATTTTTATGGAGGGGAAAACGTTCATGAATTCCCCTTTCTCACGTGATTTCATCCGTGTGAAATCTCACACACGCGAACAATCCAGGTGCTGTTTGGTGAAGTATATTAGAACTATGGGTTCTACTAGATTACTGGAAGAAACAAATAAATGGAAGAAGAAAAAGAAATTCTTCGTCAAGAGACCGGCTATAATAGCAATTCGCCTTGTTTTAATGGCAAAAGTCGTAAAATCCAGACCCTTTGCATTCGCTTTTTATAAATACTGGAAATCAGCTCAATCAAAATGTTTAGCACAGACACCGGACCCAACTCGATAATTGGTCGAGGTCAATACCTAATATTTGTATATAACTATGATGCTAATCTGTTATTTATTCATTTTGTCCTACCGGGAGAATCCTGTATGGCACGTGTGCCCAATAAAGGCTATTGTTGTTGTTGTGTTGTTGAAACAAATAAATATTTGCATAAAATAAATGCATATTTAAATCACGTATGCAACAATGTTCTTGAAATTTTTTTTAACGATACTTAGCGATAGTTAAAAACTCTTTCTACAAACCTTATACTCTGTAATGGTAAAAATTAAAATGAGTGGTCATAGCTCATCCGTAGTGAGCCCTTCCAGTGGTTTTGCCAGTTTAATCTCCAGGCCGTAGTACTATTGTTTCAGACTTATTGTTTCATATTAAAGCTATAAATGAGAGGACTTGGCTCTCAGCGGTTTGGGCAAATTAATCTCCAGTTTATCGTAAGAAATACATTGCCACACAAAATTATTATAATTTTTATTGTCTTATGTAAATATATTCTAATTTAATTATATAGAACGTCTGAAAAGCCATTAAGCTTTCATTAAATTAATCATGTATTTCGTTTTTCTTGATAAAGGGGATTCCCCGAAACTTGTATGATTAAAATTGGAAAAAGGTTTTATCATTATTATTATTGTCAAAAATATTTGTTTGTAAGCACAACTGAGCTGAAAAACATGCACGATAATTGGAAAATAAACTCAACGCAGATTGGCTGATTGAAGTCACGTGATAGCAGAGAACCAATGAGCGACCGAATAAACGGGACACTTACCTCTATACACAAATGCATATAAACCGATATTAAGGCTATGCACTCTATAATAGATAATAACGATTTTAAAAATGCATATCTTTTATTCTATCATTAAGAAGCCAGCTTTCGAGCAGAAACTCTTCCGTTTTACTACTATAAGGCACAAAATAAGTAGGTTAAATACTATTAAAATACGATTTGCATAACTAGGATTAAATTATACAAAAAAAAACATATAACTATGCAAAAAATATATATTAAATACATGGTATGTTGTTTAATAAACTATATATATTAAAATAAAATAAATAAAAATAATATAATGTATAAATAATAATAATATATCTCTTTATTCGATACACCTTACAAAAAAAAAGAAGAAAAAAAAAAAACATATGCCTCCAGCGCCTCTGGCGGGGAAAATAATCAGGCTCGTAAGAGGAAGAAAATATTGGCCCGCACCACAGATTTACAACAGTAGAGTTACTCTGTGAATAATTCAGCTGGGGACATTTTGTCCGATCGTTTGATAAACCAGGCCACGCTGGGAAGGGATTAAATGGTTGAATAATAGAAAAGTTAGGTAGATAACACATGCAGATTTAAATATTTAAAGAACTGTAAAAAAATCAATTATATAAATCGCTAATCGCTTTCATGCTACAAAATTGTTAAATATTTTATTATTGCAGTAAAAATAGCAGTAGAAAATTGTTTTAATTAAAAAGATGCTTTCGCGATATAAATAGTTTGGATTTTTAAATACAGATGGCGTGCTAATGTATCAAATTTATAAACGCGTGGATGTTATTTATTAACCTGTTTCAAATATCATCATACAGAGGTATTTTAAAAATGAACTTGTACGGTTACACACGCACCACTTTATAGAACAGGAATAAATATTCTAAAAATATATTTAAATCATATGCACTCATAAACAAAACATAAGGAAGTTGTATCTTTTACCATGTATATCGGGATTCAGACAATAACTCTGAAAGATATTACAGTGACCTTTATTGAAGACACACGAGATAACCAAGTGTGAACAACCTCTGTCTCCTGCGACATCAAAGACTTTCCACT
The DNA here is from genome assembly GCA_030710605.1 of Cordylochernes scorpioides. NCBI lineage: Eukaryota > Metazoa > Arthropoda > Arachnida > Pseudoscorpiones > Chernetidae > Cordylochernes > Cordylochernes scorpioides. The sequence goes on along the minus strand of CP092871.1, from coordinate 93,589,247 downwards.
TACTTAAATTTTGTCCATGAGTATATATGTAAATATATAGAAGTGTGGGTGTCTATGTGTTTATTTGTGCTGTCTATATTTCTACAATACGTTGACCTATCTATATGAAATTGCTATGCGGATGATGTTTCCGCTAATTGCTGGCACAACACTAAGCAGGAGGATAATCTTTCGAGTATCAAGAAAATTAACGATATCTATTAATCTATATATATATATAATTGAATGTCTGTCTGTATGTTTGTACTCTATAGATTCAAAAACCATACATCCAATCGCAGTAAAATTTGGGATATTATTAGGTATATCCCCGGGAAGGTGTTTGAAAAATAATTTCATGAATATCTTTAAAATCCTTAGAGTTATTTGCAGATTTGTAGATTTAACTCGCAAGCAGCGCCCCCATTGCGACGATGTTAACAAGTTTCTTTATCTATAAGTTTTATTATCACTAAGTTTATTTTCTAAAGATTATTTATCAAAAGTAAGATTTTCTACCTATTAATTGCACACAAGTCAAAGTTAGTTTTATCATTTATCTACAACATATATTTTGGGGGAATAGATAAAATGATGATTTTGTAATGTAGAAAATTAGGAAAGACAAAATTCAGGATGACACGGCAATTTATTTGAGACAATAATAATGATACAATTCCAAGGCAAGATACTATTCCTTCAATTTCCAATTACCGAGGGAACCAATTAATATTGATTTTATTCAACTTATCGAGTATTTTTCAAGGGACCGGGAAAAAATGTTCACTTTATCGAGAGACTCAAATTTATGAGTTTCAAATTATCAAAATATATCTTTTTTTTTTATAAGTTTATAGAGAATTGTTTTAACAAATGTTCGTTAGACACGGGTAAAACCCGGGCGAAGCCGGGTACATCCGCTAGTAAAATAATAAATATTTTGTTATATCCAATATGTAAATAAATAAACTTGATAACATTAATGATACCGGTAAGTAAACAACCGCTACCACAATATCATACCACAACTCTGTCATTCCAAAGAAAACCAAAAGAACATTGAAACAAAATAAACTACTCCCCAATCCCCCAAATTATGCAAATTTGTTGAATCTATTCAATTTGTAAAATATCGATTCCCAATTGTTTGAATAAATAAATATACGAAAGGGAAGCGACGAATAAAAAATTCAACCACACCGTTGCCAGATAAATTGTGCTGAGAAGAAAGATATTTATAAAACTCTGTGAAAATTATTTAAATAAATCTAAGAGAGAGAGACACACTAATGACTTTCCAATATGATCCAAAAATAACGCTTTTTTCTCTCCAAATTCGAAAATAATTATTTTGATGTTTCTCAATTATGCTCAATTCTGTTTTTATTATACTGCACTTATGTAAAAAAAAAAAAAGAAGAAAAAAAGGCATCTCCTTATCAGGCAAATAAAAGTTGTTGATGGCTTGCGCCATCTATAGAAATAAATATAAACTATTCGTTGATTTTTGATTACTCCAGAATTAGCCAAATACCCATTCTTGATTAATCAAGAAAAGCTAACCACGTACGCGTTTCGGGCTGTTGGCCCTCATCAGCGTGGTACAAGCTGTACCTCAACTACCAAAAAACTGGTCATTCAGGCATCCTGAAAAATCATGAAACAAGTAGTTAAGGCCAGAATTGCGTGAGAACGCGAATTAATGGGGAAAAAATAGTACAAATGTGATATTGTAATGGGATAAGGTGCATAAATTTTTTAAAAATTGCACTTTTATTGTTCATCTTTTTCTTCCTGGAATATACCAATTGATAAAATGATTTATAAAAACAAAAAGGGCATATCCTGACCATTCAAATGAGAATTTTAGATAGTAGAGCACCATCTAGTGGAACAAAAACCAACTAAACGTTGATTTAACATATTCATTGATAATTTGCCAACCCAATTATATATATCATATAATCAAAAATAAAAAAGGCATATCCTGACCAGGAGCACATGTGCTTTACAGAAGGCAGAGCGCCATCTGGTAGAACAGAAATCAACTAAACATTGATTTAGCCTGTTCCCTGATATTTGGTCAAACCAATTTATTGATAAATAAAGAAAAGCCATCCACGAACGCGTTTCGCGCTTTTGGCGCTCGTCAGCTTATCAAGAAATTGGGTTGGTCAAATATCAGAGAACAGGCTAAATCAATGGTTAGTTGATTTCTGTTCCACCAGATGGCGCTCTGCCTTCTGTAAAGCACATGTGCCAAGCATATGCCATTTTTATTTTTGATTTTAACACCTGGTATTTTCATCTTTTTTTTTCATATATCATATAATAAATTAAGAAAAAGGCATCTCCTTATCGTGCAACTGAAAGTTGCTAATGGTTTGCGCCATCTATCGGAATAAATATCAACTATTCTCGTTGATTTTTAATTATTCCAGAATTGGCCATATACCCATTCTTGATTAATCAAGAAAAGCTAACCACGGACGCGTTTCGGGCTGTTGGCCCTCATCAGCGTGGTGCAAGCTGTACCTCAACGACCAAAAAAAAAATGGTCATTAAGGCATCCTGAAAAATCATGAAACAGGTAGTTAAGGCCAGAATTGCGTGAGAACGCTACACAATGTGAAAAATTAGTACAAATGTAATATTGTACTGGGATAAGGTGCATAAATTAAGAAAAAGGCATCTCCTTATCGTGCAACTGAAAGTTTTTCATATCATATATAATGTATAATTATTTTAAAAATTTATATTTGATGGAAAAGAAGAGGCATATGCTGACCGCTCATCAAAGCATTTAAAGATTATGGAGCGCCATCTATAGGGATAAATTCCAACTAAACGTTGATATAATTTAATTCCTGACTATGAACAAAATTATATATACAGTCTTAATTCATCATGAAAAGGAGATACGTACGCAATTCAGGCTGTTGTTGCTCCTCAGCGTAATGTAGGCTCTATGTTTTCGATTCGCTATGAAGAGTCTAGATGTTTCTTTATGAGAAAAAAAAAGTATTTCAATAGGACAAATTCACGTAAGTACGCTCAAGCATGTGTAAAAAGGGATGAAAAATAGAGGTGGCCAAGTTCATGCATTTTAAAATGATGAAAATGACATGTTATATCGAACGAAAATGTAAATTTCTTATATTTCTTATATTCACTTGTATAACCAATGTGAGGAAAGCTAAAAGATGGATGCCATATATGTAAATCAACTTAAAAAATCAAAAATATACAAGATTTTCTCTGATTCACTAACTGATAAGGGTTTCAGACGAATTCCGATTGTACAGTGCAGCATAAAGGCTGAGGATATCGTTAGAAATGAAAAAGATAACAAGAAGACACACAGTAGTCGGTCTCTCCAATAAAACTGTATATAGCAGAAAACATATTTACATATTGGTACTTTTATCGTTGTTTCCTTCTCAGACTACAGGAGGATTCAACGTCAAAAGAAATGGTTCAATCAAAGACGTCTGTTATCATTGTTATATATATATAGCCACAAGACAGCTAACGCTATCAAGAATATTACATTGGTCTACTATATCCTTTGAGAGATTCTCTGAATTACAAGGTTATCCCAAAAGTTCGTAAACACTTGCAAAAAATTAAGATACCAATATTATTCACCGTTATGTATAATGTCTTTGTATTATGTGTATGAAGTAATTGTATTATGTATTATTATGTATTCGCCGTAATGTATAAAGTCTTTGTATTATGTATTCGCCGTAATAATATTATCCGCTAAGTGATAAGAAAAACAACGTTTTAAGAAAAACCGAAATTTTGGGACAACCTTATATGATAGGTTTAAAAAGAGGAAGTAATTATCGGGAACTTACAAATATAGATAGAAGGACAACAACAATTATCTTTATTTATAGAGAATACCAATTAATTTAGATTGGATTTTGATTAATTCAAGTGTATTAATATGCCATCAGCATTTTTTATAAACGTTTATTGCCATTTTGATGTTTGGCGACCCACTGTCTCCCTCCCGCATTGGGAACTTTTTTATAATTAAAAAAATGCTCCAATGGCTTCCGATTCTTGTAAAAGTTCAACCCCACCAGCGAGTGCAAGTAAACAAACGGGGCTCTGGTACATTTGTAAGTGTAAAAGTCGAACTGCTTTCACATGTGTTGACATATGGTGCACTTACAGTAAAAGCAGTCGCTAACTTCTACCCACCAGTACTAGAGATAATTTATATTTTTTTATTTTGTGATAATTCTGTTTCTTCTTAATTAAACTTGCGATCTCTTTTCACACATATTGTACTCTGGGCTTCATAAAAAATTATCATGGGAAGAATTTATTATAATGTATATTTGAATAAATTTTATATAATTTACATTCATGAAGAGACAAAGCTTATGGAAGTGGAAAGTCCTTGATATCGCCGGTTGTCTGTTTTTTTTTTAAGGAGACAGAGGATATTTTGTTCATACTTGTTTATCTCGTATGTCTTCAATAAAGATCACTGTAATATCTTTCAGAGTTATTGTCTGAATTCCGATATATACATGCTAAAAGGTACAACTTCCTTAAGTTTTGTCCATTCATATAAATATGTGTATATATGAAATTCAAATAAAAATTATTTTGTTTCTTATTACTTCGGTATATATATAATCGACATATTAAACATTTTTTCTTCTACCTAATAGAAGAGTGTTATATGTAAAATATATTTAGAGAAAAATATATAATTATTAGAGAAAAATTGCATATATCCCCGAGTCGAAAATAATATTTCGAGGTGAAAAAATAATAGACTCCGAGTATCTATCAAAAGAAATAAAAGGCATCAAACGTAAAAGAGATTTCAAGCTTCAAATAAACTTCAAAAGACGCCTAAACGTTGAATTATAAAATGATCAGACGAAAATTCACCACAATCGTCTGCTGAATGCCAAGAAGCCTGACAAATTCGATCTTCCTCTGATTTATTCATAGGGACCACTTTGTCGGCCATCTTGAGGGAGAAAAAAACTTTTGTTTGGAACTTTTTTTAAAAAAAGAAGAAAAAAAAGTTCTTTTGGGTGGACTTATATTTGAATGTCCTCTTTTCACGCCTGGCACTATTGATCCCCAAATGGAAAGGTTTTAAAACTGAATAGTGGAGCGAAGATCTCTGAAAAAAAGAAAGTTCTCTAATCCTTTTGACTAGAGACCGTGTGAAACTTATTAAGTATATAATATATTTCTCTCTTTTACAACTACTGTAAGAAATCTATGAGTAGTAAAAAAATGATGCATATATGTATTTATTAAAAAAGAAGGCGTCCCTGGATCTGTTAAAGAAAAAAAACATATTCAATGGATTGAACTTTGACTCCAAATATGTATATATCGTTTGTGAGAGTTATATATATTATTTAATCTAAAAAATCAAATATATTCTATATTTTAAAAATAAAATATTTTATTTTTATTCATTGATAATTTTACTTTTTTTAAATAATCGTTTTTAGAATGATTTTTCTAAACGAGGTAAAATCTTCCCAATTACATGCGTGGTAAGGACAAAATACTCAGGAGATAAGTTTCTTCATTAATTTATTAGGACATCAAGCTTTCGGGCACAGCATGGCCCTTCTACAGGATCAATTGTATAAGAAAAATGATACACTATATACACGAAGAATAAATCTGCATATGTGTATTATTAGAAATTAGTTGTAAAATTTTGAAATAATCGGTAATACTTAGGATTTTTGTTTAAAAAGAACATCGGGACATAAGCAAATTAATAAAATTTGTTAAGAAGAATAATATTCGAATATTACAAGGTATTAAGATAAAAGCGTCATAAGACTGAAAGGACGTTCCTACGATTCGAGGGAAACCGTGATAAAATTATGAGTATTTATAAGGTAAAACAGTTTAAAAGGATATTAAAATAAATGAACAAAACAGGGAATTCATGTGGTACATCAATGGCTATTTATGTAATAAGCTTATATACGGCTCAGGTACATCAATATGTCTGTTTATACTATTATACCTCAGAGATAGCAAGGCCTCGACAACCAATCTTTTGTGTTTATGTGGTATATTAGAATAATGTGATCTTGGATCAGTTGTGTTGAAACTATGTCCTGTCTGTGAAATGTGCTGGACAATAAGTGATTTCGGATCGTTATGTCTGATGTTTCTGTCGTGTTCCTGTATTCTGTCTTTAATGTAACGGCTAGTTTCACCTACATAAACACTGTCGCAATCGTTGCATTTTATGGAATAAACAGCATTGTTTCTTTGAACAGTGCTCCGAGGCGTGTTGTTTTTAGTGATAGGGTTCCTTAAGATAGTGCCTATACTAGGGGTGTTGGAAAAGTAAGTGCGGATGCCGAAGTTCTTTAGTTCTCTAGCTATTTTTATGCTTTGCAAGGAATACGGTATTGTGCAGATGGATTTATAGTTGTCATATATCTTGGTGCGGGATGGGTTATGGAAATGCCTTAATATAAAGTTTTTAGGATAACCAGAGGACATTAAATTTGAAATTATGTTATTTGTTTCCTTTTGCCTTGACTCCTCAGTGTTACAGTGGGTATATCTAGACCAGATTAAAATGTCGTTAGGGAATCATACATAGATGACGTCTTTGCTATAATCAAAATTAACGCCTTTAATGAAATACTCAACACATTGAATAATTTCTATCAAGACATAAACTTTACTTCCGAGACTGAAACAGGTGACTCCTTGGCATTTTTGGACATACGCATAACAAAAACACGCAATAGATATAATACTGAAGTCTATTATAAACCCACCTTTCACCCAATGTATATAAATTTCTCATCTTTCTGCCCATTAAGCCATAAAATCAATACGGTAAGAACCTTGTCCAAGAGAATATATACCCACTGTTACACTGAGGAGTCAAGGCAAAAGGAAACAAATAACATAATTTCAAATTTAATGTCCTCTGGTTATCCTTAAAACTTTATATTAAGGCATTTCCATAACCCATCCCGCACCAAGATATATGACAACTATAAATCCATCTGCACAATACCGTATTCCTTGCAAAGCATAAAAATAGCTAGAGAACTAAAGAACTTCGGCATCCGCACTTACTTTTCCAACACCCCTAGTGTAGGCACTATCTTAAGGAACCCTATCACTAAAAACAACACGCCTCGGAGCACTGTTCAAAGAAACAATGCTGTTTATTCCATAAAATGCAACGATTGCGACAGTGTTTATGTAGGTGAAACTAGCCGTTACATTAAAGACAGAATACAGGAACACGACAGAAACATCAGACATAACGATCCGAAATCACTTATTGTCCAGCACATTTCACAGACAGGACATAGTTTCAACACAACTGATCCAAGATCACATTATTCTAATATACCACATAAACACAAAAGATTGGTTGTCGAGGCCTTGCTATCTCTGAGGTATAATAGTATAAACAGACATATTGATGTACCTGAGCCGTATATAAGCTTATTACATAAATAGCCATTGATGTACCCCATGAATTCCCTGTTTTGTTCATTTATTTTAATATCCTTTTAAACTGTTTTACCTTATAAATACTCATAATTTTATCACGGTTTCCCTCGAATCGTAGGAACGTCCTTTCAGTCTTATTACGCTTTTATCTTAATACCTTGTAATATTCGTATATTATTCTTCTTAACAAATTTTATTAATTTGCTTATGTCCCGATGTTCTTTTTAAACAAAAATCCTAAGTATTACCGATTATTTCAAAATTTTACAACTAATTTCTAATAATACATATGCAGATTTATTCTTCGTGTATATAGTGTATCATTTTTCTTATACAATTGATCCTGTAGAAGGGCCATGCTGTGCCCGAAAGCTTGATGTCCTAATAAATTAATGAAGAAACTTATCTCCTGAGTATTTTGTCCTTACCAAGAATGATTTTTGTTGTAAATATACGTAATCAACATACGCGTATCTATCTTTTTGAATCACTAATATAGGATTAACTTTATAAATTCTATATATATTGTGGAAATACTTATGTGTAATATTTCCTCAAGTAATTGAAAATAAAAAAAAACTACTTGATAATAAATAATTATCTTTCTTTTATCACGACGAAAATATTTTTATTTACGGGGCTTCTAACCAAAATAGATGATTTTTTGAGCCCCAATGAACGCCTAAAGCGGAATATATACAAATCACTATGACCAAGCTGGGGAGGCTAGGGACAGGAAAAAATTGTATCACGACTGCACCTTCAACCTTTTATCTTATCAATCCTTTATCTTATTAACCCTTTATCTAACAACAAACAATTTATTCATAACACACACACAAATTTATAAAATTTGTAAGACTCAAAGTTAAATTCAAAATCTGTTATTCTTAAAATTACTACTTTTCCCTATATTCCCCCCCCCCCCAAAATACTATTAATATATATATTATATATATATCGAAAATTTGCCGGGAGGAAATTAATCCATGGAAGCAATGGTCGCCTCTCCCGTCAAAATAAACGTCAGAATCTGACGCCATCTATTGACCGTCGCCGCAACTAGCGGTCTCAGGTCGGTGACAAAGCCACAACACCAACTTTGGCAAACTGATAAGCGTCCACCTAGAGACCATGGTTTCGGGCTAATGGCCCTCGTCAGATGGCGTCAGATTCTGACGTTTATTTTGACGAGGGAGACGACCATTGCTTCAATGGATTAATTTCCTCCCGGCAAATTTTCCATCTATGTTTTGCCAATAGATTTGGCCCAGCCACATTGCCAGCAAAACACCTCTTTGGTTGATTGTGAGGATTCCATTAGATCCCGTGTGGATCACATGGAATAAAGTCCGCCCTAGACTGACGAGGGCCATTAGCCCGAAACCATGGTCTCTAGGTGGACGCTTATCAGTTTGCCAAAGTTGGTGTTGTGGCTTTGTCACCGACCCGATGCCGCTAGTTGCGGCGACGGTCAATAGATGGCGTCAGATTCTGACGTTTATTTTGACGGGAGAGGCGACCATTGCTTCCATATATATCGTGAATGGATTTTCTTGATTTATCAAGAAATTGGGTTGGCCAAATATTACGGAGCAAGCTAAATAAACGTTTAGTTTATTTTTGATTCACTAGATGGCGCTCTGCCATATAAAAAAGCACATGTGCTCGTGGTCAGGAGATGCCTTCTTTATTTTTAATATATATAGAAGCATAGGGCGCCTCTCCCGTCAAAACCTGACACCATCTATTGACCGTCGCCGCAACTAGCGGCCTCGGGTCGGTAACAAAGCCACAACACCAGCTTTGGCAAACTGAGAAGCGTCCACCTAGAGACCATGGTTTCGGGCTAATGGCCCTCGTCAGTCTAGGGCGGTCAGATTTTGACGGGAGAGGCGCCCTATGCTTCTATGGATTAATTTCCTCCCGGCAAATTTTCCATCTATAATATATATATACTAGATAGTATATATATATCTAAACCCCTAAAAAACTATTAATATATAGATTTATATCTTCAACTTAGAAATTGATATGAGTAACTTGTACCTTATTAATTATACTTGGCTTCACAGGTGGGAATAAAAACATTTGTTTTTTTTTAACTCTAAATTTGAAACATAACACCACTTCTGTAATTTCGCGCAACACTTGGTCAGTGAGCCTTACGCCGCATGCGCAATTTAGAGGACGCTAGAAAAGGACCAATCAGCGGGAGATAATCCGGATATCATATCAACATGTGGTCGTTCTAAATTTAGCAATACTGGTGTTGCGTCGTTGTTACCAATCAGAGTTCGCTATATTGCGGAGATGGTCAATAGATAGCTCTTAGTTATTCAAATTAAAGATACTTCGGCCAGTAAATCTTTTTTATTGTCTCGACGTTTCGACAAAAATCTTTTGTTCGCTCCCGACGAGGATGGAAGGATGGTCTAAATGATCTTTTAGGATATATATATACAGGGTGATCCAAAAGTCCCGCACAACTTTAAAAATTAATAACTCCGCGAATATTTGCGCTAGAACAATGCGGTAAACACCATTGTGTTCAGGATGCAATGGGATTTTTTATGGCAAATAATGAAAAATTCGAAATTGATTTTAGTTACAACTTTATTCGCTAGATGGCGCTCTACCAGAATCAGAGATTCAGCGGCCAAATTGTTTGATAAATTGAAAAATATAACTGAACGACACGTATTTTTCCTTTTTGAATACCAGGAAAGAACCCTAATAATATCAAATGATAAATTAATAAAACACCATTTCGCCAAAAGTTAGAAGAATTGGTTGACGATTTTCAAATACAATCTGAGATATGTAAAATAGGTATATGCAAATTAAAACATGTATATAGCAAAAAATATTTATATTTTAGATGGGGTTTTGTGAAATAGATTGAATGTTTGAAAATAACTACTGATATCAATACACGATTTTTGAAATGTTAATATAGTACCAAAAATTATGATGGCACTACTAATAGGATTTCTTGCTATAAGGAATGTGTAGTTTCTTGACTGATTGGCTACACTTGATTATTTAATTGGATATTTGTCATGATCCAACAAATGAAATATAGAGGGGAGTGAAAAATATATTTGTCGTACTTTATTCCAAATATCCTATGGGTTTGTCAAATGTTATCATTGTTTATTATACTGTACATAATTTTGAAAATGTATCCCCTCAAAAAAATCATTTTTAAATCGACCTTTTGCGTTGAAAAACGTGGTAGTAAAATCATTTTGTATTATTTTTTGCGCAAAATTTCTAAAGTTGGGGGGGGGGGGGGGGGGGGGGATACAGAGAATATTCCTTATGCTATTTCTTCTAATGAGCGAAAAGCGATAAACTAAACATAAGGGGTAAAATTGTGTGTACCAGTGTTATTCGAGAAGTTATAACACTTTGGCCTGCACGACATAATATAAGATGTGGGCAAATGACAAACAAAAAATTACTGTTCACAGAAAAAAAAGAATCAAGATGTGAGGACAGCATTTAATATTCCCATAACCCAAAACAAAGAGCTGCAAAATATAACACATGAGGTAACTGCCTTCTCTCTTGTATTAGGTCACAATCCTTGCTCAATGTGGCGCCCTTCATTCTCAAACACCGCCTGCACACGATAGATGACAGAATGGTCACAATTAAATGGTTGAAATTTATAAAACGTGCCATCTGATAGAAGCCTTCGACATGGCCAATGTGGTAGGCCGGCATCGATAAAAACGCGACTTAATGTACCCCCATAACCGAAATTGTAAGGCGTCAAGTCTGGTGATATTGGAGGCCACTGGTATATAAAGTGGCGACTTATCAACGAATTTCACCGCGGGAGATATGAGGAGGTCCTCCATCTTGCATGAATGTTATTTCGCTTAGTGCTTGTCTGTCCTGCAATATGGGAATAACTTTTTCTCTCAAAGGTTGAACATAACGTTCACCAGTTACAAAAACGGTTTAAAAGTTCTTCCATTAATTTTTTCAAATAAAAATGGCCCAAAAATAAAAGAAGAAGTGAACCCACACAAAACTGTAACTCTGTGCTGATGAAGTGGTATTTCTGTAAAAATCCTAGGGTTTTCTGTTGCCAAAATGAGTCAGTTTTGAATGTTAAATTCTTCCTTTAGATAAAAGTGAGCATCATCTGTTCTTAGAACATTTGACAGCCAGTTTTCACCAATATCAATTTGCTGGAAAACCCATGCAGCGAATTCTTGACGCTTCTCAAAATCGCTGACTTTCAACTCGTGAAAACTTTGAATTTTGTTAGGGTATTTTTATAGAAAAATTCTAAATGTGTGTTCTCTCCAAACTGTTCCATACGAAATCCCCGTTTGTCGAGAAACTTGTCTAGCACTTACTTCTCCATACGTGGATAACGTTTCAATAGCTTCAACATTCTACAAAACCGTAGCAGCCACTGACTTGCATGTCGATGGTCTTCCACTCCGAGGTTTTGCTACCAGAGATCCAGTTTCCTCAAAACTTTTAATCAATCGCTTTAGAGAGTAGCAACTCATTGGTCCTTTACCGCTTCGAATATCTTTAAAGGAACGAAACGCTCGTAAAGCTTCAGTGGCAGATTCTGAATAACAATTTAAAAAATTCACCAAGAGTGCTTTTCCTGTAGTGACGGCATTCCAGGGGGGAAGGGGAGAAATCCGACCACACCTCCTTTCGGTCCCCCCTGGACCCTTGGAATATTTGACCAAATTCTGGTTCGTTTGCAAGATGACTAACGTTGCAACGGCACCCATTTTCAAATAAGGAGCAAAACTGATATCTCCAGTAATGCTACCGCGTCCAGGGTAACCGCCGCGTCAGGAGCTGCAGCTCGAGCTCATGATGAGAAATCTACTACGAGGACACAATTCAATCTACTACAACTCAATATAAATGGTACCCAGAGGAAAATAAAGAGCTGACTTGTCTTCTATGTGACAACAATGTACATATTACTTGTCCTCAGGAGACAAAATTGAATCAGAATCTGAGATTCAATATCAAAGATTATACAACACTACAAAAGGACAGACCGAGAAAATTCGGAGGAGGACTTGCCGTTTTGATCAAAACTCTAGAAATCAAATTTAAGGAAATCGCCTATAATCAGAGTAAGCCTAGAGAAAGCACGACAGAAGCTCAGGCAATAGAAATCTATCTTACAGATAAAACAATTCCAATCATAAATGTTTATCACCACGATAATACTAGCATCAATACAGGCCTGATAGAGACATTAAGTGAAGCGTCTTCGGATATCGCAATCATACTTGGTGATTTTAACGCCGAAAGACCAACTTGAAGATCACCTGTCCAGGATAACAAAGGTCAGCAGGTTGAGGATATGCTAACAGACCTCGACCTTACACCGTTAAATAACGAAAAGAACACCTATCTATCCGAGTCCACAGGCACAGAATCCGCAATAGACATCACAGCGATAAATTACAACATCGCACCCACAACACAATGGAAAATTCTGAAAAGTGCAATCAGTGACCACAGACCAATTTTAACAACCCTAAAATTCAAAATTGAGAATTTCCAACAGAATAAAAGAACACTGTAAAAATATTCACAGAAAATCTTGAAGAACTGTGCAACGAAGAATTAAATCACAGAACGATTGATAAAAAAATTGTAAAAATTATCTTCGAACATATCCAAATCTGCAAAAGTATCGATACCTAGAGGTAGACGTAAAGACCTGTGAATACTTTACTGGAAGGACCAAAATATCGAGGCAATGATTGCAGAGAGAGACAATATCAATGAACTTCTTAAAACAAATAAAACAGAAAGAAACTCATTGAAATTAGTCACAAAATAGAACAAGAAATTTAGATATGCAAACAAGAAAAATGGGCAGAATTCTGCGAAAAAAAAAATGGATTCAAAAAAGGAAAGCCATCACTGGAATATAATTAGTGTTATAAAACCATCAAAACCAACACTAATCCTCCAATACTCTAACCGATATGAATAGCGAGAACGAACAAACAGATGGCTTAAATAATGGATGAATATCTTTCAAGCACTTCCAGACTCAGCTATACGAATGAAGGCAGGACTCTAAAAAATAATGTAAACAGGTTAGTTAAACAAGCAAGAAATTACCATCAACAAGATATTTACTCGAGAGACTTCACACTGAATGAGCTAAACTCATCAATAGAAAAGTTAGATACAAGAGGTCACCAGGAGATGATCTAATCTTTGATCAAATGATAAAACACTTTGGAGACGAAGCTAAAAATCAACTCCTAAGAATACTGAAGATTTCCTAGAAAACTGGTAAACTACCAAAGAATTGGAAGATATCAATTATAGTGCCAATACTGAAACCAAACAAAGATGCCAAGGAATGCAAGAACTATCGGCCAATAGCTCTTACCAGCACACTTTGTAAAATAACAGAATGAATTATCCACTCTAGGCTCATAGTCTGGCTCACTAACAATAATAAAATAAACTTCTACCAAACTGCCTGATAAAGATCCAGACACTGTACAACTGATAAACTGTTCTACTTCTGTCAATCAATAATAGATTTCTAGGAAAAACCGCCAAAGAAGACAACGGCAGTATTCCTGGATATGACCTCAGCTTTTGATCGAGTGTAGAAATTATTTGAAAGGCTGCACAACATCGGAGTAAGAGGAAACACCTTAATCTGGATTGCAGACTTCTTAAGGGGAAGAAGGATAAAGGTTCGGGTCAATGGAACATTTTCCAAGGACCGAAGAACATATTCTTGGCTGGTGTACCTCAGGGATCTGTGCTCAGTCCTCTACTCTTCTCGCTATATATTAACTGTTGTTTATGTAAATAGATGAATATTATTTGTATTATTTAAAGCCTCATTATGTAAAAATGTATGTATATATAAATTGGACATTTGTTGTTGGCCATGGTCAAGTTTGAGCTCTTGTACGTCTAATTACGACACAACAAAAGTGGCGACGAGGATGCGGGATCTACAGAGCCAGTAAAAAGCTGAGGAAAATGGCGTCTATGCAAGTATAACAACTACATCTTTTAAACTATCTGGATCAAGAAAACAAAGGAGTAGAAAAGATCAGCATGACAAGTTCAAAGTAAATAGTACCTTTTAGATGCTATAGCCCAGTGGAGGACACTTCGATCATTTTGTACAAAAATTTGAGGCTTTCTTTTTGGCATCTGAAGGAGGAGATTAAAGTGCTGATTTTTACCTCGCTACCAAATTCTGAAACTTTGAAGTAGGGAAACGACATTTTCTTCCTGGTCTAATGAAAGATCAACCCTATGATACTATCATTCAAAGAATTAAGCTGCATTTGGATCCAAAGAAGAAAGTGATACCACAGCGATGCAGATTTCTAAAGAGAATTGAACAGGAAGGAGAATCAATTTCGGAATATCTTAGAGAATTGAAACATTTAGCAATAAATTGTAATTTCGGCGATATGCTGGGAACCATGATGCGAGACCGTTTTGTAGCTGGAATCAAGTTGGAAAGCCTGCAAAAGAAGCTACTACAAGAAAACGACGATGTCACCCTGGATAAAGTTTTGCAGTGGCGATCTCGTTCGAACTGGCGGAGATAAATACAAGAGAATTACAAGATAAATTAGTGGCCAAGATATCCCCTGTGAATGGAAAAGATAAAAAGGGTGAGTACAATAATAGTATGGTGCAGCAAAGGTCTT
Source organism: Cordylochernes scorpioides (assembly GCA_030710605.1). Lineage (NCBI taxonomy): Eukaryota > Metazoa > Arthropoda > Arachnida > Pseudoscorpiones > Chernetidae > Cordylochernes > Cordylochernes scorpioides. The sequence goes on along the minus strand of CP092871.1, from coordinate 93,574,059 downwards.
TCAGGTAAAGGGGAGAAATAATGTGTTATAGATGTGGTGAAAGACATTCACACGTGGCCTCTGTTTGCCCTCATAGAACAAAGACTTGTTTTAAATTTAAAAAAAACTGGGTCATTTAAGTAGGGTCGGCAAAGCTAGTAAAAAATGTGGGGATGTAAATATGTACAAAAGGACTCTATATATTCTGTACAGGGCGGAACTGATGCCACAATAAATTTAACAGTAGATGAATATTCTTTGTGGCCTGCTACATAGATGATATTTTGGTTGCGGGAAAATACTTTGAAGATCATGAACAAAAGTTGGATCTAGTGTTTAGATTATTGCTAGAAAAAGGTTTAAAGTTAAACAGATATAAATGTAAATTCAAAATGAAATCGGTGGAATATTTAGGGTTTGAAATGGATAAATATGGACTGCATCCCTTAGAAAATAAAATTAAAGCAGTGATAGAGGCGCCTGAACCTAAAGAATGTTTCGCAATTAAGATCTTTCATAGGACTCTTAATTTATTATTATAGATTCATAAAGAATATAGCAAACATTTTAGCCTATTCTATCAACTTTTGAATAAAAATTGTAGATGGAATTGGACGAAAGAATATCGAATGTTATTTAAAAAATGTAAATCATTATTAATGGACTATGGACTAGGCGTAATTCTGAGTCATAGACATGATAGAAAGGAAGAATGCCCTATAGCTTTTGCTTCTAGAACATCAACTGAAGTGGAAAAACGTTTCTCTCAACTAGAAAAGAAAGCGTTGAGCATAACTTTTGGCGTTGAGAAATTCAACCAATACTTACTGGGACGAAAATTTGTATTGGTCACAGATAATCGACCCTTAATTCATATATTTTCACCTCATAAACCAATTCCCATATGTGCTAATCCAGAATTAAAAGATGGTCCTTAAAATTAGCTGCATTTAATTATACTGTGGAATTTCGAAAAACTAGTGATAATTCCAATGTTGACGAATTGTCACGTCTTCCTTTAGAATCGAGTGTCAGGGAGTCTCTTGATGAAGACCAGGTACTTCTTCTCAGAAAGTTGAATGAGGTACCGTTCTCTTTTATGGAGGTGGCATATGAGACGCCCCAAGTATTAAATAATGTTAGAGAAGGCAACTGTGTGTGTGTGGAAATTCACAAGGGTACCGAGGGAAAACCCACTAGCTCCTTATTATAATATCAATGAGGAATTAAGTTTGGAGTTTGGTTATCTTCAATGGCGTGAAAGAGTGGTAATTTTCCAAAAAATAAGATCTTTAATTTTAAATGACTTGCATGAAATACACATGGGGATTGTTAAAATGAAGATGATTGCCAGACGGTATTTTCTGGTGGCCAGGCATAGACAGTAACATCGAGGAATTAACTAGAGAATGTAGAGTATGCCAAGAATCGGCAAGCATGCCCCCGGCTACCATCTCGGAATGGACTTGGCCCGAAAAACCGTGGCATCAACTTCATCTTGATCTAGCGGGTCCGTTCATGGGAAGAATGTTTTTGGTTCTCGTGGACGCATACTCAAAGTGGATAGAAATTTTTATCATCAAGGATATTACCAGCAAAACGATTATAAATCATCTTAGAGAATTTTTTTCCAGATTTGGATTGCCCTAATTTTTGGTTACAGATAACGGAAGACAGTTTGTCTCCGGTGAATTCGAGCAATTCACCAAAATGAATGGTATATGGCACACTAAGACCAGTCCGTATAATCCTAGTACAAATGTTTTAGCTGAGAGATATGTAAGAGAGTTTAAAAACCTTTTGAGAAAGAATAATGGGAAGGATGATTTAGAGACGAATCTACAAAGATTCCTATTTGTTCATAGAGCATTCCCCCAAACTGTAATAAAGGAATTTCCCGGCGGAACTGCTAATGAAGAGAAGTTTAAGATCAAGATTCTCGAATTTAATACTAAGATGGGAAATCCGCGAGAGGTATTTCATGAGGCCATAAGAAGGCAGGAGCAGTTTACTACAGGTTGGGAGGTTTATTTCCGCAACTATGCAACTGGACCTAAATGGAAAAAAGGTACCATTTTGAAATTATTGAGCTACCGTCACTAACTTATAAGTTGCGAGGGCGTGTATAAGAGGTATATCATTCAATTGCGACCTGTGAGAAAGAAACAAGTGGAGACAAGAAATTTGATTCTTCCTCGAACATCAGGAGAGAAGCCTGTAGGTGGAAGTCAGAAATAAAGTGAAGAGGAGGTTCCAGAGGTTACATCAGGAAACAAGGAGGAGACTGCTTCTGTGCACGTACCCTCTTGCACTCCTATACCAGGGCCTGCTGCTGTGCACGTGCCCTCTTGCACTCCTAAACCGGAGCCTGCCGCTGTGCAAGTGCCCGTCCGCAGTTCTAGACCTCAGAGAGCCAGGAAACCCCCAGACCGACTGGAGTATTATTAAGGGGGGAGATGTGTTGTGTATGTAAATAGATGAAGATTATTTGCATTCTTTAAAGTTTAATTGTGCAAGAATATATGTGTATATAAATTGGACATTTTTTGTTGGCCAAACGAAAAGAATAAGAGCTAAAAAAAGAGTCATGGTCAAGTTTGAGTTGTTGTACATCTAATTACGACACAACCTTAACAACATCCATCCTCACTGAAGACACAAAAGTTTCCTGTTATGCAGATTATATAGCCATATGGCACACAAGTAGCAGTATAGAAATATCAGAAAAATACTGAACACATCAATGAGAGGACTGGAGAAGTGGGCAAAGAAACTCAAAATGACCATAAACCCAATAAACACAAACCTATAGATCTCCTTCACTGACAGTAAAAAAGGCATGAATTTAACTCCAAAATAAGCATAAACAACCATATAATTGATAAAATTAGATCTGCAAATTACCTAGGTGTGATACTTGATGAGGAATTGCGATTTACAGAACACACAATTAGCACCTCAAATAAAGCTACCAGAAACCTAAACATTCTGAGATGGCTATGTGGAACAAATTGGGGAGCAAAACCCAAAATTCTCAGAACAACATATATCACCTTAATAAGGCCAATAATGGAATATGCAACGCCTGTTTGGGCTCCCTTAAGTTCATCACTAAAAAGAAGACTAAACAGTGTTCAAGCAAAAGCGGCCAAATTAATCACTGGTTCTGTTTCAAATACCAACAATTTGAAAATTCAGAGAGAATGTGGTCTAGACCTATTTGAAAGTATAAGACAATTAAAAACAATATAATTTACCAATAGCTTAAAAACTAAAGAACCCAAAAAGAAAGGCTCAAAAGATCTTCAACACTTCAGTACGACAACAATATTAGAAAGAGCATAAATATGAAACATAATGAATTTCAAATTCGAGAATAACCAATATTTCCTACCACATTGCCATCAAATGTAATCATCATTCTTAACCTGAATGAACCCAGCAATAAAAAAAAAAGATAACAAAAACATACTTAAGAAGAGAGGACTTGACACAATTGGTTTATGCGATCAGATAAATTATTTAACAGCATATACAGATGGATCATCAGACTTTACCATAAGTAATGGAGGGGCTGGAATTAACATAATACTGCAAGATGGAACATACATCAAAATCAAAGAAGGAGCAAGAGAGATTTCGTCAAACTTCACTTATGATTGACAACTATCTGGAAAGCTCTTGGTGTATGCCTTAACCAACCATCCCTGCATCAAGCAGAAGGAATTATAATATACCGTACAACGACTTCATATCCGATCTAGAAGCAATTCAGAAGGGCAATACTATAATCACACAGAAAATACATTCGTTACTTACTCAACTGATATCATTGGAGAATAACTGCGTTCTACAATGGATTCCTGCCAGTGTTTGGATCGGTGGTAATGAAATGGCAGTTGAATTTGCAAAGGAAGCCAGAAAGTTGAGCCAAAGGAAAGAACAAATGTCATTATTTGACGCTAATGCTTTTGCAAAATACAAGATAATTGAACAAAAAATAAGAAAAGATCAAAATGTGAAATAAACTCCGAGAGAAAAACGACAAAACTATAACACGATTTAGAACAAAACATTATAAAGGATGACAATACATCTAGATGGCACAAGAACCTATAGAACATGCAACAACTGTCCTGGTGTGGAACTAACACCTACCCACATATTCTCATGCCCGCAGCCTTGCATAAAATTGATTTAGACCCAGAGCACCTGCTTTACACACCCAAGATAGTGGACAATGCTGCTACTGCTGTGATAGAGATGCATGGAGACATCTGAAGCTCTTAATTGGACACGACAAAAACAACAACGGTATTCCAGAGTAAAATAAATCATCAGAGAAAGATAAATATTTTTCAAATGAATTAAAATAAATATAATCGATACTGAGAGAGAGTTGAATTAAAAAAAATTAGAAAATTATTATTTTCGAAATTTAAATAGCTGAGAGGATTCCAGCAAACCGCATCTAAAATATCAGTTGTTTTTTTTTGCTACATGTTTTAATTTGCATATACCTATTTTACATATTTCAGATTGTATTTAAAAATCGTTAACCATTTCTTCTAACTTTTGGCGAAATGGTGTTTTATTAATTTATCATTTGATATTATTAGGGTTCTTTCCTGGTATTCAAAAAGGAAAAATACGTGTCGTTCAGTTATATTTTTCAATTTATCAAACAATTTGGCCGCTGAATCGCTTATTCTGGTAGAGCGCCATCTAGCGAATAAAGTTGTAACTAAAATCAATTTCGAATTTTTCATTATTTGCCATAAAAAATCCCATTGCATCCTGAACACAATGGTGTTTACCGCATTGTTCTAGCGCAAATATTCGCGGAGTTATTAATTTTTAAAGTTGTGCGGGACTTTTGGATCACCCTGTATATATATATTTTAGGCATTTCTCAGAGAGAATTTTTAAACTTTTTTTCAAGTGTAAATATGTAAAGATACCTACTACACCTCTATATATATATATTGTAGGAATTTGCGAAACAATTGGCCTGATGATGAGCTAACGCTTGAAAGCTTACCGTTTTATTTAATAAAGAAACTTTTTGCAATTAATTTTATTGGTATATACCGTATAAATTCCATTGCAATTATTCCACAATCTAACTTAAGATGGTCTAAACAGTTGGTTTTCGACCGCTACGACCCGGGTTCGATTCCCGCATTGAGTACTTTTTCTGATTAAAAAAATGCTCCAATTACCCCTTATTCTTGCAAAAGTCTAACCCCACCAGCGAGTGCAAGTAATCAAACGGTGCTCTGGCACATTTATAAGTGCAAAGTCGAACTGCTTTTCACATGTGTGAACATGTGGTGCACTTACAGTAAAAGCAGTCGCCAACTTCTACCCACCATGATTATCATGGCCTGTACCACGTGTATTAGGGATAAGCAAAACAAAAAAAGATTGTTGTCGAAACGTCGGGACAATAAAAAAGAGATTTACTGGCCGAAATATATTTAATTTGAAGAACTATGAATTCCTGGCCAGGCAACCTTTATCTTTAAGGTAACTCTTAGTTTTGGCCTTTATTTTGACGGGAGAGATGATATTTATTTTTATAGACAGAATTGTTTTAAATAAATATTTAAAGTATTTATTCAAGAAGCCCTTATTTTTGTAAATTGTATTGCATTAGATTTTACCAGATTGAAAACCATTTCTAAGAGATATACAAGGACACGCATGCATATTTTAAAAATTCTTCCAGGTCTATTACAGGATGCATATGATGTATTCATTTATTAAACGTCTTAGTTGTTAATGGAACTTTGAAAAATCATTCGATTTTTTTTCAAATGCAGAATATTTTGATAATAAGGTTTAATATTTGGATGAGAGGTAAAGATCGCAAAGAATATTTTTTATATTGTCAAGAAGCTCCATCCAGATGGGACACATGTCAATCATCCCTGGACCCCGGGGAGGGACCACAGGTATGAGGGGCTCTCGGAAGCTGATCTGCAAATAAGGAAAACGGGACGGCGGCTGACGCCGCTCATTATTATTATCTTTACTTGGGGATAAGTTGTTTTTATCATCTGTCTCTCTCCCTATAAATACCTCTTGTAAATAATTTTATTGGAGAACTAGAAGGTAAATACCCACCTTTATAATAAATTAATTATCCCCAAATTTGCCCTTGCTTTATTTATCCCCGCGACAATATTTTCTTCCTTCAGACTGGAAGTCGGTGTATGAGTGGTATAAACTGTTATTTTACGACAATCACGACCATGAGATTGAATACCGCCTTGTACACCTTTTTCTGAATTAAAAAATACTTCTCCAATGATCCCCCGATTCTTGCAAAAGTCCAACCCCACCAATGAGTTACCAAGTAATCAAATAGAGCTTTGGAACATTTGTAAATGCAAAAGTCGAACTGATTTCTACATGTGGTTCACTTACAGTAAAAGCAGTTGCAAATTACTATCTACCATGATTATCATGACTGCATTGCAGGAAGAACAGTAGGAATTCTTTATTTTCAAAAAGAATCATACGCGTCTATAATAGTTTCGAATTTTGATAACAGATGGCGCGCTAATGTATCATAATATGATCATCATGGGCTGTACCACGTATTAGTGTACCACGTGTACTAAGAATTTAAAATATTAAACAATTACACGATATAGATGACATGGCTGGAAGGATGTGATCACTATGAAGAGAAAATGATGCCGACACCATTGCCAAACTCGACTAATATTATTTCTGTTTTTCACAGTTACGTTCTTTGTTTATCTCATAGCTGCTGCCATGGTAACAAGACCAAATACAAGAACTTTGGCGAATTACTACCTATTTCAACCCTCTGCGAATTCCTTAAAACCCTTTCTTCGTGAAAAATTGACGATGCTATTTATTTTCCATGAGTATGTGGAAAATAATTTTCACAAAGTTATCTCCGTTTCAACACACTGAGATAAAAACTAAATGTTTCAAAAAACTTACCGCTTTTGAAGGAGGCTTGTAGAAGGTGTTATTCAATCCCTGTGCATGGAGCACCTGAAATAACAACAAAATTGTTATTTACAAATTATCACATTCATTTTAAACATCTTTGGTTTTCAAAGGGGGTGGATAGATGTATTACCTATATTTGGGAAACGTTGGGCGGCACTAACTCGCCATGTTCTTCTCCTTTTTACACAAAGTAATAAGGCCAAATCCAAATAAATATATATATTGTGTGACGTTTTGGTACAAACGCTGTGGTTACTGAAACACATCACACACTATTTATTTATTTAGATTTGGTCTTATTACCTTGTGTTTATAATATATAATTCAAATTGAATCATTTCATCTTTTATCCTTTTTTGAATGCCACTGGTAATCCCCAAATGAATTGTCAATGACTGGCCATATTGATAATTGAAACAACTGATCAAAAGTACTGAACAGAATTGAATCCAAAATGAGAAAAACATACACACAATAATCGAAAGTATTAATATGTAAATAGGTAATCTCTCCTATTTACAAGAGAAGGAATCGTAGAATATCATTTCTGAGAATGAATGAAAGCTAACGGGGCGACGAGATTCTTTATTAAAGAGATTTAAGCTTGGAAAGCTTTCGGACAGTGACGTTCTTCAACAGGCTGTAGTACGACTACACAATCTTTCCAATGGTGGAGAGACATAAAAACCACTGCGTGTCTTCTAGTCATCTTCTATTTCATTTTTATTGATATTCTCAGCCGTTCTGCTTAATTGTAAAACTGGTAGTAAAGGAAGACAAAAAGAGCTCTCATTAACAAATGAATCGTAGAAATGCTTGTAAATCTTTGTTACGTTGAAAGAAAGCCAAGATGCAAATATATGTCTATATGGCTATCTTTCAACAAACCATTAGATAGAGAGACTAGTTTATTATCAAAGAATTTTAAGAAAATAATCCACGAGGCGATAGAGAAGATCCCAATATTCACGCTGCAAGAACTGACTATATCAAACTATATTGTTTTAAAACAAGCCAGGAAATACGCTTCTGAACTTGAGACTTTTTTAAAGATTCTCTAATGAAGACAACAGTATCATCGAAGACTGACTCCTTTACATGTTTCATATGGTGAGCTGGCTGACCCCACTTCATTCTGCAACTCTCCCAAGATCTGTTTTAATTAAGTTCGATTCAATCGATAAATATTCAAAAATAAAAATATTCAGAAGTTATCACAAATCTTCGTATAATATAGGCACACACACAATATTATTTTCCAAAATAGCGGAATAAATATTATTAAATCCAAATATAATCCCCCTTTGTTAAGTAAATATACAGCGGTACCTCGCTATAACCGCCTTTTTATATATGCAACTTAGTTATAATTATTGGTTTCTTAGGTTTCAAGTTTTTATGCCCCAATTGTTTTTAACAGTGATTATAATAAAAACATTGCGCTATAACAAAGTTCTTGCTCCTATGCGAAGTTATAGTAAGGGGTTTGAGAGACTACACTCATGGACAAAACTTGAAAAGAAATTTCATATTTTAAGCATAAACCACTCCTTATTTGCTTATACAACGGCCGATTTCTCATACATGTAAATTCGAACGTTCTTAATATATATATAATATAATAAAAAATATATATACATGCTAAAGGGTACAATTACCTTAAGTTTTGTCCATGAGTATACATATGGAATATTAAAGATTTAAACAATGTATAGTATATATGCATACATATTAATGGATTTCATTTTGTAGATATTCTCTTTTTTTTTTGTAAATTTGAATTTCGCATTTCTCTTTTACAAATAAATATTATTAAAAAGGAATAAATAGGTCAAAAAGAAATTAAAAGTAGGCGTCACGTTCGAGCAGCTTGTGACTTCCACACGCCCTGGAATTTCGTGCATTATGTAGATATGCAACTATATATCACGTGATAAATTTTCTTTTGACATCATGCTCTCATAATTCATATTGGAGTTGTGGGAGGGAATCACATCAATTACATCTCGGCCTGATTAATCGAATAATTCCTCCATTAGCAATTCCTTTTTGTGTTCACTTTGTCATAGTTACATATTGGGCTCACGGACGATATAAATGACCAAGTTGAATACAATCTGGTATATAACATATAGAATAATTGAATAATAATTATGTAATTGCATAAACATGCCGGTCTCTAAAACCGAAACTAATGATGATATATAAAGGATAATGTTTGACAATACGAATAAAATATAATTATTAAGATAAATATTTTGTTCGCTATCTAATATGGTACAATTTGGATTATTCTATATACAGTTACGAGCGTCATTCTTCATCTCCTAATCAACTCTGTCACCGTTTGCTTTTTTTTTGGAATGGCGCCCTCCTATTGGTTGGCTACGATACACGCCACCTTTGCCCCCCCCCCCCCCCCCCCCCCCCCCAATCATGCCTCCCCCACTCGCTTTTTTGTTTTTGTAACTATTGTGTTGAAGCGGGTCGCTCCTTAAATAAATGCATATATTAGTTAATAACTAAATGGAATCCTCTCTATCTTTTTCCCAGTAAGAGACGCCTACGGAACCCAACAGTACATAGACAGATAAAGCACATAGGCTATAGTTATTAACTAATATATGCATTTATTTAAGGCGCCAATTTATAATTGTAACAAATAGTATTTGAATAAAAACATTCAATCGGGTAAAACACGGGCGTTGCCCGGGTCATTCGGCTAGTATATTAGAAACACAAGGTAATAAGACCAAATCTAAATAAATAGTCTGTGATGTTTCGGTAACCGCGTAGAATTCATTTTATATATTGAGTAATTGGGTGCGTTTCCTGTTGATGAGAACATCTGTTGGACAAAAAGGTAGGAATACAACTTTGCATATTTGCCTGTTAACATTTAGCTGGACTTGATAAGACATCATTCATAGATGGTACCAGCGCTATTACCATTATAATGGTAATTATGAGATGAAACTTAATGGGCATCAGCCTTAAGACTGTCTCTTCAATGAGGCTGTTGCAATGGTTCAATTGGTCCAATGGGATATAAGGTGAATATATCGTGTTTCTCCTATAGAAGGGTTTAATTCTTGAAAGATATATATAGAGATTTGAATTAAAATTAAAATAAAGAAACCTATTCTTAGAATCCTGATGTTTTCACCTTAATAAGTACTTTCGTGTTGAAAAATAATGCGGTAGTTTTGTCTTCTCTTCCACATCCATAATCCATTGAGACCTAATAATAGGTTAATCCACATTCACAAGCTGTTTCCAAGTTTAAAAGACAAGTAAGTGTCCTCCTCTATAATAAAATGGGGTTAAATACTTATCCCAGTCTCTGCTCTGTCTCCTTCCTAGTTTAGCTCTTCTATGGCGTTGTCAACCCTTCACCACGTAGAAGACGCTATTAATTGATTAGGACTGATATAGTAAAACCTCCAATGAGAGACTATACCTCTAAGAAAGATCACACACCTCCAAGATAGACTAAGTGTATCCCTATTTTTGATGAGTGCGATGATATTTTGTTTGAAAAACTCTAAATCAAATACAGTAGAACCTCCCTGTAAAGGACACCTGATTGCAAAGCCAAAGTGTCCTTTAGGGAGAGGTTTTCTCTTACTGGAGAGTTGCTAAATAGTAAAAATGGTAATTTTGTAAATGTAAACTGTCCTTTATAGAAAGACTAGACGAATGGCCCGGGCAACGCCCGGGTTTTACCCGAGTGCGTATATATTTTTAAAATGTTTTAATTAAAATATTATTCGTTACAATTATAAATTGGCGCCATGAATGTCACTCTTGTGAAACGTCCCGTTCCAAACTGTGTGTTTTTAAAATGTTTTAATTAAAATACTATTCGTTACAATTATAAATTGGCGCCGTGGATGTCTCTCTTGTGAAACGTCCCGCCCCAAACTGTGTGTGTCTTGAAAATATAAAAATTGTTAATTATTTTAAAAGATTAAGTAATTGTGCAAAACGATAATTGCCTTAAAAAGAAAATGCCTTAAAAAAAAGAAACATTCGCGTTAATTTTGTCTTGCAATCGTTTATACAATTATTATATATATTGGCATCATATATTAACTTTATGAACGGAAAAAATATGTCCAGGGTAGCCTAGTGGTCATGGCATCTGCCCGGTAAGCGGAAGGTCGTGGGTTCGATTCCCATCCCTTGACACTTTTTTTATTTTATCCATTCTGACCAAAATATATCCGTGAACTCACACAGACAGAATAAGGCAATTATATAAGTAGATGTCCTTTATCGTGAGTATCCACTCATGGAGGTTCTACTGAATCAATCAACTTTAAGTGTCTAAATAATAATAAAAATAGGATATTAAATGCGCTAAGTATATGGAAAAACAAAGGCTTGGTATAAATTGTTAAGATAAAAAGGTTTTTTAATATATGATACATTAGCGGGCCACTGAATAAACACCACTAATAAGCCACAGGCCTTCCATTAATTTTTCATTGCAGTAAGAGCAGTAGAAATTTGTTTAATTAAAAAACATCATACGCGTCTAAAATATTTTCAATTTATTATAAAATAGTTTTGTTTGTCTATAAAAATTAATTCTAATATATTAAATTAACGTGTGTGTTGTGATGTTTTTTTTTTTTTTCAAATTACCAAAGAAAAACTGAATCAACCCATATATTAAATCCAAAAAGAAATCATTTTACTAGTTTTCTAACAAAGAAAAGCACTTATAGATTTTAGGAATATTGAAAATAAATATATTTTTAAAATCCAAAATATACTTTTTATTTCAATATAGAATATGCTTCTTTTTTAAAGAATATATTTAATATATCTAAAATACCATTAAACTAATTTTTTTTTAATTCTATTAAAAAATAACCATGTGAATGTCATTAATAACCTAATAGAAATACATTTATTACATTTTTGTAAAGATTTTCTATGCGCTATATTAAAAACTTAAAATGGTTAAGGTAGTTTTAAGCATTAGAAAAAAAAAAACGGAATTATTGTTAGGTCTCCAAAAACTTTCTTCGTCTTTATCTTTTTAAATTTCGAAGTAGAAAATGAGGGATCTTTTGTTGTTAATAAAAAAAAGCAAAACAAAATTCTCTCGATAAAATCTTACCCATTCGAATCTTTTACCGGTTAAAAAAAAAAAAGAAAAAAATCTATTATCTCATTCAGAAGATACTTTAAGCTATCCATTCTAAAGTTGGTAAAAAATTTCTCCAGACGTACAATTTGGAGGCAGCTGATCGGCGCATGCGCTATTGTCAGACGACTCAATAGAATTTTTCCCTCCAATTTTGGCATGTCTTTTGAGAATCAGATTGCTATTGAGAATATTTTTATATATTCACATCTATGGCGTTTAAATGGAACATTTTATCGGGCTTTATACTGAAAATGGGATATGCTCTATTGAATATATATCAAATAAAATATTTATCCCAAGGATTTTCTTTCTAAAAGAAATGATACATTTTATTGATCAATATTCATTTATGAAACATACTTTAGGATAAGTCCGTGCAAATGCGATGGGATATTTTAAAAAATGCAAACTTAAAATGTTTTGATGTAATAAAATCGATCAATTCTTACGTCGCTAATTTTTATCAATACAGAATAAGACCGAGGATCAAATTTCTATAATTTATTTTTCACAGATACACTTTACGATCTATTTAATCTCTACATGCTATTCAGAGTTCTCTACAATATCATGATATTAAATATTTGAATATCAATATGTTGTGTGATTTCTAAATACTATCCCTGAAATAAATTGTATTATGACACATTAGCGCGTCATTTGTTATGAGTATTCGAAACTATTATAGACGTGTATGATTCTTTTTTTAAAATTAAACAATTAGCCAAGCCACTTTTCATTGCAGTAAGGGCAGTAGAGATATATTGTTACTGTATAATATTTGCCTATATATTTTCAATTCATCATGTAAATTATCATATAATACCTATTATGTTGACTTTGCTTAGAATTATTAATGAAACTGATTCCAATAATTATTAATTAAACATTATATTTATTGATAAACAAGAGAGAGAACAAAATATAAAAGGAAACTAATATTGAACAAAAGAACTTTTTTCTGTTCCGGTTAGCGCCTATTTACCTGTGAGCTTACACACACTCTGTGGTAACAAATAATTAATATATATATACAACATATTATGTAAATAGTAGCCAAAATTGTCGATATAAAAGAAGCTTGTTTTGGCATGTAGGGAGAATGAACATACAATAGAAAACTACCGTTCGCGTGATTCCTAATACTTATTTACAGGGAAATCCGTGACATTTTGACAATATTCGAATTCTCACATAAATTGTATTGTTTACAAGTCCAAAATAATTACATACACAAATAAACATATTTTATAACTGAATATAATTCCTTCTAGAATCTGACCTAAGATCTTATACTTAATATAGAATATTTCGAACTAAAGTAACGATACGCGTTGATTATCCAATGGGCTCATTGCTGATTGACTCATTAAGGTCATGTGACAGTGTATAACCAATCAGAGCGCGGATAAAACGGACATGCATTATTATGAAAAAGGCATCTCCTTATCATGCAACTTTCAGTTACACGATACATATATTAGCCTATAAACATTTAAGTCTATATTATAGTAAATATGTCATATGTTAAGTAAGAATCCACTTATTGCGATATATATAAACGAATAATTTAATAAAAAATACCGAAATAAACATATAAAGGTCTTCAAAAATCTGAAGCATCCTAAACATTTTGTCATATCTTATTTGTACTTTTCAAAAATAAATTTTGTTTTAAGGTTGAATTTATATATTATATTTATATAAATATATATATATATACGCTTCTATAATAATTTTTTTTTTATTATATGTATATATGAGTTTATCTGTTTACGATAAAATTTAAAGACGTAATAATGGATCGATTTCATCATTAATTTAGAACAAGTAAAATCCCTACAATACATATAATAAACAAAACGGCTTCCGAAGGTGAATTTCTTCTTTTGTTTTATATTCTTTTCAAGCTTTCAACTATCACAACCTACACCCGTAGAAAGGTGTGGGGCAGCCGAAAGCTTGAGATGAATATAAAATAGAACAATAAACTCACCCTAGGAATCCGTTTTGTTTATTATAAGATGGTTCGTAAACATATTGTGATAAAATACCGATATCTCAAAATAAATCAATAGATCAAATTTATAGGTTCTGGATGCCCTAAAATGTAAATAGACATATTCAATTACATTATTAAATTACATATCAATTTAAAATTTTAGTTGTAAATATCCACGCTGCGCGCGTATGTTTTTGTAAATATTTCTTGTGGGATATAGTCGATGTTTTATTAAGCCCGTTGAAGAGCGATTATCGCTTGAAAGCTAGCGTTTTGTAATAAAAAGAAACTTCGTAAACCTATTATGATAATGATTTATATTTTACAAGTGTTTACAAACTTTTTCGACAACTTTGTTAATATTGGTAACCTTGGTAAAATTATAACATATATCTTATAGAATAATGATTTAATCTCTGATGTTCTATATCAAGGGTGGTCAATCAGCAGATGGGCCAAGTTTCAGAATTACAAGGTTGTCCCAAAAGTTCGTAAACACTTGTAAAATATAAATTATAATATGTTTACGAACTTTTGGGATAACCTTATATTTATAAACATTAATAATGTTTAAGCAAAAGGGGGTACATCTTTAAATACCCTACATATAAAATAAGTGTATTAAAATTCACAGAGTAGAAACATTCTGTTTAAAAAAAATAAAATTAATATATAGAATAAGAAAAAAAGAAATATTTACGTGACGCGACCAATTTTGCATAACACCTGAAGCACAGAGTTAACAACATAATGGCAAATTACCAACTTGGTAATTACGGTTGTGTGAGTAAATGGCCATTATAATTATTTCTATTGCTCTCTTCTCCTGTGTAATTTGAAAATAAAAAAGCAGGAATTTACCTCTATTCTTACTCTCTACGATTGCATTTCTATTTAAAAGCTTCTGTGAATAAGCGAGCAGCCCTTTCTCTCCTTAATGCACTTTTTATTTTAGCTGCTTTAATAAAATTATTCGTTACAAATATTTTTCTGATATATCAACTATTCTTACTCCCTGCGATAATATTTCTATTTAAAATATTCTGTGAATAAGCGGGTAGCCATTTCTCTTATTAATGTTATTTTATTTTAGCGGCTGCAATGATTCAAAAATAAAACTATTCGTTATAAGTAATTTTTTATTGATATATTTAATTAGACGAATGCCCGAGGCTTGTCTGAATATATTTACAATAAAGAGATTTTTTGTGAAAAAATCTTTCATATATTCTAAAAACTTGATTACCGGATTTTTAAATAAAATTTTGCATATTGTAAAAGTGCCTCAAGATATGCAACTTAATATATCCTTTATCTGCATATTTTGACTAGAGCAGCCTGATAAAAATAAATTAAATTCTTTCTCTTCATAAATTGATATTAATTATTTTTCGATATAATGCATAATTGAAAATTTGTAATAACAAATTTATATTTGCATCTAATGTTTCTGCGAATATAAAATTGGGTAATTATCTCTACGTATGCATTTTTATTGTGTTTATTCCATATAAATATAAAAGAGCACTTTTAAACAAATACTTTAGACTCCATTAAAGATATCTATGAATCTCGGCTCTAATTTTATGAATATATCAATAAAATCAAAATATTTTGAAAGGATGAACACATTTTAGAATTCGTAAAACAGTCAGAACAAGGATGTTAACTTAAGCTACTATGCTTCAGAGTTTTTTTTCTCAGACTGATTTCGCCTGGGTTCTTTCCGAGTGAATGCCTGTCCAAAGAATAGTGTAAATAAAATATTATATTTTATATTATTAGCAGCACATTATATTAATAGTAGTCATAGTCATGATAGGAAATAATTTACATATCATTATCATATTTTTATAGCTACAATATATGCATATTAGTTTGATAGTGGACTATTTTTTTATAGGCATTGAATAGCCTATATGTTAGCCTATATGAGAAATTTCTTAAGGATTTAGTTTTAATATTTATTCAGTAGTTTTTATAAAGGGTTACAAACAACGTTTTAACATTTATTTGTATATCTGAGGATATGCAACTTTCCCGCCATGTGTTATAAACAGGAAATTATGTAGGTTATATATGCAAAATTCCCCATTCACTAATAATAATTCTCTCTCCTCTAAACAGGTATTTTTCTTAAAAGGGTTTCCTTTTATTCAATTAAGGAAGACGGTACTCTCCTTCTGCCAATAATTCACGCATAATTTACTTATTTAGGCTTTTTGCTCGGCGACTTTTTATTTTGAAAAAGCCATTTTATTTATTTAGAGTTGAATTTCGTTAAGCGACCATTTCTACCACTCGTCCACCGATTCCTTCCAGAACGAAGTCTATATCGTGTCAGAATGTCATCCGGATTTGTCGAGTATTGTGGAAACATAGCCGGAACAAATATATATATAGTAGTACGATGCGATTTACATTAAAAGTGACCTGTCTATAACATCCCCTCTCTATAGCACCCTATTTTGGCGAGTCCCAAGAGGGGGCGCTATAGACAGGTTTAACTGTATTTATATATTATTAAAAAAATATTTTTATGTTGATTTTATATTATTTTGAAATATATATTATTATCATTATTAGCTGTTGCTTGATTTTGGTATCCATGAGTATTTAAATTACAGTCGTATTAAAATAATAAAAACAGTTTTGAATAATAATTTGCTTTGATATTATTTACATAATTAAGAATGAAATAATACCTGACCTAAGGCGAGTAGTAAAAGAAAACAAAATACCTATTTACATATCTACAGAAATATTTGAGCCGGCCAACAGGAAACAACAACAATAGGTTTATATAAAGAAAAGTCGCGACATCTGGTGGTAGACTTAACAGAATAGTTTAAATATATAATTTGAAATAAAAAATAATATTTTCATATAAAATATATATAAGTTGAAATTAATAGAGAGAGAGAGAGATAAACTCCCCAAATGTATCTCTCTCTGTCTATCTATTGTGTCCCCCAAAATACCTAGCGCCACTGAGCGGCAACCATGAGAACTACTCCTGTAAACAAGAAATGCTTCTTAATCCTTTTAATAAATTTCTTTTTTTTTCTTAACGAGGTTATCAATAGAGATTATTTATTTAAAGCCTCGCTTAATGATGGCTCAAAAAATTTCAGGATTCAGGTTTATATATAGACATTTTGAAAATAGAGCAATCTCTCTCTCCATAAATAAATCTTCAGTTAAAAAGGCATATATTGGATCAAAATATTATTTATTTTACCAATATTTCAGTTGGCTGAACGCCAACCTCTTTATATGCCTTTTGTATTGAAAATATATAGACATGTGCCAAGCTTGGCCTAACTTAATTACGATGTAAATATTCTCGGTGTCCATTATAGGTGTAACGGAATAATGTTCTATTATGTAAATATAAAAATAATATAAAGGTGCGGGAGAATTATATTTATGCATCTAGAGAGTAGCATCTCTCCCTTTAATTATGTATCATAACGATGTGCTTCATGCTTATCACCCCAGAAAAAAAAAGAGATTTACTAGTGGTGATGAATAATAAGCCACACCAGTTTTGACTAATTCAGACAAAATGTCAACAACCTTTATACCATGGTTTCGGGCTATGGCCCTAATCAGTACAGGGACAACTTCGAATTTATAACATCCTACGAGAGGTTATGAAATCGGTCAAATTTACCAAACAGGTGTTTAATCTGGTGAATTTCATAACACCTCTTGCAAGTTGTTATGAAATCGAAGCTGTCCCTGTACTGATGAGGACTATAGACCAAACCCATGGTATACAGGTTGTTGACTTTTTATATGAATTAGCCAAAACTGGTATTATGGCTCATTCTCCATCACCAAGAGTAAAGGGTTTACTAGGGTGATGAATATAAGGCATCGTTCTGATGTATAATTAAAGAGAGGGGTGCCCATCTATGTACATGAAAATATTTTCTATCGCAAACTCATGTTATATATATGTCATAATTTGTATAGTTATTTCCAAGAGATAAAATTATTTTCGTCAAAATAAGTATGTAAATATGTTACGCTTGTGTTAAAATGTAAATATGTAAATTCATCCATGTATAAAAGGCGGTACAAAAAAAATAAAGGTGGCAGACATCGCGGGTGCGCTGTTCGCTAGGCATAACGGCTGCGCCTCTTCATTTGACCACGACATATATATGAAAAACAATAGAAAAAATTGGGTTGGCCAAATATCACGGAGCAAGTTAAATAACCGTTTAGTTTATTTTTGCTCCACCAGATGGCGCTCTACAATCTAAAAAGCACTTGTGCTCGTGGTCAGGATATGCTTTCTTTATTTTTAATATCAACACCTGACCCACTTATTTATATTTTTTTTCTATTGTTTTTTTTTTCATATATTTATTTAAATTTACAAAGATGTGTTTCGAAAACCCAAGAACGTGTTACAATTCGACCCAGAGAAAAATACTTCTCAATAATGGTATAAGGCGTGGCGCCTTGCAACGTGGTTTCACCCCAGGCATTATCTCCTTAGGTGTAATTTGACCAGTTAACGATGCTTGGGGAGATTTTACTTATAAAATAAAAGGAGAGGGAGAGAAAACTTGGAAAAATAATTAAATCAATTAATAAGAGAGAGAGAGAGAGAAAATCATTCTTCTAATTTATCACTCTTATGCACAATAAATACAACTATCAAAAGCGCGAAAGTTTATTTTACAATTAAAACAAACTTCAACAGCCCTTAATACGGTGGAAAATATTGGGAGGGCTCGGCTCATCACTGGTAAAACCTACCAGCGGTTTGGTCAATTTAATCCTTCAGACCGTTGTGATAATGCATACATCTGATATTGACCTTTTATACCTTTATATCCGGCATTGGAATCACCATCTTAGAATTTTCTATCGTTGAGCCATTTAGACAAATTTGTTGGTATGTGGATAATTCGTTAAAAAAATAATATTTAACAAACTCTACGGAAAATATATTTTATATTAATATAAAATAAATAAAGCTTCCAGGGTTAAGTTTTTTGTACAACCTTTTATTTTCAAGCCTTCAGACTTGTCAGTCCTTCAACAGGATTATCACGTTAACAACTTAATAATAAATACTATTTTCATATACACATTATTATATATGTGATATATGGGAAAAGGATCCTGAGAATCTTATCGACTCTCTATAATATAAAAAAAATGCTTGTCGACTTCACTGTGATAAAGTGCTTTGTCCTGAGAATCCTCGGGAGTGGATGGGGTTTTGTATGTTTGGGCAGTCGTTATCAATGGCGGTGGATGAAAAAAATCGGCACACTATATCGATTAATGAATCACAAAACACCTCGGAATATTAATCATTGGCGGCTCGGGAGAGGAGATGGAAGGATTTTCACGATTAAATTGGATTGAGATGACTCACATCTTGGACCTCGAGGCACTACTTTTAGAAGATGCACACACACGTCTTGACACACACGTTACACCGACCGAACTGCGGTTGCCCCGCCCCCCGGCTTGGGTCATGTGGGACCCTGCTTGACCTTTGATTGGTCCCTGTCTCTGTCGGCCATGATGGTGAATTTGGTCGGGAAAGGAGCTTTGCCTAACATCCCAATCTCTCAGGACATTCAACTCTGGAATATGAGGGCCTCTTTGTTCTAAGTGACCTAGATACACGACTTGGATCTGTCGTTCTTTTCTCTTCTACTTCTTCCATCTCCACGTCCTTTGACTGCCATCTTTATTTGAATCCATACAGAATACATTATATCCAACATGGTACATAATTATTTATTAGACAATATTCTTTATAATATTACAGATGTGCCCCCTATGAATAAGAATTTTAAAAGGGATCTGTATTAAATTCTGAAAAAGGAAAAATAATTTTTTGGGAAAGAAAAAAAAAATTTTTTTTTAAATAGTGAGTGGTTAGATACAATTGGGGAGAAAGTAAATGATGGAAATAAGTAATAAAAAGAAATTTGAGTAGATAGGGGTGCTTGCTAAACTAGGAAAAAATATGATAATTTTTTGGAGGAAAAAAAAATTTTGCCTGCATAGGTGTTCAATCTTGCTGTGTGGAAACCCACAGCAAGGGAAACTCTATGAGGTGCAATCCAAACAAAACATATAAGACATTAACAGAAATAAAAGAAAACTATAGCCAATAAAATTTGGTGATGGAGGAAAAAAAAAAAAAGAAAAAAAAGAAATCTGATTAGCCTTTGGGGCGGTGAAAAAATATAAACAAAACATAAAAAAAAGAAATCAAAGCTCCTGTATGATAAACTGAAGGCTGATACATGAGAAGTATTGCGTCAGGTCAGTTGTTCATTCAGTTAGGACAAAACAAGGTTTAAACAATAAAAGGAAAAAATAAACTTGAGGTGATTAAAAAATTGAAAGGGTGATAGACATGGATGGTGGGAATAAAAAAATAAAAATAAAAAAAATAAAAGTGCTGGTTGTGTACAAGTCTTTTAAAATTGGTTAACAAAAATATACACAAAAGAAGAATATTTTTTTACATAACAATGTCCAATCTTTGTTTATTATAGGGTCGTAGGTCATAAGGTTGCCAAAACTATATAGGTGCGTGAATGTATGCGAGTGTGTGTGAGTGTATGTTCCAGAAAGTAACTTTAAGTGTGGTGACACGCGAAAAGTGACGGCGGGTTTGTTTACATTCCGCAGGGAGGATGTGACGTCGGTCACGTGATCGGAAAGGACGTGACGTCGGCGCGGCGGAAGGTTTCTGTAAAGTGGACGCCAGCTGACGGCGGGGTGATCGACGAGTGATGTAAGGTGGGGAGATTGCTATTCGACTTGGCGCGCTCTAAAGAGGGTTTGGAAAATCTCTCCTATGATTTCACCTATTAGAGCGACCAAGGCATGACTGTGGACAAGGATGGTCCATAACTCCGGGAGAATTATTCCTATGGTTCGATGGATTAGTTCCACTACGGCGATGGTTATTTCGAATAGGGCTTCCTGTAGTTGGAAGAGACGGTTGGGCTGCAGTGTATAGACACTGACATACAGTAGGGTGGCCATGGGTAATAGTACAGTGGGTAGGATGAAAAGGTTGATGAGGTATAGGAGGTGGAACAAGGGGAAGGTTTTCACGTTATGAAAAAACCTTGCCTGTAAGGGAATTGGTTTGGGATCAGCCCTAACTGTAGGGATTGGGGTTTTAACTTTGGTTATATGGGTTGGACGGGATATTGCAGGTTGGGGAATATCGCGTTGGGCGATAATGTTACATTGTGGGTCAACAGGGGTGGTA
This sequence comes from Cordylochernes scorpioides, assembly GCA_030710605.1. Classification (NCBI taxonomy): domain Eukaryota; kingdom Metazoa; phylum Arthropoda; class Arachnida; order Pseudoscorpiones; family Chernetidae; genus Cordylochernes; species Cordylochernes scorpioides. The sequence continues at coordinate 93,552,651 of CP092871.1, read as the reverse complement.
GTGATACAATTGCCTATTGTAGGAGCAAAGCGCTCAACTGTAAAGAGGTCTGGGGTGAGGTGCTCGAACAGTGGTGGTAGTGTCCTAGATTGGGGTTTAGCAGGGTGTGGTATCAGAGTGGGAGGTGCGATATAACGAATATTTTCGTTATAGTACTGTAATTTATTTACATGGACTGTGTCGGTATTCCGATTTAGAGGTTGGTTGGGTCGGTTTATTCTCACCACGTTGGGAGAGATGATCTCTAAGATCTCGTAGGGACCCGTGAAATACGGAGCCAGTTTGCCTGTATTGGGGTGATGGTAAACTTTTACCAACACGAGATCTCCGGGTTCAAAATGGGGTGTCTTATGTTGTTGGTCGTAGGCATGTTTGTCTTTGAGGTGCTTGGCCTGGGTACGTTCATGGGCTATCCGTCGGGCTGTGGTTAAAACGGGGTAGGGGTTTACATGCTCAGTGAGCTCGGGAGGTAGAACGCCGAACATCAGGTAGCCAGGTGGGAACCCGGTAACTGAGTGGGGCGTGTTGTTATACACCACAGTAACGCGCTTCGCCAGCTTAGTCCATGCGGCTTTGGGGTTTTCCAAATGGAGTAACCTTAGTTTGCCTGTTAAGGTAGCGTTCAGGCGCTCGCATAGACCATTAGCTTGGGGGTTGTTACTGGTGGTGAGCAGGGGATGGATGTTCCTGTTAATCAGGAACTTCCTGAACTTTGGTGAGGTGAACGCAGGCGCTCTATCCGTGAGTAGGCGTTTCGGAGAGCCGTCCTGCAACACTCGCTTTATCACCTGTTGATAGGTGGTGATGCTGGTAGATTTTGAGGGGAAGGTCCACGTGTAGCGCGAAAAGTGATCCACCACAACGTGGAGGTAAGCTTTGGCGTTACCATATTTGGCAAGTCCAGCTATGGTGTCGAGGGCGACCAGGTCAAAAGGCTGAGTGGCCACAGGAAGTTGTCCTAGTTCCCCAAACGTGGGACCTCGAGGGGGTTTTGTTGACTGACAGATGGCGCAGGCTTTGGTGGTTTTGGAGATGTCTTCTGACATCCCCTTCCAGTAGTACTGGGGAGAGATGAGCCTGGTCATCTGGGATATGCCCGGGTGGTTGTACCGACTGTGCACCTTTGTTAGTAGGTCGGGAACGAGGGCGTCAGGGACGACAATTTTGGTTACACCTCTACGCTTTAGGGTTTGCAGTCCGTTTCGATCAATGGTCAGTTTAGATTCTCCCGAAGGAGTGAGTTGGTGGTTCTTGATGAGGGTGGCGTCTAAGAATCCACAAAACGGGTTACGGGATAGGAGGTCCGCTTCATGTTGTAGTGCTCCTTTTATGTAGCGGACTTCGTATTCGTAACACGATAACCTCAAACTCCATCGGAATAATCTGCCTGACGGGTTTTTGATCGTCTTCAGCCACTGCAGTGCGTAATGGTCAGAAAATATGGTGAATTTTCTGCCCATTAGATACACACGGAACTTCTCCACGCTCTCGACAATGGCGAGGCATTCTAGTTCGGAGATGGTGTAGTTCCGCTCGTGTACACGCAGAGCGCGGCTGAAATATTGGACTGGGTAGGCCTTCCCAGCGGAGTGGACTTGTTTGAGGACGCCTGCAATGCCAAGTGTTGATGCATCGCAATATACCTGGCATGGTAGTTCATCCTTGTAGAGGTGCAATACGGGGTGTTGTGTGAGGCTTTCCTTCAGGCTGGTGAACGCCTTTTGGCATTTGTCATCCCAGTCCCACGTCACATCCTTCTTGAGAAGGTTGTTGAGTGGGGTCCGCAAACGGGCATAGTCCGGGATGAACTTATTATAGACGTTCACGGCGCCTAAGAAGGATTGCAGCGTTTTGCGATTGTTCGGGGGTGGGATAGCGTGGATTACGTCGGTATTGCGGATAAGTGGGGTGGTGGTACCAGCGGTGATTGTGTACCCCAGAAATTCGATGGTCTGCCTAAAAAACTCGCATTTGGTGAGGTTGAGTTGCAAGTTCTCCGCGTCGCAGAACGCGAAAAACTTGCGCAGGTGTTCTTGGTGTTCCTCCAGTGTCTCCGAATAGATGACGAAGTCGTCAAAATAGTGCGCCACACAATCAAGTCCGTGCCCCTGCAGGACCTGATTGATTGCCCTTTCATAGATCTGTGGACTGGTCTTAAGTCCGAAAGGCAATCGGGTGGGCTGATACAACCCGTCTATCGTGGCGAAGGCCAACAGTGGTCGAGAATCAGGGTGTATCGGCACTTGCCAATATGCGGAGGAGACGTCGGCAGTCGAGAAATACTTGGCCCGCGCGAGACGGTCCAGTATATCTTCGATCCTCGGGAGTGGATGGACATCGGAGCTTATGACCTCGTTCACCTTCCTATAGTCGATACAAAACCTTTTGGTCTTGTCTCGCTTGGTCACTAGGGTGACCGGGCTAGAGAAAGGGGAGTAGGACGGCTCAATGATGTCATTATCCAACATCTGTCGGATCTGACTGCGTATTTCCCGTTGGTCGCATATCGGTACCCTATATGGGCGGATGGTGACGACTTTGTCGGAGTTGGTGGCGATTCTTACTGGGGGAACCTTTAGGCATGGGACCGCGAATTTGTTCCGGGAGAACACGTGTTGGTATTGGCGCAATAGCGCCGGGAATTGAGGTGGATACGGTGGCTGCGGTTGATTGTCTATGGGGATCCCTGGGAGGTGTTCTGGTGATAATGGGTGGTGTGTGTGGTACATGGAATGGTGTGTGGAATGGGGATGTTTGGGTGTATGGTGAAGGTGATCCGTTTGGACCTTGGTGGGGTGTGAGAGGTTGGCATTGGGTGGTTGTTCTGGTACCTTGACCCTATAATAAGAGCAGTTGGCTCTAAAAAAGTTCTTTGATTGGACATGGTGCGGTGGTTGGGTGAGTCCCTGGGTTGTGGACGTGTTGTCCGAAAAATGCGCATATTGGGTATTGTTGGCGGAAGGCGGAAAAATAGTGTGGGCCTTGCATAGGTCCGCCTGGCATTCCCAATATGTGCACCTTTCGGGCAACACAGCAAAGTGGTAGGTCAGGGGCGACAAAGGTGCGTCGAGTTGGTACATAGTGCCATGTGCAAAATCGATTTTTAATTTGAATTTACGGAGGGTATTAATACCAAGTATTCCAAATGGTAGAGGGGCGTCCACCACGTGGAATACTTCGTTTTGGGTTATGGCATGAATGGACAGGGGGAAGGTAATCTGGCCTATTGTTGGCACGTGGCCATCTATTGTCTGTAAATTTACTATTTTTTTAGTTATTAAATTTAGGTCAGGGAAATTATTCTTTAAATTTTTATATATGGCACATGACACTAGGTTAACGGACGCACCCGTGTCTATCAGGAATGGTAGGGACAGTCCATGGGAGATTGGCAGACTAATTGTCAGGTTGACGAAAGGCCTGGTCAGTAGGCCTACCTGTTGGCTGCTGGTCTGGGGCTCCCTTGGTTATCCCAGTGGCTTGTGCGCGTGACGCTTGGTGATGGGGCTGGGCTCGCGGCCGTTGTTCCGCTAGTTGCGCGGAGCGCGCTGCTCGTGTGTCTCCGGAGGCACGGGGCAACTGCGGGGCTTGTCTGAGACGACACTCAGAGTGCCAGTGTAGTCCACCACAAAAACGGCAGTCTGTTGGCGGGGTCGACCTGGTTGGCACTGTTCTTGGACTAGGTCGCACCGGTGCGTAGGGGCCCAGTAGGGGTGGTGCGTGCTCGTCTGGGTGCCTTGGAGATGGTGCGCCGCTGCCGCGGATCCGCTTCACCAGCCGGAACCATGCACCTAGGTTCTCTGGCGGCACAATGCGGACGAGGCGCTGGTCGGAGGGTGGCAGCCCCTCGGTGAGCGTCTCCAAGATGACCTCTTGTGGGAGGCCCAGTTGTAGACCCAGCGCGGTCTTATTCCGATAGTATTCTTCCAGGTTGGGCTGTCCGGCCAGCTTCATGGAGAAGTATTGGGCATACGTGGCCTCATTGGTCTCCGGATAGAGATCCAGGAAGGTCTGTCTCACCTGGATGTAATGTTGGGTCTCCATCCGAAGCCTCCTGAAGTGTTCTAGCGGTTTGTTGTTCAGGTAACGGGGTAGGCGGAGCACTTTTTCCGTGTTGGTGAGACCATCCCAGTCTGTTTTCTGGTCATATGTCCGAAAGAACTGGGCGGCTGGGTAGGTCCCGTCGAAGCTCTGGACTTCTATCTCCGTCCGATGGGTCACGCGGTCGCTGGTGGTCTGAAGGGCAGATAAACACGCCGCGAGGCGTGCCAAGACGGCCGGCAACTCTGCCGACGGAGGGGGTGGTTCTATTTTGGGAGTACTTACGGCGGGGTTGTTTTCTCCCTCTGCGGTGTATTCCTCCGCGTTTTGCGTTTCGTTTTTCTCGTCCATCCTGTCGGCTCTCTGTGATATATGGGAAAAGGATCCTGAGAATCTTATCGACTCTCTATAATATAAAAAAAATGCTTGTCGACTTCACTGTGATAAAGTGCTTTGTCCTGAGAATCCTCGGGAGTGGATGGGGTTTTGTATGTTTGGGCAGTCGTTATCAATGGCGGTGGATGAAAAAAATCGGCACACTATATCGATTAATGAATCACAAAACACCTCGGAATATTAATCATTGGCGGCTCGGGAGAGGAGATGGAAGGATTTTCACGATTAAATTGGATTGAGATGACTCACATCTTGGACCTCGAGGCACTACTTTTAGAAGATGCACACACACGTCTTGACACACACGTTACACCGACCGAACTGCGGTTGCCCCGCCCCCCGGCTTGGGTCATGTGGGACCCTGCTTGACCTTTGATTGGTCCCTGTCTCTGTCGGCCATGATGGTGAATTTGGTCGGGAAAGGAGCTTTGCCTAACATCCCAATCTCTCAGGACATTCAACTCTGGAATATGAGGGCCTCTTTGTTCTAAGTGACCTAGATACACGACTTGGATCTGTCGTTCTTTTCTCTTCTACTTCTTCCATCTCCACGTCCTTTGACTGCCATCTTTATTTGAATCCATACAGAATACATTATATCCAACATGGTACATAATTATTTATTAGACAATATTCTTTATAATATTACATATACATATTTTAATCAGGGAAGAACATTTATTTATAATCAAGAGTTAAAATTTTCCATTTCGAAGTACATATATAATACAATAGTTAAAACCTTGAAAATGGAGGTTTTTAATTTAATTTACTCTCTCTCATGGGGACAAAATGTATACCTTTCAGTATGTATATCGGGAATGAGACAATAACTCTGAGAGATATTACAGTGACTTTTATTAAAGACATACGAGATAACCAAGTGTGAAAAGCCTCTTTCTTCTTCTTCAAAAAACACAGACCACCGGTGAAACTTCCTTAAGTTTTGTCAATGAGAGTGTAAATACAACTCTGGGTTGACTGTAGGTTTGCTTTATTATTCCTGGAGTATGGTTAGCTTTTCTTGATTAATCAATAATGGGTATTTGGCCAATTCTGGAATAATTAAAAATCAACGAAAATAGTTGATATTTATTCCGATAGATGGCGCAAGCCATCAGCAACTTTCAGTTGCACGATAAGGAGATGCCTTTTTTCATAATATATACACAGAGTGAAAAGCACATGTACTCCTGGTCAGGATATGCCTTTTTTATTTTTAATACTCAGAGTTATTAAAAAAAAATAATAAAAACTAACAGTGGTGTTCAATTCCGCTAAAATTTAACTATCCCAAAAGGTATAATAATCCCTACTCATATGTCTATAATCCTTAAAATAAAATTATTTTTAAAAGCTTCTTATCTATATTTACAACGTTAAAGAAATCTGCTTAGAAAGCATTCCGTAAAAAAAGTGTTTTAAATCTTGGATTATCACCAGATTATCTTCTTTTTGGTCCACCTATAATTTCTATTCGATGGAAATACTTAATAAATTCCATCGATTAAAAAAAAGGCATTTGGGGAGAAAACTCTGGAATTTAATTCGGTGGAATTAGGGTAAAGAAAATTCCCTGTAACCATAGCCATTCTCTCGATTTCTCTCAATCGTATTAAAATAAAAAAACGATAAAGAAAAGAAAGAAATAATTGGACGCCATTTGTAATTTCCATAATTGTAAACCAAACGAAACCATTAATATGGCGAATTATGCGATAAATTCCCCTCATCCTTTAATTTCCAAACGTACAATATAATACCGTTGCTTTTCCATTTTAAATATTTTTAATGTGAATAATTATCTCGTTTGTGTGTGTGGTGGATGAGAGGTTGTATCGATTTTACATCTGTTTTCAAATTGGATTTGTGTTCGCGTTCCCCAATATATGTATATATGTAAACATGTTTCAAACAAATTAGACGATAATTTGTTCTCGTTGTCAATCCATAGTCCTATATTTATGGCTTCTGTTCGAATCGAATGTTTTCCACTGGATGTTGTTGTCTTGGATTGTATTTTGTCTTTAGTTCCTGAAGAGATGACTTCGTCCATTTGTTGATGTTATCAATCCAGTTTGTTCTTGGCCTTCCTAATTTTCCCGAGGTTAAACCCTCCATAAACTGGTAGGGGAGTAATCGATTCATATGATCTAACCATTGGCATTATTGAAGATTCAGTTTTGTCTTTAGTTTCCAATAAGAGTTTCTCCATTTCTTAATATAAATAACCCAATTTGTGTTCTTAGATTTCCTTGTTTTCTAGAAAAATACATTGTCTTTAGTTCCTTGAGATCGTCTATTTCTTGATGTTAGAAATCATTCGTTTTTGGCCGCCCTCGTTGTCCCGAGTTCAACCTTAAAGGGATTGATATGGGAGGGATATATGTAAAGATGTTTTCGCAGTGTATTTTAAGAAATTTTATCTTGCCCCAAACATCATTGGTGATGTGTAATGAGGTAGAATAAAATCGAAGTGTGCGTGTGTGTTTATCCACTTAAAAAACGTCAATTATAAGTCCATTACTCTTCTGCATATTTATAGAGTTGAAACTATGTCGGCGATTTCTTCTGACCAAACTCTACGTCGAATTAAAGTTTGATTTGGATAGGTCAAATAAAATGAAAATGTATGCAAAATAAACATGGACAAACACTTTTATTTTTAGTAAAAATAGATTTTCAAATACCTTTTTTTTTTTGGGAACTTTTTAAGATGTATCTCTCGCCCCATTTTTGTGCGCGTGGCGGTGAATATATATATATATATTTTAACTAGAATGAACTTAAAATAAATTTATAAGTGCGATATATAACGCTACCACCATCTCTTTATGAATGTTAATAAAATTCAGTATTAACAGTTTTGAGATTTTCAGTTTATATATATTTTTTAAAATGCATGTGATTTAGGTTTTTGTACAATACTTGCTCAAAAGGACGTTTTTCCTGTTCCAAAATAACTTTATTAGGTACCGTTCAAAGAGATCAACCTAGCTTATGTTATTTACAATGAATAATAAGAACAGGTTTTTCACAGAAAAAAAGTGTCCAATGCGGGATTCGATCCCGGTTCATGGCTGTGGGAAATCGACGGCTTATACCGCCGACTTCTTGTTTTTAAAAGGACGTTTTTTCGATCAAAAAATGGTATATATATGTCATAATATATACTCTTCCAGGAATAATAAAGCAAACCTACAATAAACCCAGAGAGAGAGGGGAAGGGTAAGGACCGGCCACTTTAGACATCAGCGACATTCCAAGAGGCGACTACTGGATCCGTCACTTAACACCTTGGGACTTTTAAGACAGTAGGGGATTATGTGCGACACGAACGGCCGCCCGGCTGTTGCCGGGCCCGTCTCTCTCTCTCTCTCTCTCTCTGGTTGTCTGGGTTCCTCTTCCAAACTTGTGGTGTCCTTATTTCTCTTTCCCCACCCTATTATATTGCCACGTATATATTCAGATGAATATAATAAAATTGATATATAATATTGTAAAGAGATAAAAACCTTTCAGTTTTGATAATAAACAAGCTTATTGAGCGAAGGTTTGAGTTAAAAGGCGACACCCATTGAATATAATATGCAAAAAAGAACGTTAGCTGGAACTATGAAAAAGAAAAACATTTTTTTCGAGGATTGTTCCCCCTTCATTATCAATTAAAAAAATCCAGATATTTGTTCAAAAAATTGACAAAGAGGAAACAATCCTTCAAAAAATATATATTTTAAGAAGAAAAAAAATGTTTTCTCCCACAGACTCAGGTACGCCCTTTTTTCATATATATCTGCGAAAATTTTGATATCTTTATAAAATATGTAAATGCAGAAAAAACAATATCGGAATATTGTGATGGCCAATATATAAAATTGGAGAAAATATATATTCTATAACATACTTCTAGGTAGAGATAAATTTTATTGAGATGCTAACCTCAAACTCGTGCCCCCTATTTATTTTTACCTCGAATTGTCACGTAGGCTTTTATATTGACCAAAAAAAAAAAAACACACACACACATAGGCGGTTTTTTAAAGTTGAGCATAGTTATGCAGAAAAACAATATATCGGGCATTTTGTGTAACGGTCGGTATAAAACACAGATATATATAAGCAAATCTGATGCGTGTTCGACCTTTGAACGAAGATTAGAAGTTGTATTGCTCTTCTAATGCTATTTATATATATTTATTAAAAGTGAGAGGTGCTTTTTGTGCAAGAATAGCATTATCTCCCGCGCTTTTATACTATTATTATTTGACCATACAAGTTGAATAAGCCACAAATTATTCAATCTTTCAATTGCTCCAAAAAGTATTAATATCAAAGTAGAAAATGTATAGGGTCAAGTTATAAAATTGGAAGGAAGAAGGGAAAAAAGCATCTTCTTCCTGATCGTGCAACTCAACGCAATGATGCCTTGCACCATCTATCGGATTAAATATTAAATGAACGCTTATTTATTTTTATTCCATAATATTCTGGTCCCTGTGTATAGGCCAATAAATTCTGTCATTAAATTAATCAACGCTTAGTTGATATTTATTCCGACAGATGGCGCAAACCATCAACAATGTGTAGTTGCATAATTAAAATATGTTTATATCCTTTTTGACACCAAATAAATGCCACACAAATTGATGATTAAATATAAAAATATATACATTTCGTAGCGTACACAAAAAGATCTTTGAAAGTCATAGTTATCACATTAAGCAAAAGGTGTGCGGATAGCAGTAAAATGAGATGGGTAGAATGAATCAATCGTAAGCGATCTTATAAGGAAAGGAGAAAACAAGAGGAAAACCCCAGAATTGGTATTGGCAGGTCGGACTGCTGGGTGGTGGTGGGTAATTGTAACGTGGGGTCCATACCGAGGCGGGGGATAACGAGGGACAAATCCAATTTCCATGTCGACCTCCGGCAACACCCCATTTTCTCTTCAGTTCCCCCATGTATCTCTCCGATAGAATTCTTCATATAGAAGTTTGATTCCAGACTTAAGTCTGGTTATCTATGGACAATGACTTTCCAGAAGAGTTTCAAGGTTTTTCCCACTATGTACTAAGTGCTATTCTCAACCTGCAACCTCAAACCACATCCTTGATTGTATTGGTTCATTCATTGATGAGCTTTAGTCATTTCTATCAGACACCATCAACAAGATCTACAGTCATGATACCCCCATATGATTGAGTTAGATAAGAAAGAATAAGTAGAAGATATAGAGGTTTAAATTGAAAACATTTCGACGTCGACATTGGAAGCGATTATTACCCAGGTTTAGCGTTTACTCTCGAGGTGGAAAGAGGAAATGTTTGCTTCCTTTTTTGGATACATTTTAAGATATGAAAAGACGAAAGAAAATTACCATACACCACTGTTTTCTATTTTAATAAAACGGGTTTCACATTTTCATCTATACATTACTTATTATTTGCATCCGTAGAGGACAAAAAGTATCACTACGATCAAATGATTTCGCTAGTCTAAACTATCATATCGCTCACAGTAGAACTATCTCCCTGTAAAGGACACCTAATTGCAGAGCGAAAGCGTCCTTTAGGGAGAGGTGTCCTCTTACCAGAGTGTCAAAATTGTGAAAATGGTAATTTTGCAAATGAAAACTGTCCTTTATAGAGAGGTGTGCTCTAGCGGGATTGTACTCTCATGGAGGTTCTACTGTACATGGTTATTTTTCTTTTATATCGGGTACTGGAGAGCAAATCTTGTCAAAGATAATTTGAACGAAATATGGAGACGGTGTTAGGTTATGTTCAGGCTTGGTTTGATTCAGTTTACCGATATAATGTGACTGCATGTAATTTAAACTCTCGCTACTTGTTAAATTGTGAGGCGTATGTGTTCCCTCGCTACAGAAATTGATTAGCGGTAGAGATGTCCTTTGAATGATGTCCTAACGAATATATATATAGAAGCCTTCGAGGCATACCTTTACAAAAGAGCTCTCAAAATTCCTTGGACAGATATGGTAACAAATAATCAAGTCCTCGATCGAATGGGTACAGAACGCCAGCTGATAAAGTTCATAAAACAACGAAAACTGATGTTTGCTGGACATGTGATGTGCGATTCGGCAGGAGAGACATTGCTGACAATGTTGGAGGTAAATCTCCGGGGGAAAAGATCGAGGGGAAGGAGAAGACGGGGATACACAGACGATCTAAAACAATAGACTGGACGACACACCTAAGGGAGATGAAGAGGATGGCGGAGGAAGTATGGAGAGACCATAAGGCCCACCTTCAGTAGAGAAAGACAGGAGGAGGATAGATGTCCTTTAACTCTACTTATTCTCCTATAACAGCACACATTCATAAAATAACAACATATTTAAATATTTCAAATTATCTGTTCTACAAGCTTCAATCTGTCGACAATTTTCATTTATTTATCGGCATCGAAAGTATTCAGACTGCATTAGATTTCTATCGCGCCTACATGGATGTCCATTGTTAGAAAAGTACTGATACTTTTGTGTCTCCATGTTAACAAACTTCTTATAGACAGATATCTATACCTTCTATCAAATCAGAAAATTGATCTTGGAAATTAAATCATTTTATGTCTCTTTTTTATTATTCACGTCTCACCTAAAAAATCTGTCTTCTCAGAATTTTATTTGCAATTCACGTCTGGAAATCCTTTTTCAGAAATAAGGAGAATTTTAAAACCTCTTTTTTTTCTTTCACTCAAATCCTTTTTCAATTACTTATAGAAAAAATAAAACAGGCCACAGTGAGAAAGAGAAACAATGTTTTCTATTATATTATACGTTGATGATTACTTATTACTTAAAAATATAATTCAGCGTTTATTGATTAAGAGGCTGAAGATCCGGCTTCGCCCGAGTTGTTTCTGAGTGATTGTTTTAATAAAGAGGTTTCAATAAAAATATATATATAACAGTTAAAAGAGAAAAGCATTATCAAATCAAGGCATCCTTTATATTTCAGGTAGCTTCATAAACCAGTTTTTTTTTTTGGTCGTTGAGGTACAGCTTGCACCACACGCTGATGAGTGTTAACAGCCCGAAACGCGTACATTGTTAGCTTTTCTTGATTAATCAAGAGGGATATTTGGAAAATTCTGAAATAATTAAAATAAACGATTAGGTTTTCTAGCGTAATCCATCAGTAAATTTTAGTAACACAATCAGGAGATGCCTTTCTCTTAATATATCAACCTGATCCCAGTACAATTTCATTTTTCTAATTATTTATTTGATATATAGCTATATTATTATTGTTAAATTCGTATTACTATCAGTAATGGTAGTAATGAGGAAAGATAATAAATAATTAGTCTATTATCATTATAATTAATTTCCTAACTTCCAATATACATATAAGTTTGGATGGAAATTTTGCCGCGGGAAGATATTGATCTCTATCTATACTCGACGGGAGATGAGTGGCCTTTATTTTTATAGACATATAAGTTTGTTATCGGGATCTTTCAGTTATGTAGAGACATTGTAGTCTCCATGTTAATCTACACCTATAGCTATCTAAAATTGTGAAATACTTTAATGATTTATTCAGTAACACACATTTATTTAGCCTTTTATTTGATGTTTTAGTTAAGAGGCAATAATAAAGATAACACCAGAACATAAAACAACAGAAATATTTAATAATAAAAGCAGATATTTATAGTTTTTCTGCTTTTCCGTGTAAGTTAGATACCTTTTCTACTTTCAGGATTAAATAGTAAAATCCAAAGATTGACCCTATATAGAATCTAAAAAGTTCAACAAGAACCGAGCCCTTCTATATAGATATATAGTTATCCTCAATTAATACAGAATATTAATTTAGTTGTTTTAATCTATTATAAATTCTATTTTAGTTCAAACACTTTAGTCTCTCTCACATAGATATTTAATAATTATTATATACAAATTCTCAGTTATATATTTGCATATCTTACCATTTATACATTCATGGCTTAGATACTACCTAACTTGAATCATTGAATATCTGTTGTAATGGGGTAGATTAAGGAAATTAACTGAAAGCTCTCTCTCACCGCTTTTTTAGTTTAAAAAATAATATGACGCAATTTCGAAGAATTATTTACAAATTTCAAAGAATAAAAAGGAACATCGCTAGAAGCACGATTCTTTCTTTTTTTTTCACCAAATTGCAACAGTACTTACTCAGACAGAGTCCTGTTATATATATTCAAGTTGTTAATTTTCGCTAAGAGAGAGAGATTTCCGGAATATTTAACTGCGATGGAATATTTACATGCTGTTTCCCCCAATGATAACAATAATAACAATACCCAAGAACACAGAGAGAGTAGCGCTGTCTGGGAACCAGTCCAATGTTGCCAGATGGCCGGCAACCCTGGCATTGACCAACTTGGCAGACGGTGATTGCATGCCAGGCTCCACCCTCTACTATGCAAATTTCTTCGCGAGGCCTACTTCTCTTCCCCTCTCCTACAATTGTCTGTTTGAATGCATTTCAACACCTCTCAACTTTTTTTCTCTCTCTCTTTTGAAGGGAAGGAGGGTCGATCTGATGAAGTCATCGATTCCAATTTTTTTCTAAGAAAGAAAATATTTTACTTCTTTTTCCGTGTAACACACAACTACTCGTTTTTCTAACTATTCAGTATATATATATATATATATATATATATATATATATATATATATGGTGTATATAACTCTATTATTAAATTAATACATATATACCACAGTGAAAAGGAATTAGTCCTGGCCTGCTTCCAACGGCCAGGCAATTATTTCTTTCCAATCCAACCCCCTTAGGTTAAAAAAAAATGGCCTAAAGAAAACTTATAATTCTTTCCCTCAAAAATATATTATTCTGGCGATGTTCTGTTTTAATATGCGAACAATTCCTTTCCGAAGTAGTCTCAATACGGTTTAGCATTTTTAAGATCTCTATTGGATATCGAAATGGTCATATGACCATAAGTGGACATATTAGGCATATTTAAATTTGATTTTGGTACTCTTTGATTGGACTCAAAGAGTATTCAAGTTCAACAAAGATTTTTAAATATATATATATATATATATATATATATATATAGGGGGGGGATCGAAATATAGTATTATAAATGAGATTTTTTGAAAAGCCTCTCATACTAAGTCTGTTTACTAAGCCAAAACCGCGAGCTTTCAAGCTCTCGCTCTTCTACGAACAGAATTAAACTAAGAGTGACCTTCCAATGTATTCTACATTTTATGTAATAATACAGAAACGTGCATAGCTCTCACGTTTCACACTCTTACAGCTTAATACTGCCCTTTAAAGAGCGGCCGTTCGAAGGCTTGCGGTTTTGCTTAATAAACAAACTTATTGCGAACGGTTTTTAATATTATTATATAATAAAACAGAGTGTTGCTGTTAGAAACAACCCTATCTGAAGCTAAATCGGACTGCTACAATATGGTCTCCAAATTCTTTGAATCAACAGCAGACGTACGAAGACAAAACCCATTTCCCTTTTGAAGTTACCTAACTTTTAGGTACACTTGGATAAAAAACACTATTTGAGAAAGTGTCTTGAATCTTACATTGTTTCATAGAATGACCGCTTTGCGCTGTGTGTCTAACGCGAGTGACTACGATTTACAAGTTACATAACCAATATGCATATGCAAATAATCATTTTTAAATGACGTGCATGAATGCTTCCTTTAGGCTGCTTTATTCCATTCCGTAAAGCGCGAATTATCTTCTCACATATTTAATCATAATAAATATATAAATATTTATATTTATTTATTTTTATTTAAAGGCAATTAGAAGAGATTTAAGAGATTTGTGCTTCACCGAAATATTACACAAATCTATTCTAGATGAATATATACATTTAATTTCGAAGTTAATATCAAGCACAAGAATAGTAAAACTTATATTGAGATAGGTAATATAATAAGTATTTCTATATTAAAGAGAGAAATAATGTACCCCAATTTTAATTATTTGAGTATTACTTACACGTATTACAAAATAATGTATTCGTTAGGAAACATTCACAAGTCAATTATAGTACAATAGTTGGCACAGTCGAGAAATTTATAATCGAATTCTCGAAAAAAAGTAATGTTCTTTTGTCATATATATTGATTTTATTCATTTATGTTTTAAAAAAATCGTATCGAGGATAGTTCACAAAAGTAATAAACCCGGGGATTCAGATAATGAGAAAAAAAGCAAATCGGCTCAATTTCTCCAATAACATATAGCGTTAATTTGTCCTCCTCATCCCACAGCCTTTAGAGTGAAACACTAATTGGCGATACCTTTAATTAATATAAACGATCGAATTAAAAATCCATCGGCATTTTTGCGATAATTAAGGCGGTCGTTGAATATAAACGAAGCCAATTAAACGAAACATTTTTGTTTTAAAACCCGCGGAATTAAATGAATAGAATTAGAATAAATTAGTTGTCTACATTGTACGCTTCTCTTGTTCCCTCAATGCGCGCGCAGAAGAAAGAGATTTGTTAGGGTTATCTCATGATCTTTTTATATCTATATTGCGTGTGTTCTCCATCCTAGTCTTCTTTCAAAGGAAGAAGGGTCTCAGCAACGGGTTCAGAAAGGTTGATATAGCCACCGTTTGGAAGCTATGCTCTCAAGGTCTCTCAAAGAGAATAAACGGTTAAGTATAGCGGTATAATCCGCTTTCTGCTATGCCCAGAACCTGTATCGAACATTAATGAAAGCAGGACATTCATTATGAGAAACTAGGCAAATAGATCGCTCGAATCTTTTATAAAATTGTTTTGCTTCTTATTCCAAGAGACACATTTCCATTATACAAGGTTGTCCCAAAAGTTCGTAAACACTTGAAAATAATTGAAGTACCAATATTATTCGCCCTTATACATAATGTCTTTGTATTATGTATAAAGTTTTTTTTTCTTGTCCCAAACTTGAGAGGCGAACCTTCATTTTGGGTAGTATGCGTCTGCTGTTAATCTACAATAGATTGGGAGCGCTGTAGCAGTCCGACTTAGCTCCAAAGGGGTGACCGCCTTTAACATGAGGACAGACGTCACTGCAGCCGCTTTTAACATGAAGAACAGACGCTGCCAACTCTTACACCACTATAATTATGAAGTCTTCGTCTGGTGCCAGAATAAAAAGTAATTGTTTTATGTATTCGCCGTAATAATATTATTCGTCAAGTAATAAGAAAACCAACGTTTCAAGAAAAACATGAACTTTTGGGACAACCTTATAATTGTCATGAGGTTTACGACAACTTGTACTGTTAGTATATACCACATTTCTACCTCTGTGTCGTTATAAAGTCATGATAATTATAGAGGTTTGTGAGCGCTACTACTATGATGCATTAGCGCGCCATCTATTATGAAAATTCGAAACTATTATAGACGCGTATGATTCTTTTTAAAAATTTAAAATTTTCTACTGCCCTTACTGCAAAGGAAAAAATAATGGGAGTGCCTGGCTCATCAGTGGTGAACCCTCCCAGCGGTTTCGCCAGTTTAATCTACCATAGTAGTGCTATTACTATAAGTACACCACATAACTACATACGTTGAAAACAATTTAATTTTTCACATATAGAGTACCAAAGCTCTGTATCGTTATAATGCACTGTCTCTGGTTGGGTTAGACCTGTATTTGGATCGGTGGCTCATAATGAAAGTATTTAGATAATTTAAAAAACATATATTGGCAAAAATATCGTTTTATTCAATCAATCCAATGTATGCCTTTTTATCATCTAAATATTTAAATATGGATAGCTCTATATTTAAAAAATACTGAAAATTATCGATTTAGAGCCAACTTTAATGTGAACTTAAAACTCGTGTGTTTCTTATTCGCTGATTACCGACTCAAAATTGGGCGTAAACTCATGATCGAGAACAATGACATGAAATGGTCGTTAACATCATTTATAATAAGGCACGAAAGAAGAATACATCTTTTCACTTAATTTTTATAAGCTCTAGACACCGCTAGAAATCCCGGTTTAAAAATATTCTAAAATATTTTATTATACAATCTATATATATAAAATTGAATGTCTGTCTGTGTGTGTGTGTGTGTCCTCTATGGATTCAAAAACCATACATCCAATCGCCGTGAAATTTTGGGATATTATTAGGTGTATCCCCGGAAAGGTTTACGAAAAATAATTTCTTGAATACCTTAAATATCCTTAGAGTTATTTGCAGATTTGTAGCTTTAACTCGCAAGCAGCGCCACCTTGCGACGGAGATAGGCTTAGGTCTGCCCCCCCACCCCGCCCCCCGTCCGGCCGGTCACTCCAAGTTCCCACCGACCAATCAGAGGGATCAAGAGCCCCCCACCCCCGTCCGGCCGCCGGCCAATCAGAGGGATCAACAGGTCCTGGCGCGCGGGGGGCGGGTGACCTCCGGGAACTACGTCCATCTTCCATAAACGACCATGATTTTATTCAACTTATCGAGTATTTTTCAAGGGACCGGGAAAATATGTTCACTAGATAAAACGATGATTTTGTAATGTAGAAAATTATGAAAGACAAAATTCAGGATGACACGGCACACAGGGACCGGGAAAAAATGTTCACTTTATCGAGAGATTCAAATTTACGAGTTTCAAATTATCAAAATATATCTTTTTTTTTTATAAGTTTATAGAGAATTGTTTTAACAAATGTTCGTTAGACAAACCTTTACTCGGGTAAAACCTCGGGCGAAGCCGGGTACGTCCGCTAGTTACTTTATATTTCGTATTAAGTCAATTATATTTTAATTCGTTATTAGGCCTCTCAGACTTTGTTTTTTTTTTCCTCATTCCCTTTCAACTGTGAACATCGTATGTCTACCAAAGAAGAATGAAGAAAATTATTTAAATATAAACTAATAAAAAATTATAATTGAATTTAAATTAATCTTCTATTAAACAAACAAATGGAAAATAATTTCCAAAAATAAACTTATTTAAAAGATTTTCTCGGTAAATTTTAATTTTTAGTCACGTTCGTCTGGTATTTTATTTATTATTTTTTTAAATGAATAAAATTTGGGGATAAGATTATTTGAATATAATAATAGAGTTAAAATACATTAGCAAATAATAAACTGATTATATATAAATTGAAATAATTAAATTACACATTTTTACAAACACAATTATTGAAAAAATATATTTAAAAATAAAATTTGAAGATAGTAAACATTAAATTTCCTAAGATTATTCAAATATTTATTTAGGCATTAATAATTTTAAAACGATAACTGTTAACCAAACATTTATTTTCTAAAAAAACAGCTTTCAATTATTTTATTTAAAAATGCAATAATATTTTTATTATTATATTAACATTTACATGCGGTAAAATAGCCTTTGAAATTTATATCAATTAAATAACCCCTATCAATTATATACGGAATTTTCTCTTTATAAAATTGATATTTATATTTCAATAAAATAATAAATTAATGCGTAATTACTGTACATGATAGTAAAATTGAAATAAAAATTTTTAAGTAATTAAAAAAATAGGTCTGTAGTATTAGATATTTGATTTTAAAATGGCCATTTTTATTAAAATGATTTACTACGAAAATGTAATGTTCATCAAAAGTTTTCAAAGATTAAATATAAAACACCTAAAATAAAGCGTATGGAAGCTTGATAAAATTATATAGTTTTTGTTTATATCTAATAACAATACCATTTTTTCTTAAAACTTGTTTTTAGAAATAGATTTTATATTAGTTTTAAATTTTTGTTACGACCATTAATATCTTTGTAGATTAATAAATGGAAAATTGCACAATCGTAGTACAAGATATAATAAAAAAATATAAATATAATAAAGAGTGAAAACTCCTTTTTATATTTACTTTTATTTTAAAGGAATTTTTGAAAGGTTATATATATATATTTTTTTTTTTTAAAACAGCGCGCGCGCAAAATAAAATAACCCAAACATTTTAAAAATTGTATTTACCTTAAGCAGACGATGAAACGATTACCTTAATTGAACTTCTTTCCGCCATAATTCTAAATTAGCTAATCGCGTTTATTAAAATGTGTTTGCTTGATTAAATATATTTAAACTTTTTATATAATATCAGTTTTTAATAATAAAAATATAGATAGAATTTTTGAAAAAATTACATGCGTTTTAGGTTTATTAAACATAATTATGCGTAAATTACTTCTTCACCGTTCCTAAAATATTTGACAAAATAATCGCGCGATGATGATAATTATAAAATCATAGAAATAAATGATATTTTGATCCAATATATGCCTTTATATTTAAAGATTCATTTATGGATTGCTCTTTTATCAAAAAGATATATATATATTTCAAATTATAATTTCAAATATTTTATCAAATGCATTTATTTAGGATATTTTAGTTTTTTTATATATAGGTTTTTAAATTTTAATTAGACAATTTTAATTTATATTTAGACATTTTTCACTTTAATTTAGACACTTTTATTTTTATTTAGACATTTTCAATTCTAATTTAGACACATGGACTTCTCTATAAAAATACATGTGTCTAAATTAAAATTAAAAATGTCTAAATAAAAAATTAAAGTGTCTAAATTAAAATGAAAAATGTCTAAATATAAATTAAATTGTCTAATTAAAAGTTAAAAACCTATATATTATACAATTAAAAACTTACTTATATGGCTTAAGTATAATACATATGTGTGAGGTAGTTTAAATATGCAGTGGATAAGGTTTAAATACTTTCTAGAAAATTAAACATAGAAAAATAGAAAATATTTTTCAAGCTAAAATGACAATAAATAGATTATATTACGCAAAAAAAACTTCTTTTATACCCGGCTTTAAAATTTGAAATAAAAAATAATTTTCACAAAAAAAAAAAAGAAAGATAATAAGAGAAAAGGCAGCTTGGATTAAAATAATATATTATCTTTATGAGGGGCAAGTTATATCAAAAGAAAGGGCTCCACAACACAAGCGAGAATAGCAGAAGACAATCCGTAGCGTGGGAAGGCGGGCAGCTGGCTCGTCTGCCCAGTAATTATTTCAAGAAGCAGGGCGGGGCGAGAGTCCACACATGTTGGGATTAATTGGTCTTCTGTAATTAATTGAAGTATAATTGGCGGTTCCTTTGATGTCAGATGAAAGTAATCCCCGATGGCTTAATTTTATGGCAGGCGAAAGTTTTACATCCACTATTTTAGTGTTTAAAGAGGAAAATATTTTTTTAGTATTACTCTTTTTAAAATCTCTTTCAATTTAATTAATTATTTAATTTTTAATCAATGAAATCTTCTCTCTCTTTTCCCAATATTATTTTAAATTTTCAAATAAATTTATATTTTTTAATTTAAGTATTATTATGAGATGTTAATATATAAATAATTCCCTGAGAAATTATTTTCTCAAATATTTTATATACGTATTTTGAGATAAAGTTTTTAAAGATAAATATAAAGAAAATTTGTAATATTTATATGCACATTTTCTGTCTTCCTCTTTTAAACTTTTAAAAGTTATAAAATTATTAAAGAAGCGGACTTAACTATTTTTGCTAGTTTGCTAACATAAAAATATATGGTGGCTTCTCTATACGCAAATAATTATAAATGATATAATTTAAGTAATTCAAGTAAACTTCAATTGCAGATTTTGTGAACTCTAAATTTTAATTAATACTTTTGTCTACTTTGTTTTAAAATATTTTTTTTATATATTTAGGAAATATACATATTTTTCTAAAAAAGGTATAAATATTTTGTAATTAATTTCCATTATATTTTTTAACTATTTCATTTCCAATTTGGAATTTAAACGATTTAATAAGTTGAACAAACTTTGTTATTCAACTTTTAAAGAAAAATAGCCACAGGGGGGGAAACATTTTTAATAATGCTTATTACAACATTCCGATAATAAATACACGCTTACAGTTTATTATATCACAGAATAATGATGATAGACAGAGGTAATGGAGCCATTTCTCTGTACAGTAAGTTCCCATTAAAGTGCCCCCCCTATGCTAAGTGCATGGGCAACCGAGGTTTGATCGCATCATTATGAAGGAAAGCCAATGGGGATCCATTTAAAGAAACCGTTCGATGTATTGAGAATGGAAAATATCGATCACTTTATTGATAGAAATGGCTTCGAACATTGTTTATTACTCTGTGATATAACTCATTCTGTGAGCGAGGAATATTGAGGATCTCAACATAATTTTCAAATCACAATTTAAGAAGAAATGAATTTGTCATTTGGATTATACTCATGAAAAGGTATATGTTAGGTATTTATTGGATATTATTATATCTTAGGCTTATTTTCTAAAATTTGAAAGTTTTTATAGCCTATTATATCGTAACGTTTTTTATTAGTTTGATGAAATTATAAATATTTTTCGCTCTATTTTTTCAATCAGTAATTTCATGATCTTTTAAAATGTGTAAATAGATACTCTAACTATATATATACAAAATTAAATGTATTAATTATGAATTTAAAAAATGATATACTTAAATTTATCTTATTTACTCTTTTCTCTAAATCAATTCGAGCTTTTTAAATAAGTTTGTTAGAGAATTTAATTAATTTTTTTTAACGATACACTTTTTCTTACTCAATAAAAATAATCTTCTATAAATATTAATACATGCATATAATCATATACCTTTTGTTTTTATTTGACTGTTGACTAAGGTTAATAAACGTTGTTATAATTCTCTCTCTCTCTCTCTCTTTCATTGTGAAGGGCAATAAACCAAATTTAATTAATTACACTAGCTAAGCCTGAAATATAAAAATAACATTTTTTATTTATTCCTAACAATAATTTATTTCGTTTCGTGTTTAGATTAAAGCTAAAACACGACATTCATTTTGCCACTATGTAGAAATGAATCATTAACCCCTTTCTTTTTTTTTTATCATTTTCTCTCATCTAAATATTTGATCAGACGATGTGCAAATTAACTGCTGCACGATCGTCTGACCGCTCTAATTGTTCGTTTGCTAATGGCTGCGGGCCATGTTGCCAGACATTTCCTTTGCATAGAGCAGGGTTGCGGGGTGTCATTTGTAAGTGTGGACGACAATTCTTCACTGATTTTTCTTTTTTTATTTTTATTATAATAGATTAACTTTTTAGCAATTAGTTTAGGCTTAAGTACTTTTGAAGTTTTCTGATTGGTTAATTTCTCTATGAAACTTTTTAGACTTTTGCTTTCTAAAATTGATCACATGTTTTAATGGTCTTGAATTATTAAAAAATACATTGATGTGCAAAAATTATGATTTTTGATTAAATTAATTAAAAATAAATAAATTTTCTATATCAAAATATTTTCTAATACCAAATCTTACACCAAATTTCATAATGAATAGCATAAATCCCATCGTAAACGTTTTAAAATATGTAAAATAGAATTATAAAACTCTTTCTTTTATGTTCACACTAGACGGGTGACCCGGGCTTCGCCCCGGGATTGACCCGTGTGCATATCTACCCGAGTGATATATATTTAGATAAGATTTTTTATAATTGTTTGTTATTAGCATTATATCTATTTGTTTGCATCAGCATAATTTAATCTAATCTTTGATAGAGGGCGCTTTTCGTGAGCTAAGTAGAATAATTTGAATATATAGTTTTAATAATTGATTTATATATTTTTTTAAAATAGCCTATCGTCTTCCCCGTATTTTATTACCTATGTATGGAAAATTTGGTTTGAATTAGTGAACTACTGCGAATTTGTATACCGGACATACAAACAAACATACAAACATTGATTTTTATATATATAGATATTAGTAACTGAATATTTAATATTGTCGCAATTGAATGAATAGAGGTACACAGAGCTATTTCAGCAGGTTTTATTATTAAATTAAGGCTCGAAAATTTGAGTGATATCTTTCTCACCTTTTATCTAAAGAAGGAAATATCTACAGTTACAAAATTTACATAACATCGAACTATCAAAATATTTACGTATTTAATAATTAAACAATTACTTTGATTTGACTCTAAACAAATTTAGCGACAATATAATATGCAATATACTATAAAATTCAATCAATATTCACAATCTCACATTGTGATATTTTCTGCCTAAATATTTCCACAATATTTGAACTAACTGGATTAAATTCAAACAAGAAAAGGAGTTAGGTTTGGAAAGAGTCACTTTTCGTCGTTTGTTCCTCAAAATATGCAAATTTTATGATAATTGGCTAATTTGCATATTTTTCTGTGTAATTTGATTAAGATAAATTGTAAAATTATCATCATTACTATATAGGGTGAATCCAAAATGAATCGAAAACATCATAAATTGTAAATAAGTCTTTTGTTTTTCTTATTCTACTCGCCTTAAGTCAGGCAGTACTTTATCAAATTCTGTTTTATATATATTCCTTAAGCTCAAATGAAGCTAATTCTTATCTAAAAAAACAGCATAAATTATTGTTTGCGGAAGAGCATTGCTCGATGCAAATATTTGAATGTAATTCTACTGTCCTATAAGCTTATGTCCATAGTCTTCTTGAAAACCATTTCTGAGATTCCACCCTTCAGTACTGCGTATATAAGCAGAATCGTTCAATACAGAATTAGAGCTCTGAGAAGCGGTCTGGTGGATTAAATTGACGAAACCGCTGGGAGGGTTCACCACTGATGAGCCAAGCCCTCCCAATATATTTTTTCATCGCAGTAAGGAGAGTAGAAGTTTGTATTTTGTATAAAAGAAATATTCGTGCTTTTAAATCCTTTCATTTTATATGTATAGATGGCGCGTTATTGCTTTGTGTTAATAAATAGATTTAAAATATTAAAAAATAATGGGGAAAATTTTCTATGAATATATTTGTTGTTTTTAAATATTTAATATGATTGAGACTTTTTTTTAAAAAAGTCGTAGAATGAATATGATTAATATCCTTTTTTTACCTATCCATATTACACTTTAAAAATAAAGAAGGCATCTCCTGACCACGAGCACGTGTGCTTTTTATATGGCAGAGCGCCATCTAGTGGAGCAAAAATAAACTAAACGTTTATTTAGCTTGCTCCGTGATATTTGGCCAACCCAATTTCTTGATAAATCAAGAAAAGCCATCCACGAACGCGTTTCGCGCTGGTTTTAATATCAACACCTGACCCGCTTATCTTTTATTTTTTTCTATTGTTTTTTCATATTACACTTTATAGATGGAAATTTTGCCGGGAGGATATTGATCTAAAGAGACAAAGGTCGCCTCTCCCGTCAAAATAGACGTCTAAACTAGACGCCATCTATATATTACACTTTGTCACATTATATAGAGTTTGATCTATTGAGAAATATCGCACATTCTATAAGTTAAATACAATGAATCATCAATAACGAGGTATATTTTGGATTTAATTGAAACACACTTTATTCTGAGGCTCTCTTCATTGGACCCGACAACAACAACAACAATTTATTCTAAAAAATAAACGTGATATTTTTATAGGCTGAACGTCATTCTTTTTCAAACATATTTACGATTCAAACTCATTGCGTAGATATGCGTTTTCTTAGAGTTTCTAGGATGGACTGTTGAGTTTTTCTGGGGTCGGATTTTAAAAAATAAATTGTATATAGTCTAGGGGGCGCATTTTTATCTTTCTATTTATACTATTTTTGTTTATTGCTGAGGCCCAATTTTTAAATAATAATTTTTCTTGTTTCGCAGAGTTAACTCTAGAAGTAATTATCTTCACAATTCCAAATCAAAAATATGCAATTAATCCCAATGCATTAAAGGGAATTATAGAGTTGGAAATATGTTTATATAAATAATGTGTTAGATAATAACTCCGCCTTTGCCGGTCCCAAGCCCGGATGAAAAAGGAGGAAGGGGAGCAGTAACAACCTGTGCTTAGCTGGCCCGGCTGATAGTACCCTGTAAGGGCTCCTAATCCAGGGATACAGGATGAACAGCGTTTTTACTCCATGTTAGGAGCGGCTGCACATGGCATCTGTTCCTCATGTCAGAGGCGGCCATTTCTTTTGGGGCTAAGTCGGTCTGCCACTGAGTAGTGCTCCCAGTCTTAATGACAAAGGCATTCTACTTCACCCAGTCATGATGGTTGTCAAGTCTCAAGCTTTACAAGCTTGATACCCTAATATGATTGAGTGGAGATAAGAAAGAAGATGTTTTAGATGATTATTATTAAAATATGGGTTAAGCTTGTACTTTTTCGCTCTTCTCCTTTGTAGACTCCATATTCAATCCATATGGGATTTCATATCTTCCAGACTTTCTTAATTCTAATATTTTAGTATTACATTATAACAGTATAAGACTATATATTATGATTCATTAGCGCGCCATCTGTTATGAAAATTCGAAACTATTTTAGACGCGTATGATTCTTTTGTGTATACAAAAATATAATGCCTCGATAAAGGTTGGCGTTCTGCCAGCCGAAATATTGGCAAATAAATATTTTATTCAATCCAATATATGCCTTTTTACTATCTAATTTCATTTATATATGTTTTTTTTAAAAGATTCATACGCGTCTAAAATAGTTTCGAATTTTCATAAGACTATATATCTCTTAATAAAGACTTTTTTTGTATGATTTATTTTTGCACTAGATGTGTAAGACTCTTCGTGGCTTTAAGTTTTACTAAATTGCCTTATCTTTTAAAGTTGTTGGTTCTCTTTAATGTTTCTAAGTCTAAGTGTTGTTTCTATCTAAGTTAGTCGCAAAACTTAGTAAATTTATTTAACTTAATCATTTTTAAATAAAAGGTGTGTCATACCTGATTCTGTGATTTGAATAATAAAAAAGGTATTCAAGGATTTGTTCTCTATCAGATTATTGCACAACAAATTTGATGTAATTTAAAAACTCTTGTAGATCCAATGGAAGCAGTTTATTGCCCATAATTGAAGTAGAAAAGTTGAAAGGATTGAAAAATGAAAAAAGAGATAGCATAATAAAAGCGTTTATGTAGAAAAAAATTTCAAGTACTACTAATAATAATAACTAAAGTTGATAAACAGAAGAAAGGAGAAGGAAGAAAAAACTAAATATTTGTAAATAATATGTTGATTTTTCTTTACATTTTACAGGTCCAAGCACGCCTCTTTTTTGTACAATTATATTCCAAGGATCGCTTTAAAGCTTAAATTAATTTTTGAATATATATTTATAACTAGCGGATGTACCCGGCTTCGCCCGGGTTTTACCCGAGTAAAGGTTTGTCTAACGAACATTTGTTAAAGCAATTCCCTATAAACTTATAAAAAAATAATAGATATATTTTGATAATTTGAAACTCGTAAATTTGAATCTCTCGATAAAGTGAACATTTTTCCCGGTCCCTTGAAAAATACTCGATAAGTTGATCCGTGTTTTACCCGATTGAATGTTTTTATTCAAATACTATTTGTTACAATTATAAATTTGGCGCCTTTAATAAATGCATATATTAGTTAATAACTATAGCCTATGTGCTTTATCTGTCTATGTACTGTTGGCTTCCGTAGGTGTCTCATACTGGGAAAAGGAAAGAGAGGATTCCATTTAGTTATTAACTAATATATGTGATGATTTAAGACCATGGAATTGTTGTAAATAGTCTAGATATCTACTACCACATGTTCCACCCCATGACTGTATATAACTTCTTATGTACTGCACATAGAAAGCCTCAACTAACATCAATCTGTACCGCGTAAGAATCTAATAAAGTATAACAACTGTACAGATAGAAGGAATGGAGACTAACAGGAGAAGATTAAGGTTAAAACTAATCAGGCTTAGGACAGAAGTCGAAGCAAGGCCTAGCAAAAGAGGCTTAAAACCAGCCCAACTATAAATAATTTACAAGTCAATACTTCCTGACAGGACCGGGCGTATCTGATAACGCAGAAGTTATAAAAGTCGAGTAACGCCCCGTACTTCCTGGCCAAGACCGGACGTATCTTCCATCAAAGAAAGCCGCAAGGCCAATTAGAGAAGACCATACCTAAGTAGGTCAACCAATAGCCAACGGCCATGTGACATAGTCCTACCAATTAGGAAAGAATCACCTAAATAGGTCAGCCAATTAGAAAGAAGCAGGGTCGTGGTGTTAAATCGAGGACCTAGAATTGTTAGTCAGCGCTTGGATTCCAACGGTAACACTTGTCCTAAAGATCTCTCTCTCCCCTCGTCCCATTCCTTCTTGACGTCAGACGCTTCTTAGTGGAATCTCTGTTTGTTTATTTCACCTTTGGCCCAGCTGTGTCGCCTTCCACCACGACTGCACGGTAGAGTTGACATCGAGGTTCGTCTAGCATCAGGTAACACTGGTCCCAGAGGTCCCAAGATATCACAGACTCCCCCGTCCCGAAGAGTCGACAGGATAGTGGACGCCAAGGTACAAGTAAGCAAATAGACCACTGTCTGTACAGAAAGATGGAACAGGGAAGAGAGGAGAATCCAAAGGAACCAATGGAGTCCGATCCCGACTCCGAAAGTGGCGGAAGCACCACTTTTCCAAAGAAAGAAAACACTCTCGGTAGAACTAAGGAAATCGCCCCCGGCCAGGAAGACGTCACGCCCCCGCCGCCGGTGTCAGATGTCCTGGGGAGTTTAGCCAGAACGATATATCAGCTCTCCTCGGCGACAGGACTATCGCGGGATGTGGAGCTACCGCGTTACGATGGTTCGTACGAGGCGCAGAGCTTCTTCACCAACTACGACGCCCAAGCAGATCGGGCCCAACTACAATACTCTACAAGATTGAGAAAGCCACCAGACCTCCTGCAAGCGCCCCTCCGAGTTACCAACACGCGAGCGTATGTTACCTGCTCCCCCGACCATCTCTAAACCACGAGCCCAGCGCAAACAATGAACTCTGACTGTCCCAAGAATCCTCCAACCAAGGCACCAGGACTGTCCCGACATACAAGACAGCACAACAGTAGGTTCCTCCTCACATAACTTTCGTTGAACAATTGCTCGTTCGAGCTGAACTGTCCAATAATGTAAACCTACTCTACTACTTTATACAGGAGCATCTATCGCTATAATTAGGCAGAATACTTTTAAAATAATAGAAATCAGTTTGTAAAAGAAAATACCTGTCCATCCATTTAACTTAACTATTAATGCCATAGCTAACAATATTTTCACCATAGGTTATATCTTTTTAAACGTAAAAATAGGTAATATAATGCAGAATCTAAAATTCCATATAATCGATACACCATTGCCTTTTGTCATTTTATTCCTTAATTCCATAAAACGATTTCTACTAATTATAAACTGTTCTCAGCTACTCCTGTATCAATATAATGTACTCTACCAACTACCTTGTACCAATTCACTTCGTGCAAGCAAAACGTGTCCCATGGACAGGTTAATACAACTGTCCCATTTACTAAATTTTCCCCTCCTGGAACGGGTTGCTCACACGTGGTGAACTCCAACACTCTTATTTAATCTCATTATAATGTTCCTAATCCCATTTTCAACGCCCCTATGTCCTTTTCTTTCATAGCTTTAGACAGAAATAACTTAAATCACAGCCTTCCAAAACTATTCCAATCGTTAAAGTCCAACATAGCTACACTCCCTCGTACCTTCCTTTTACACGCATAGTTAAATATCGACAAATCACTCTCAACAAAATAAACAACACCCTCTCACATCACTTTTTCTAATTAACAATTTTTTAATGCGCGACTTAACACCCAAATCCAATTTCGATCTACACAAGCTGCAACACGTCGCCCTACTAAACACACACAATCTTTTTTTTTCTCTCACATTAAACGTGTCATATCCACTAACAATATCAAAATTCTCTATATGTTCGTACAACCAGCAACCATGACTTTAGTAAATTTGTTATTCTTAGTGTAGCAGGTTAGATTTTGTACAAAACAAAGACTTCACGTGACACCTTTTCATTTACAATTTTTTTCGCTTCGTGTCACAGCGCCACACCACTAAACTCTTTCAATTTTCAGGCCAAAGACGCCTTCAGCACGCCTGTGACACATTTAACCACACATTGTCCACGTAGATAGTCGCAATTTCATTCAATTCTAACCCGATATCAATGAATAACATTTTTACTAAGTCCGCCAAAAACCATTCGATTTAATATCAACAGTTACAATATCCGAATTTTCGAAATACAAACACAAATCGAACAAATGCTTGAACACACAGGATCATTACAACCTCTGTATCTCCCTATGTCAGTCCCATAACGCTTGTCACCAAACGTGACAAATCAAAACGCTTTTGCGTTTACAATTATAGAATTAATATCTCCGAACGTAGTTCGAATTAACTTCCAATAAGTTGTAAGAAAGCAAGCCCCCTCGCTCCCCCCTTGACCTAAATCCGGAATCGCATTAAAAATAGCTTCGCTCCCTCCTCTTCCGCTGGACACGAGCAAACAAACAGCCGACATCTTGTTACGGCCCGTCACCAGGTCTAGATTCTCTCGCCCTCGATTAACTTGTCCACTTAACATCGACACTTAGATCCAAGGACAAAATTTTACCTACAAAAATCACACACACCCACATAAGTTTAAAAAACCGACAACATTAGGACTCAGTTAGTTTCACAGCTGGAAACAATGTGATCCACGAGTCGCGTCAAAGATAAAACAAATTCGATAAGTTAGATCAACTCAGGCCAACAAGACCAAAGATATCGCGATCGAGGACAATTTAAAGCTCTCTCTACCCATCCTAAAAACAAAAAAAAAAAAAAAAAAACAGGAACATTACGTTTGGCCTACAACTTTCCATTCTTTCACGATATATAATTTCTATTTATAATCTTACTTGCTCTTCTTTCTCGATGAACATTTTTTTTAAATTTTCATTTTAATATCTTGTATATAATCATTATATAGCTCTTATAATTGTTTTTTTTTAACGTCAACCAATCAGTTTAGATGAGTGTCATTTTATTTTGTTTTTCTTTACCAAAGCTTATTTACTTTTACTTTATGACTCATTCTATAATCAACTTTATATTTTATCTTTCATATCTAATAATCTCAAGTTTATATTTCATGCTTATATGACTAATTTGCATTTTGTCATTTTATATTTTCTCTCACTTTATAAATTCGATGTTATTTACATTGTCTCATCTTCCGCTACCATGTTCAATGCTATCGAGTACATTATTGCTTTTTTTTTCTCATTTAATATCTTCACTTTCTATTACCCCTTATATACTGCTGTAGTGTGTTAATCTTTGTATCATGTCATCACTATTTTTACCTTTTTTTTAAGATTACTTTGCATTTAACTTCGCAATTCTATTTTCGATTTTTCAAATCCTTTAACGCTATATGCAAAGCCTTAATTTCGCAATTTCACATCTCAATGATATATTCTTTTATAATCAAACTAAAAATCATGATCTAAAAACAGGGCAATCTTCAATAACCTCTTAAACAACCACTTTAAAGGTTACTTCTTAATAATTACTAACATTCCTTTTCCGCAGGAACTTTTAACTCCTTCGCAGGGTAGACTTGACCTACTTTGATTTCGTAATTAACAATCTTGTCACACCGTCCCCCGGATTTACCTATCCCTACTTCTGGCTTGGATACGTGCAAATTGTATTTTTTTTTATTCCAGGGCACTCTCATGCCACACGCTGGCACATTTTTTTTTTATTTTACTCTTTTTCTCGCTAAGCCCCTGACGACTCTAATTAAAACTTTGATTTCTGGTCACTGATCTTCGCCCTCTTTATCCTGCATGCGTACGTCTTAACGACTAATTACTATAACCCATAACAATCCCCCTTATCTTACTTTTCGATTGTGGTACTGTAACTTTATTAGGTCCTTAAATTTACATGTGAAACATGGCCTAGGTTTTCCGCGCCGTGCACATTAAATGGTTTGGGACTTGAGTCAAAGTGACATTGCCTCAACCAAGTAATAACTAACCCCTCAACCCTTTCTAACGCCCATCATGAAGAGATCATGATTTTCCCATCAAATCATTTTTATTTTTACCTATCGTCATTATATGCTCTCTATTAATTCTTTTATTCCTATTTTTGTTTTACTTGTATGTTTAATATTAGTTGTTTATGCTTTATTACCTCTTATGGATATACAGAAATCAACCCCATGTTATATACCAACTCATTTCAATTAATTTTTTAAAAATTACTTCCTTAATAACGGTCTTCCTATTCCGCTCTCTTAAATCCCTCCATATGAACCCTCTCACATCCGGGGCCATCTGTGATGATTTAAGACCATGGAATTGTTGTAAATAGTCTAGATATCTACTACCACATGTTCCACCCCATGACTGTATATAACTTCTTATGTACTGCACATAGAAAGCCTCAACTAACATCAATCTGTACCGCGTAAGAATCTAATAAAGTATTGCAACTGCACAGATAGAAGGAATGGAGACTAACAGGAGAAAATTAAGGTTAAAACTAATCAGGCTTAGGACAGAAGTCGAAGCAAGGCCTAGCAAAAGAGGCTTAAAACCAGCCCAACTATAAATAATTTACAAGTCAATACTTCCTGACAGGACCGGGCGTATCTGATAACACAGAAGTTATAAAAGTCGAGTAACGCCCCGTACTTCCTGGCCAAGACCGGACGTATCTTCCATCAAAGAAAGCCGCAAGGCCAATTAGAGAAGACCATACCTAAGTAGGTCAACCAATAGCCAACGGCCATGTGACATAGTCCTACCAATTAGGAAAGAATCACCTAAATAGGTCAGCCAATTAGAAAGAAGCAGGGTCGTGGTGTTAAATCGAGGACCTAGAATTGTTAGTCAGCGCTTGGATTCCAACGGTAACACTTGTCCTAAAGATCTCTCTCTCCCCTCGTCCCATTCCTTCTTGACGTCAGACGCTTCTTAGTGGAATCTCTGTTTGTTTATTTCACCTTTGGCCCAGCTGTGTCGCCTTCCACCACGACTGCACGGTAGAGTTGACATCGAGGTTCGTCTAGCATCAGGTAACACTGGTCCCAGAGGTCCCAAGATATCACATATATGCATTTATTTAAAGAGCGACCCGCTCCAAACCAATATTTAAAAAAACGAAAGAGCGAGTGGGGGAGACATGATGGGGGGGGGGGGGGGGGCAAAGGTGGCGTGACCGTAGCCAACCAATAGGAGGGCCCCATTCCAAAAAAAAAGCAAACGGTGACAGAGGCCGATGAGGAATGACGCTCGTAACTGTATATAGAATATATATAGATAATCTGAAAATGGAACAAATTTGCATACCCAGGATAGGATTATGCAATTTTAATAAGAATTTGCATATAGTGAAAATACGATAAGTAACTTGAAAAAGATAACTTTATGAATTTTAAATATGAATTTTTATCGTTTTATAAACTGTGTGTGTGCTTTTATATAATTATTTTAGATAAAATCATTAAAATTAAGAGCAACACCCATCTTCAATATTCTTCTACTAATTTTCACTAAAATTGAAAAATTATTCCAGGATATGCAATTTTTAAAATTTTTTAGCGTATTTTATTCTCTTAATCAAAATATTATTTTTTAAAAATTATATATAAAATATAATCTATATACTTAGAGAGAGAGATTGAGATTGAAACTTATTTATTAATCGTTCATATATGAATAAATACAGAATAAATAAATATATATATATATATGTGATAACCGAGGGTCAAACCTGTAGTAACCGAGAGGGACAGTCAGGGCGTGGAGAGTTTTCCAGTACCTCTCTGCACCTTGGAGGACCTTTAACAGTTCTCACAGAGTACAGGCAGTCGTGGTCGAGGCAGAGTGGGAGGCTTGAGAATGTCCACACACAAAAACGAAGAGACACAGTTGTAGTAGGAAAGTTCCGTGAACAGATAGGAGTCGAGCTAAGAGCAAGATGGAGATAGAAGAGTTCTTACTGTTTTACATGGTCGATGAGGTGAACTTGGGTACAACCGACGAGGGCTTACGATGGTGGTGAAGTGACTATATATTTCGGCTAGGGCAGATGTTCTATATATCTTTGCCGAGGGGGGAGACATTTAGACATTTTTCATTTTAATTTAGACACTTTCATTTTTATTTAGACATTTTCAATTTTAATTTAGACATTGTTCATTTCAATTTAGACATTTTTCATTTTAATTTAGACACATGGACTTTTTATAGAAGAGTCAATGTGTCTAAATTAAAATGAAAAATATCTAAATTAAAATGAAAAAGTCTAAATTAAAATTTAAAATGTCTAAATTAAAATGAAAGTGTCTAAATTAAAATGAAAAATATCTAAATATAAATTAAAATTGTCTAATTAAAAGTTAAAAACCTATATACGAATAGATAAGATTATATAATGATAAATATATGGATAAATAGATATAAATATATAGAGAGAGAACAAAAGTAAATAATAAGATAAAATAAAGAGATAAAAAAAAGTATAATTCAAAGAACGATGTTAAGATTTTCTAATATAAAGAATTTTTAAAAGTTTGATTTATTGTTGTATGAAGCCACTTGTTGTAAGATCAATTTACTATATAAATACACGCAAGATTTATTCTCTAATAAATAGGGGGGAAATCTTCAGGGGAGAAATAAAAATAAACTTAAAAAAAATGTTTTACATCTATCAGTAAAGAAATATGACTGGGTATGTGAAAGTTTGGCAACAAACACAATGGTGATTACATTTTTAAGGGTTACGTTTGATAGTTATTTATTTTAAAGTTTTCGAATATTTTATTATAAAAACATTTGTTCACAAAATACGTGTTATTTTTTGGTATAAAAATATATTGTTTTAAGATATTTAGAATTTGTGTCTTTTATATAATTATATTCACAATTTTTATAACGTTTTATACGTTATTATTATTATTTTTAAATAGATGGATCAATTATTACGTTATTTTCGTTATTATTTTTAAAATTCTAAAAGGATAAATGGAATGTGTATTAGGTTTTTAACTTTTAATTAGACAATTTTAATTTATATTTAGACTTTTTCATTTTAATTTAGACACTTTCATTTTTATTTAGATATTTTCAATTTTAATTTAGACATTTTTCATTTCAATTTAGACACATGGGCTTTTTATAGAAAAGTCAATGTGTCTAAATTAAAATCAAAAATGTCTAAATTAAAGTGAAAAATGTCTAAATTGAAATGAAAAATGTCCAAATAAAAATTAAAATTGTCTAATAAAACCTATATATCGATTTTAATAATTAATATTTAATATATTTATTTAATTAATTATTTTTCAAAAAAATTATATATTTGTTTAAAATTAAAAATATTTAAAATATTTATCAATTCTTTTGTGATTTTTCTAATATTGTCATCATCATCAATGAAGTATATTTTGATCTCAAGAGTGTATATACAATATTAACTATTCTTTTAAAATAAAAAGTTTTCATTAAAATATAAATTTATTATAAATGATATTTTGTTTGTGGATTAACGCAAATAATTGAAAAATATATTTTTAATAAAGGTAAATACCTTATAATATACTTTATATACATATATACTGAATTTTCGACAAGATACCAATATACACTGCGTGACATTGAAAATGGAACACCAAGAAATAGTGGCCAGAAAATTATGCAAATTTCAGGGTAGACGCGCCTAACCGAGTTATGCAAATGATGTAAAATGCGCAGCTCTCGTGCGCACATGGAGTAAGATATAAGGGAAGAAACTTGCAGAAAGGACAGTATTCGTGTCGTTATTTCTTCAAGGAAAATCATTGTAGAAATTTTGTTCTTGTGTCAAAAGACACGTGTAATAACAGAGAATGCCAGGTCATCGTAAACGGAGGCAGTTCAAGCAGACAGACGCTTTTACGAGGGGCATGGTGATCGGACTGAAAAGGGCAGGTTGGTCCATACGTCAAATCGCAGCTGATACACACCTTGGTGCGTCCACGGTGCACCGACTGTGGAGAAGATGGTTGGAACAAGGAAATGTGGCAATTTATAGGAATGTCGGTGCAACCAGAGTGACGTCAGCACGTGTGGATCGGCGTATCCTTCAACAAGCAGTAGCGGCCCCACAAGCCACTTGTACCGCCATCCTGCAACATGTGCAAGACACCCTAGATCATTCCATCTCGACCAGAACCATTTCCCGTCGATTGGTTGCTAATGGCTTGCACTCATGCCGTCCGCTAAGAAGACTGCCATTGACCCCACCGAATAGGCGCCAACGTTTGGAATGGTGCCGGGCTAGATCGACGTGGATGACGGAATGGCACAGGGTCGTGTTCTCAGATGAGTCGCGTTTCTGCTTGTCCAGTGATAGTCGCCGTGTACGTGTGTGGCGTCGACGTGGAGAAAGGTCCAATCCGGCAGCAATTGTGGAACGCCCCACCGTGCGACAACGTGGAATCATGGTTTGGGGCGCAATCGCGTATGATTCCAGGTCACCTTTACTTCGTATTCAGGGCACTATGACGGCCCAACGATACGTTGATGATGTGCTGCGACCGGTGACACTCCCCTACCTTCAGGGGGTACCCAATGCCCTTTATCAGCAGGATAACGCCCGACCGCACACTGCTCGCATTAGCCAACAAGCTCTGCAAGATGTACAGATGCTTCCCTGGCCACCGTACTCTCCTGATCTCTCACCAATCGAGCACGTCTGGGACATCATTGGACGCCGTTTGCATGCCTTGCCACAGCCGCGTTCAGAAGACGAACTGTGGCAAATGGTTGAGAGGGAATGGAGAGCCATCCCTCAGGACGCCATCCGTACTCTGATTGACTCTCTACCTAGACGTGTGGCTGCGTGCATCGCCGTCCGCGGTGGTCCTACTTGCTACTAAGCCGACGCCGTTCTCGCTCTGTATTATGACTATCATTTTGAAATAAGGATCACTTATTGTTCGTCCCTGTCTCTCTCTGTCTGCCGAGTTTCATCACTTTCTGGCCACTATTTCTTGGTGTTCCATTTTTAATGTCACGCAGTGTATATAGGTTTTTAACTTCTAATTAGACAATTTTAATTTATATTTAGCAACTATATTTAGCAACTAATTTAGACACTATAATTTAGACACATTAAAATAAAAAATGTCTAAATTGAAAATGTCTAAATAAAAATGAAAGTAGATAATAAAATGCATATTAAATCCAATATATGCCTTTTATTATCTAATGAATTAAGTATGGATTGCTCTATTTAAAAAAAAATGAAAGTGTCTAAATTAAAATAAAAATGTCTAAATATAAATTCAAATTATCTAATTAAAAGTTAAAAACCTACATATCATTTCATTGATATTTACACACACAGAAATCTGATATTATTTTTCTATTTACAAATTATATTCGTTAATTTTTATATATTTTTTCTTTTATTCGTATATACTTCGAATTTTTAATATATTTATCCATATAATTTTTGCTTTTAAAAATAATGAAATTGTTCGTTAAAAAAAGGCCAAATAATAGCTTAACCTTTTAAAAAATATATACAATAATTTGAAATTACATAAAAATAGATATGCTAATAAGTGACCAAAAGTAGATTTTGATTTGCACAATTCAGAATGAAGGTAGTGATAATTGGCAAGTCAATTTCCTGAAGGAAATGAGGAATTACCACAATGACATATCCTAATTGGAGAATGGACATATTAAACGACAGTACAATTTCTCTCTCATCTGGAATAAATTATCTCTTAGCAAAAATGTCGTCTGCTCATTTAAATATAGGCTTCGAAATACATATATATAAGTTATAATATATCAATAATTATATGATATTTTTAAAGTTTTAGTGAAATAAATCGCAAAAAAATTTGGATTTGTTTAATAAAGATAATTTAAAAAATGGTTTTTAATATTGTATAGAATATTTTAAAATTTATATACCACTCATAGACAAAACTTAAGTAAATGGAAAGTCTTTGATGTCGCCGGTCCTCTATTTTTTTTTTAAAGGAGACAGAGGCAATTTTGTTCACACTTGGTTAACTCGAGTGTCTTCAATAAAGATCACTGTGTATCAAATATATTTCATAGTTATTGTCTGAATCCTGATATACATGCTTAAGGTACAACTTCTTTAAGTTTTGTCCATGAGTATAAGAGTACAGTGTGTGTGGTACCTCGACATACGAGCGCCCCAACATACGAGTTTTTCGAGATACGAGCCGACGAGCAAGTGATTTTTTTCTTTTAGTTACGAGCGAAATTCGAGATACGAGTTCGGTTCGGTAGTAACACGCAGTCGCGCCATCACGATCAGTTAGCAGCGTGCTTCCGCTGTGATAAGTTGTGTTCGCGTTTTGTGTTGCGTTTACATTTACAGTTTTAGTTCATTTATTTTTATAACCATGGATCGGAAGAAAGTTTGTAAAAGGTCAAGTGCTAAGAAAAAGATGATTAGTATTGAATTAAAACGTGAAATTTCTACAAGTTGATCTTAGGAATGTGGGAGAGGGTTTCACAGTTCGTGGAAAAAAAACACCCAGAAAAAGTTGCAACAGGTCGTGCATCTGGACTTTTTAATGACACTTGCCTAACTCATTTCCGGAACATTCTGAGAGGGAGGAAGAAACAAACCTCCTTGGACATGTTTTTTTCTAAACGGCCTACAGGTGAAAGCAAGAAAAATGTAGCGAAAAAGGCAAAGACCAGTGAGGATATCTAATTTATTTCTTTACATTCTCTTTTTGTTTTTGTGCAATAAATATTTGATATTTATAAATACGTTTTTATTATTTAAAACCACGTAACAAAAATAACTGGGGTGACATTTTGGAGGTTGGAACGGATTAATGGTAGTTCAATTGTTTTGTATGGGGAAATTTGCTTCGAGATATGAGTAATTCGAGATACGAGCAAGGTTGCGGAACGAATTAAACTCGTATGTCGAGGTACCACTGTATGTATATTGGGATTCAGACAATAATTCTGAAAGATATTACAGTGACCTTTATTGAAGACACACGAGATAACCAAGTGTGAACAAAATTGACTCTGTCTCCTTCATAAAAAAAAAAGCAGAAGACCGGCGATATCAAAGACTTTCCACTTCCTCAAGTTTTGACCATGAGTATAATTTATAAAACTACGATACATAATTTCATGCTTAAATACGCACCGCTTCTCTTCATTTTATTTTTAAAAAATGTATCTCTGTTAAATATATTCAAAATTCATCAATATCACAAATATATAAAAATTAAAACAGTTTTTATTTCAAATTAATTTAGGACAAAGATGATTTCTCATTTCCAATAAAACAGACGACGATGTGATATGTTTTTTTTTAAATAAAGAATTCATCTATTAATTGAATTTTGTCTTTTTGTCTCTTTGTGAGAAATGTATATTTAATAAATTATACCTTAAGTACAAAGCTTGTTTAGAAAGAGATCCATTTATAAATTTTTTAGAAGGAAAAAAAAATCAACGAATTTCTCTTTTTTATATATATATTGGTTCAACACTGACTAATAAATTGGTTAACCCTTTAGTTCCCTTAAGGCAACTTGGGAAAAAAATGGTTGAAAGTTTCTTGTGGGGCCAACATCATCTATCTCTTTGAGCATCGACAAAATGGTGGGTTATCGAGCAGACGATCCCTTGAGATCGTCTGCCATCAAATTTTCCCGCCAAAAAATTTTTTTCCTTAATTATCATCATACCATTTATCAGCACGTTGTCTATAAAATTTATTCTATTAAAAAAATAAACTTTTTTTTTTTCTTTTTAAAATACCTTTTTTTCCTTGATTAATACATAGATGTAAGGAAAGCCTTAATTTAAGAATTAATATTATCCATTTCTATTTATATATTTGTAGATTTGATCTCTCTCTTAAAATCACACACACACACACAATATATTACAATATTGTTTTAAAATATATATATGTCGTATTGTATATGTTGTTATGTTGTATATAAATTCAAACTTATATGTAACTACAAAATGACCTTAAAAAAACGGATACCCGGGAGAGAAAGGGACGGTGAGCCGGGAAAGATAGTATAAACAAGAGAGATTTAGAGTCATGGCAGTCTCTCTGATTGGACGTCCTCCCCCTCTGACGTCACACGTTTTTTTTTTTTTTTAATTATTATTACAACATTAAAATATACAGTTATCAGCGTCATAATCAATTCTTTCTTAATCAATTCTGTCACCGTTTGCCTTTGTGAATGGAATAAATACCCAAATATGGCCATTTCTCATAACCATCGGTGGTTCAGTGGTAGAATGCTCGCCTGCTACGCGGGCGTCCCGGGTTCGATTCCCGGCCGATGCATTTTTTTTTTTTTTTTACAATTTTTAAAACTCATTTATATATTATACAAGAATGACATCTACGGCGTCAATTTATAATTGTAACGAATAGTATTTGAATAAAAGCATTTAATCGGGTAAAACCCGGGCTTTGCCCGGGCCATTCGGCTAGTTTATATATATACAGAGTAAAACTTAGAAACGAATGGGGTCTAAAACGTTGGTTTTTGACCGCTACAACCCTGGATCGAATCCCTCATTGGGTACCTTTTTTTTTTCTAATTTAAAACAATTATCCAATAGCTCCCGATTCTTGCAAAAGTTTAATTCCCACAAGCGAGTACAAGTAACCAAACAAGGGCTCTGGCACACTTGTAAGTGCAAAAATCGAAATACACTCTACATATGTATATATGTAGTACACTTACAGTAAAAGCAGTCGCCAAACTACTACCCACCATGATTATCATGGCCTCTACCACGTGTATATTAACGATAATAATAAAATATTAATTCCTTCCAATATAAAATTTGCTGCTATTTATTTACATATTCATCCATTTATATATATATTATATAATCTAAAAATATTATATAATCTAAAACCTCAAAAATTTCTATATTTTAAAAAATAAATATTTTATTTTATTCATTGATAATTTTTATTTTTTGTTATCATCGTTTTTTAAAAAGACTTTCAGTTTTGTTGTATAGTTTTGTTGTATATATGCGTAGTTAACCAATCAATCCTTTTAAATCACTAATATAGGATTAACTTTATAAATTCTATATAATTTGAAACTAACTAATGTGTAATATTTCCTCAAGTAATTGAAAATAAAAGCTACTTGACGGTAAATAATTATCTTTGTCTTATCACGACTGCACCTCAACCCTTTATCTTATCGATCCTTTGTCTTATCAACCCTTTATCAACAACAACAAATTTATTCATAACATATATATATATATGAATAACGAGAGAAAATATATTCAAATATAATATTCATATATTCTTAGATATAGAATTTAGAAGAAAGTTTATTATTTCGGAAAAACTTATAAAATATTCCAAATTATTCATTGAATATGTTTTTATATTTTATATGCAAATGAGGTCTTGTTAAGGAGGGGGAAAAACAAATATAAATCAACGCACACGCTCACAGAAAGAAAAAAAGACAAATTTTTATAATGGAATATAAGTTTGCATAATCCCCACACATATATACACACATTAAATAATTAATGCACTCTGTTTTTTAGTTTAATATTTTAAAATTAGAAAAAAAAACTTTTTTTATATATAGAAACTAGTAAAAATAGTAAAAGAGCATGTGTGGACATTGTGAAAAATTAGGGAAAACAAACTTCAGAATGAGACAGCAATTTATTTAAGTCAAGAACAAACTATGAAGGATTAACAAAAGCTAAGTAATGAGGGAAGTTTACAGAGTATTAAAATATAAACATAAAAAATGATACTATGTTAATACTAGTGTGAAATAATAAATACTTCTCTCGTTACAATATGTATGGAACCTGAGTTACCTTTATGTTATGTTGGTAAAAAAGAGATGTGTA
The DNA here is from genome assembly GCA_030710605.1 of Cordylochernes scorpioides. Taxonomy (NCBI): domain Eukaryota; kingdom Metazoa; phylum Arthropoda; class Arachnida; order Pseudoscorpiones; family Chernetidae; genus Cordylochernes; species Cordylochernes scorpioides. Next base: position 93,512,317 of record CP092871.1, on the reverse strand, counting down.
TGTATCTACTTATTTGATTGTGCTGCTCTGTCTGAGGAAAAAGACGAAAACTAAATGATAAAACGGGGCAACTTTGTCCTTCATTTCCGGCACTAATTAATGAAATATCAAAGAATAGGTATATAGCGGTGGCGATATTCCAAAGGATTATATCCCGGAACACAGTGTTCTCCCCATCCCTTGTGAACTGGCGAATCCTGTATAGGGCGAGAGGCCCTAAATAAAGGCTTTGTTGTTGTTGAGATGTGCATGTAAAAAATTGGAATTTAGAATTTCTACTGTCCTCAAAGCTTATGTCCATAGTTTATATAAAATGCCTTTCCAAGAGGTTAGCTTCAGTTTTGGTATAAAAACAAAAAAGCCTAATGTAATATTACAGCGGTATAGTAGATTAAACTGGCGAAACCACTGGGAGGATTCACCTCTGATGAGCCAGGCTCTCCCATTATTTTATCATTGCAGTAAGGGTATTAGAAAATTGTTTCATTTTAAAAAGAAGTTAACGCGTAAAAAATAGTTTGGCTTTCTTGTTACACAATTAGAATGTTAAAAGTAAAGGTTAAAAACACATCTAATGACAATCAGAAAATTTGCTTTATTTCGTTTTTGAAATTGTTCTAAAAAGGCTATTTTAAATACAGGAAGAATTGAAGAGAATCAATCAAAAGAAAGTTGCCCTATTGCTTCTATTTATACGCTCATGGAAATTACTTAAGGAAGTTGTACCTTTTAGTATGTATATCGGGATTCAGACAGTAACTCTGAAAGATACACTCATGGAAATTACTTAAGGAAGTTTTACTTTTCAGCATGTATATCGGGATTCAGACAGTAACTCTGAAAGATACACTCATGGAAATTACTTAAGGAAGTTGTACTTTTTAGCATGTATATCGGGATTCAGACAGTAACTCTGAAAGATACACTCATGGAAATTACTTAAGGAAGTTTTACTTTTCAGCATGTATATCGGGATTCAGACAGTAACTCTGAAAGATACACTCCTGGACAAAACTTAAGGAAGTTTTACTTTTCAGCATGTATATCGGGATTCAGACAATAACTCTGAAAGATACACTCATGGACAAAACTTAAGGAAGTTGTACCTTTTACTGTGTATATTGGGATTCAGACAATGACTCTGAAAGATACACTCATGGACAAAACTTAAGGAAGTTGTACCTTTTAGCATGTATATCGGGATTCAGACAATAACTCTGAAAGATACACTCATGGACAAAACTTAAGGAAGTTGTACCTATTAGCATGTATATCGGGATTCAGACAATAACTCTAAAAGATACACTCATGGACAAAACTTAAGGAAGTTGTACCTATTAGCATGTATATCGGGATTCAGACAATAACTCTGAAAGATACACTCATGGACAAAACTTAAGGAAGTTGTACCTTTTACCGTGTATATCGGGATTCAGACAATAACTCTGAACGATACACTCATGGACAAAACTTAAGGAAGTTGTACCTATTAGCATGTATATCGGGATTCAGACAATAACTCTGAAAGATACACTCATGGACAAAACTTAAGGAAGTTGTACCTATTAGCATGTATATCGGGATTCAGACAATAACTCTGAAAGATACATTCATGGACAAAACTTAAGGAAGTTGTACTTTTTACCATGTATATCGGGATTCAGACAATAACTCTGAAAGATATTTGATACACAGGGACTTTTATTGAAGACACACAAAATAACCAAGCGTGAGCAAAATTGCCTCTGTCTCCTTAAAAAAAAATAGACGACAGGCGACATCAAAGATTTTATCATCCTCAAGTTTTATCCATGAGTGTATTTTAAAATAGTTTTTAGATATATGAACATTTTAAAATATGAATGATGTGCATTATCGAGCTAGGCCCTCCTATTGATTTTTATCATTGCAGTAAAATGAAAATTGTTTTGATTGAAAAGAATCCTTTGCGCACTGTAAACAGTTCACATTCCCAATATATCTATTTTTTTTTCTAAAAAGCATTTCAATCTATAAAGTAATTATTGAATGAAAGAAAAACAAAATCTTGGATTTATATTCGCATAGATGCGCATCCTTTATTCAATATATGTATTTCTCTATAAAGACACTATAGAAAAACAAGTGTGCAAAAATAACACGCACTTCAAACTTGTAGAGAAATATTAAAATCTCAATGATTTAATCGGTTGAAAGTTTGGACCAAATAATTTCAGTTAATTTCCAAGATCGAGACATGATATTCGGAGTCATAAATTTGGACGTAACCAGGTTAAAGGGTCGTAAAAGTTGGCGCCCCTGGAAGGCCGCCCAGAAGTTGGCATATTTGGAGGGAAGCCAAACTTTGAAGATAAGTGAAGGAAGAAGGTATCTTCCTGAATGTTGTAGGGCGAGATCAATAGGTGGCTGGGCTTCGGCGGCCGTCTCTGGAATCACTCGCTACTGAATGTTGCAGGTGCTGATCCAATAGGAGTAGCGGGGCTTATTTGGCGGCCGTCTCTGGGATCACTTTCTACTGGAGGTTATAAGTGCTTATCCAATAGGAGTATCTAGGCTTCTTTGGCGGCCGTCTCTGGAATCACTCGCTAATGAATGTTGCAGGTGCTGATCCAATAGGGTTAGAAGTACCTGGGCTTATTTGGCGGCTGTTTCTGGGATCACTTTCTACTGAATGTTTCTGGTTCTGAACCAATAAGAGTATAAGTAACCGGGCTTCTTTGGCGGCTGTCTCTGGGATCACTTTCTACTGAATGTTTCTGGTTCTGAACCAATAAGAGTAAAAGTAACCGGGCTTCTTTGGCGGCTATCTCTGGGATCACTTTCTACTGAATGTTTCTGGTTCTGAACCAATAAGAGTATAAGTAACCGGGCTTCTTTGGCGGCTGTCTCTGGGATCACTTTCTACTGAATGTTTCTGGTTCTGAACCAATAAGAGTATAAGTAACCGGGCTTCTTTGGCGGCTGTCTCTGGGATCACTTTCTACTGAATGTTTCTGGTTCTGAACCAATAAGAGTATAAGTAACCGGGCTTCTTTGGCGGCTGTCTCTGGGATCACTTTCTACTGAATGTTTCTGGTTCTGAACCAATAAGAGTATAAGTAACCGGGCTTCTTTGGCGGCTGTCTCTGGGATCACTTTCTACTGAATGTTTCTGGTTCTGAACCAATAAGAGTATAAGTAACCGGGCTTCTTTGGCGGCCGTCTCTGGAATCACTCGCTACTGAATGTTTCTGGTTCTGAACCAATAAGAGTATAAGTAACCGGGCTTCTTTGGCGGCTGTCTATGGAACAACGAGCTAAATAATGTTGTAGGTGTAGGATCCAGTAGGAGTATAGCTGCCAGGGCTTCTTAGGCGACCGTGTCTGAGATCATTAGTTACTGTAAATTGTAGGTGCAGTATCCAGTAGAAGTACTGGTGGCAGAACTTATTTGGCAGCCATCTTTGTACTCGTTACTGAATGTTGTAGGTGCGAGATACATTAGGATTAAAAGTAGTTAGGTTTTTCTTTGGCTGACGTCTCTGTTATAAACTCCGTTCTGAACGTTCTATGTGTAAGTTCCAATAGGAGTGGAAGTAGCTGGCTTCTCTGGCGGTCGTTTCTGTAATCACTCCATACTGAAGGTTGTAGACGCGAGATCCAATAGGATTGAAAGTAGTTAGGCTCTTCTTTGGTGGCCGTTTCTGTGATAAATTCCGTAATGAAGGTTCTAAGTGTAAGGACCAATAGTAGTGAGATAACTAGTATTCTTCGGCCCGCTTTTCTTTTTAACAACGTAGCAATACAAGGGCCGTCTACAATGAGTAATGCACAATGTGTTTGACCTATAGAAAATATGTAAATAAGTTTTCTGATTAGATTAACTTTATTCTTTTCATATATGCAAACAGAATTAAGATACCTTTTATATTTTTCAGATATGCAGTCTGAAGTAAACACAAGAATCCGACAACAGTCGGGGATGTAGTTCTTGTTTAAATCCGGAGACATTTCAGTCAGTGTAATTCACTCAAAGCTAAAGTATGTATAAGGAAACGAAACCGTGGATAGAAGTACAGTACAAATATAGGTTCCAGATTTGTGATTTTTATAACAGTGATAATTAAAGTTCATGTAGACCAATTTTTATCGTGACGGACCAAATTTTTTTTTCTAACAGAAGAATTTAGAAAGAGGGAATCATATATCGCCGCAACTCTTTTTATTAATAAAATTTTTACTAATAAAAATAGTTGCGGCGATATATGATTCCCTCTTTCTAAATTGTCGAAATCCGCAATCCGTTTACCATGAACAGAAGAATTGTTAATGAGTAACCGGGCGATGATGGCTTATCAAAGGAGGCAAAAACTCTTTCCCTGTCTAAGGTGAGTGTTCTTATAAACTTATTAATGTGATCTTGGGTATCGAAATTTATACTCATAATGGGTGCCAAAACTCTAACACGATAAATGATGCAAATTCGGGAATAGATTTGTTTAGACTTCATGGAAACTTTTCTGGAGATCTTTCTCAGGTGTCTGAAACGTGTGATAACATGAGATTTGGATTTATCATTATGATCTTTCTTCAAAGCGTCAATCAATGCAATTGACCCATAATACATCGCCAGTGATGAAAAAAAAACCAAAGCTTTTCCTTTCCAAGAACAAAATCATGATATTTGGTTATCTATTTTTAAAACGTATCAATTAATCAAAGTTCATCAAATTAAATGTAGAATATACGAGATAAGTTGGTAAAATGAATAAAAATCAATTCCTTCTTGTTACAAATAAATAAACTATTAGTTCATATTTATTCCTAAAGATGGCGCAAGCCATCAGAAACTTTCAAATACACGATTTAAAAAATCTCCAATTTTTTCTCAGTATTATAATATAGTTTTTTATATAAAATGATGGAGAGAAATCATTCGTCTCAATAAATTATCTCTCTTCAATAAAAATTGTAAATAAAAATTTCTAATATTATTGTCAATTTGTTCAAATCTCTATTAATTTGTGTCCAATTTTCTCCCTAAATATTTAGTAAAAATTCGACAAAGGATAAAACAGGAAATTAAAATTTAAGAAGTGTTCCATCTGAGTATATTTAATTTAAAATGTAATTGTGTTTTTAGCTGGCTGGCTGGCTGGAGAATTTACCAGTTAATGAGCTCCAAATCCACCCAATCAATACTGAGCCATTACTGATGGAGAATTCATCAATTTTATGGTTACAGAGGGAACGAACAAGTTTTAAAACTTTTTCCTTTGGTAGATTGGAGAATTCCTAAAGAATCCTAAGGAAATAGACAGAGAGGAAAATCATGGTAATTCTTTCAAGATCACAGTACGATAGAGTATGCCATAAGAAATTCATATGGTCAAAAATCATTACTTTTTTTTAGAATACCTATTGGTCTGTCAAAGTTAAATATAATAAACACTAAAATCTAAAATTTCCTTTTGTTTAATTACAGAAAATTTGAAGTAAATTTGCATATTTACAGTAGAACTTGGATAATTCGAAAACGTCTTTAATTCGACTATTCATCTTGGTCCCTAGCCTTTTACTCAAAACGTTTTTAATTAGACTTTTTGGATAATTCGATTTTTTTTTTGGTCCCTTGGGCTTCATATTATCCCAGTTCGGCTGTATTACATATTGAGATGGTAATATGTAAAAACGGTTAATTTTAACTATATTATTTATTTATGTTTAACTAGCGCGCGAATATACCCGGCTTCGCCTGAGTTGTACCGGAGTGAAAATTTTCCTAACAAACATTGTTTTAACAACGGTATCTTATTTCTATTAGCGATATTTTTCAATAATATATCATCATCATATTTTTTTACCACGAAATATATAAATTAGTAAGATATAGGTTTAATTTGAATAGTCTAAATTTTGAATATTACATCTACATCTATACATCTTCTTGTTATATTTATAAAACCTTTTATTAGTATGGTTTTTCATTGGGAATAAGTGTATGTATGAACTGGCTTCGCCCGTGTTTTTCTGGAGTGAATTTTCGCCGAAAATAAATCTTGTTTATGCCCATGAAACATGATACACTAATAGTATTATCATTATTGTCGATTTCTGAATAAAATATAAGTACATTTTAGTCCAGTACTTGTTTTATTTGAAATTTCACTGTTTGAACTATGATAGCAACCTCAAGTATAACTACCCGTTATATCCTGGTCAAATTTGATAGTTTAAATATTGTGGATATAGGGAGATCAAACGAACTTTTCTATTTTGTTTATATATTTATGATTTTACGCACATACTAATGTATAAATGTTAAGTAACAAAATAATTTTAGTTAATAATATATAATTATATATATATATACAGTAGAAAAATTCCACGAGAGAACACTCACACTAGAGGACATCTCTCAAATAAAGGACAGTTTTCATTTGTAAAATTACCATATTTACTATCTAGAAACTCTCCAGTAAGAGGACACTTCTCCCTAAAGGACACTTTAGCTCTGCAAATAGGTGTTGTTCTTTACAGGGAGGTTCTATTGTATATATATGAAAAAAAAAAGAAAAAAAATAAAAGATAAGTAGGTCAGGTGTTGATATTAAAAATAAAGAAGGCATCTCCTGACCACGAGAACATGTGCTTTTTAGTCACAGTGGTTACAGCCTACTCCACGCTGACGAGAGCGAACAGCGCGAAACGCGTTCGTGGATGGCTTTTCTTGATTTATCAAGTAATTGGGTTGGCCAAATATCACGGAGCAAGTTAAATAAACGTTTAGTTTATTTTTGCTCCACTAGATGGCGCTTTGCCATTTAAAAAGCACAATGTGCTCGTGGTCAGGAAATGCCTTCTTTATTTTTAATATATATATATATCTATTATCTCACTGACTATAAGAGTTAACGTGGGTATTTAAATTACATCTCCCACGTGGTCTAGTGGCTAGGATACCTGGCTCTCACCCAGGAGGCCCGGGTTCGATTCCCGGCGTGGGAACTTTTTTTTTTATATTATTTTTTTTCTTCTTATAACGTATATATGACGTAAGAAAAAGGCATCTCCTTATCGTAAATAAATGGTTTGCGCCATCTATCGGAATAAATAGCAACTATTCAATTATTCTCTCTCCAGAATTGACCAAATAATTATATATTTAAATAAGGTTATACCTGAATCTGTAAAAAAAAAAAGTCTCAGTTTTTTTCTCTCAAAATAATTCAAGGGATTGCTCCCTCTTCATCAATTCGGTTATTAAGGAATAGATCAAACATGAATATACCCTCAGGTGTCTACTTGTGTATTCACACTCATTGATAAAACTTAAGGAAATGAAAAATCTTCGATGTCGCCTATTTTATTTTATTTTTTTTTTTGTTTGTTTTTAAGGAGATAGAGTAAATTTTGTTCACAATTGCTTAGGTCACTGTAATATATTTCAGAGTTATTGTCTGAATCCCGATATACATGGTAAAAGGTACAACTTCCTTAAGTTTTGTCCATGAGTGTATCTTTCAGAGTTATTGTCTGAATCCCGATATACATGATAAAAAGTACAACTTCCTTAAGTTTTGTCCATGAGTGTATCTTTCAAAGTAATTGTCTGAATCCCGATATACATGCTAAAAGGTACAACTTCCTTAAGTTTTGTCCATGAGTGTATCTTTCAGATTATTGTCTGAATTCCGATATACATACTAAAAGGTACAACTTCCTTAAGTTTTGTCCATGAGTCTAAATGTCTTATGTTCTTTTCAATTCCATACTAGATAAATAGTTCGAATTCGCCTGAATATGCGAAAACGAAAAAAAAAAGTAATATGCAAATATGTCTGTTATTCTGCATATTCCAGTGATTGAACTATACAATGATGTTCATAGGGATAAACGAAATATGCAAATATGTCTGTTATTCTGCATATTTCGGAGATGGAACTATACAATGATCTTTATGGTCAGTTCTAGGGTTATAAACTATAGCAATAAAAACATTGGGTAAGTTTTTTTCCCAATAAATCTCGTTCGTGTAACAAGAAGAAAGGTGAGAGAAAAAACAATAGATTGGCTTTAATTAATTAATAATCTGTGAGCGACCAATCAAATCCAGGTTTAGAGCTCAATAAAAACCAACTCGTGTTGGTGGTATCGTCTGGCGTGTAATTCAAGGCGAGATTAGGTGGAGCAGACGATGCCTGTGGGAGCTATTCCTTTTTCTATGAACTCGGCTCTTTTTTTTAAGTACAGTCTGTAGATTGGATCGTAGACCACACAACTATAATATGGTCAAATTCCTTAACATTTGAACATTTAGGATTTCGGAAAAGGAAAATACAAATAATAAATATAATCTAGTTTTGACGTCTATTTTGACTGGAAAAGTGACCTTTATTTTTTTATAGACAAATAATAAAGATATATTATTTTTCATAATATTTAAAGGTTATTGTAAAATTTAAAAACTGTTAAAATAAAAATATCAAATCTTTCTATGAATGATTTAATAATTTTTGACTATTTTTAAAAAATTCATCACTTAACTTTATCTTTTTCTTAATTGTTTATTTTTTTTTTTGATAATTTTGTTACCTACTCTAATAAATTATGAAATATTGTAAATAGTTTCACGCGCAATTATCCAGATCGGATATAGCGTGTCTTTTATTTGCAACTGATAATAAAATAAAACTTACCTTTATTGTTATGTTTCTTTGTTACAAGTCTGTCAAAAGTTTTTTTCTTTTTTCCCCAGCCTTTGCAAGAATAATAACTATTATATTAACGTTTCCTTATTTAATTTAAACTGATTTCAATTTTAAAGCAATAGAAACCTAATATTAAAGTTATATGGGCAAATTATTTCAGGGAGAATATTGTAATCAGAAAAAGAAATGGCTATTTCTTCTGTCAGCTACTGGTTTCTATATCACCAACCCAAGTGTCTTCTAGTTTGCAAAGACATTCAATAGATGGCACAGATGGCACATTACACCTATCCACCGATTTACACGGTAGATACGTTCCTGAGAAAAACGTGTAAATAGGGGGATAGGTGTACACAGAAATAAAAATAAAATGCATTGACAGGTTAAAATATGTAGTCAGCACATAAGCTCGGGATTCCTCGTGAGATGTGTACACAGCGCATGTGTTCAATCACAGTAGCATTTAGTATAGTGCGATAAAAACAAAAAAAAAACTTATTTGGAAAACCGTGTAAAAGCGAAAACGTGTGAAACAAGTACCGTGTAAATCAGGGGATAGGTGTATTTTTATTCATTTATAAACAAAACGGCCATAACCCTTTTATAATTTTATTTTTTTGGAAATTTCGACAAATTTCATAAAAACCCGCGTAGGAAATTATGAAATCGAAGCTGTCCCTTTACTGATGAGGGGCATAGCCTTATAATCAAAGTATACAGGTTGTTGACTATTGACTGGATTTTACAAAACTGGTGTTTACCACATCTATATATATAATTGCCTTATTCTGTCTGAAGCTCACGGATAGAATGCGCGCCCATTGGCTGCCGGCGAACACGTGTCCTCCCTGCCCCCATCTAGACAACCCTGTTATCAGCTGTGTGATACATACACCTGTCTATAGCGGCCATTCTAGACAACCCTGTTATCAGCAGTGTGTTACATCCACCTGTCTATACAGACCACCCTGTCTATAGCGACCACTGACCACCCTGCCTATAGCGACCACTCTAGACAACCCTGTTATCAGCTGTGTGATACATCCACCTGTCTTTACAGACCACCCTGTCTATAGCGGCCACTCTAGACAACCCTGTTATCAGCTGTGTGATACATCCACCTGTCCATACAGACCACCCTGTCTATAGCGACCACCCAAGACAACGTTTTTAAAATATATTCGCACTCGGGTAAAACCCGGGCGTTGCCCGGGCCATTCGTCTAGTTCTTTTATCATTACTATTACGTTTAGTACTGGAGTGATAAACAAAATGCAATTTTAAAGCCATAGGTGCTTCTTTTAGTACTGTATGAGGTACTGAATACCTTATGAATTACTTTTTGTTGGAATTTTAGGAAATAATGTCAGGAACATGCACATAGAGTATAGGTATCCTCAATTTCACTCCACCATTTCTATCGTCGATTTGCATATGCGCACCACTTTTAGATATTTAATTTAAAAGGCATATATTGGATCAAAATATCATTTATTTTACCACAATATTTCAGTTGGCTGAACGCCAACCTTTATCAAGGTGTTATAACATATTTAATGTGTGTGTCAACAACAAACTCAGCGTCTTGATAAAGGTTGGCGTTCAGCCAACTAAAATATTGGTAAACTAAATGATACTTTGATCCAATATATGCCTTTTTAATTAAAGATTTATTTATGGATTGCTTTATTTTCGAAACTTCTAGATATGTAAATAAGAAATTCTAGCGATTCTCACAACAATGTGTGTTGACCCCACAACAATAGAAATAAATTATTTAAAAAATCGATTTAAAACAACAATCGATATAAAAGTAATTAAGTTCGTTTCAATTTATTGATTCCATTTCTGAAGATCATCGATTAATTTACATAGAGAAAGTTACTTATGTGCATATGTACACCTCGAAATCACGTTCGTATTCCGACTTACAATTCTTCTTCATGAAAACATAGTAGAAAATTGATTTTGTACTGAGATCAGGTTGGTAAATTAAGAGAGAAAGGCATCTAGTGATCGTGTAACTAAAGGTTACTGATGGCTTGCACCATCTATCGGAATAAATATAAACTAATCATTTTTTTATTATTCCAGAAGTGATTAAATACCCTTAATTTAATTCGGTATGAAAAGATAATACAAAACTGGAATTATACTGGTATAATGTTGATAAATAAAAAAAAAATACATCTCCTGATTGTGCAAATAAAAGTTAATGATGGCTTGCACCATCTATCGGAATAAATATAAACTAATCATTTTAATTATTATTCCAGAAGTGGATAAATACCCTTAATTTAATTCGGTATGAAAAGATAGTACAAAACTGGAATTATACTGGGATAATGTTGATTAAAAAAAAAAAGGAAAATACATCTCTTGATTGTGCAAATAAAAGTTACTGATGGCTTGCACCATCTATCGGAATAAATATAAACTAATCATTTTAATTATTATTCCAGAAGTGGATAAATACCCTTAATTTAATTCGGTATGAAAAGATAGTACAAAACTGGAATTATACTGGGATAATGTTGATAAATAAAGAAAAATACATCTCTTGATTGTGCAAATAAAAGTTACTGATGGCTTGCACCATCTATCGGAATAAATATAAACTAATAATTTATATTATTATTCCAGAAGTGGATAAATACCCTTAATTTAATTCGGTATGAAAAGATAGTACAAAACTGGAATTATACTGGGATAATGTTGATAAATAAAAAAAAAAGACATCTCCTGATTGTGCAAATAAAAGTTACTGATGGCTTGCACCATCTATCGGAATAAATATAAACTAATAATTTATATTATTATTCCAGAAGTGGATAAATACCCTTAATTTAATTCGGTATGAAAAGATAGTACAAAACTGGAATTATACTGGGATAATGTTGATAAATAAAGAAAAAGACATCTCTTGATTGTGCAAATAAAAGTTAATGATGGCTTGCACCATCTATCGGAATAAATATAAACTAATAATTTTTATTATTATTCCAGAAGTGGATAAATACCCTTAATTTAATTCGGTATGAAAAGATAGTACAAAACTGGAATTATACTGGGATAATGTTGATAAATAAAGAAAAAGACATCTCTTGATTGTGCAAATAAAAGTTAATGATGGCTTGCACCATCTATCGGAATAAATATAAACTAATCATTTTTTAATTATTCCAGAAGTGGTTAAATACCCTTAATTTAATTCGGTATGAAAAGATAATACAAAACTGGAGTTATACTGGGATAATGTTGATAAATAAAAAAAAAATACATCTCTTGATTATGCAAATAAAAGTTAATGATGGCTTGCACCATCTATCGGAATAAATATAAACTAATAATTTTTATTATTATTCCAGAAGTGGATAAATACCCTTAATTTAATTCGGTATGAAAAGATACTACAAAACTGGAATTATACTGGGATAATGTTGATAAATAAAAAAAAATACATCTCCTGATTGTGCAAATAAAAGTTACTGATGGCTTGCACCATCTATCGGAATAAATATAAACTAATCTTTTTTTTATTATTATTATTCCAGAAGTGGTTAAATACTCTTAATTTAATTCGGTATGAAAAGATAATACAAAATTGGAATTATACTGGGATAATGTTGATAAATAAAAAAAAAATACATCTCTTGATTATGCAAATAAAAGTTAATGATGGCTTGCACCATCTATCGGAATAAATATAAACTAATAATTTTTATTATTATTCCAGAAGTGGATAAATACCCTTAATTTAATTCGGTATGAAAAGATACTACAAAACTGGAATTATACTGGGATAATGTTGATAAATAAAAAAAAATACATCTCCTGATTGTGCAAATAAAAGTTACTGATGGCTTGCACCATCTATCGGAATAAATATAAACTAATCTTTTTTTTATTATTATTATTCCAGAAGTGGTTAAATACTCTTAATTTAATTCGGTATGAAAAGATAATACAAAATTGGAATTATACTGGGATAATGTTGATAAATAAAAAAAAAATACATCTCTTGATTATGCAAATAAAAGTTACTGATGGCTTGCGTCATTAGTTGGAACTATGTCAACAAATCGTTGATTTTTAATTAATCCAGAATAGGTCAAATATTCTTTCTTGATTAATCTAGAAAAGCTAACCACGTACACGTTTCAGGCTGTTGGCCCTCGTCAGCGTGGAGCAAGCTGTACCTCAATAACCAAAAAGGCTTGTCTATGAGGCCTTCCTGATAGATCATTAAATGGGTATTTACAACCGTAAGGACGTGAAAACGCCAAACTACGAGGGGTGTCCCATAAGTCGGTGGCCCGACATATAAAGAAAATAAAACAACTTAAAGTTTCACCGCATAAGTTTCTTTTCTGTGAAAAATCAACATTTATTTCAAAGAGAAATATTTACTATTTCTAACTTTTTTGGATGAAGTATGAAAGGGTGAAAATATGAAGAGTAATGGCGAACGGAAAAATAAAAGTGTTCCGTTCGCCATTACTCTTCATATTTTCACCCTTTCATACTTCATCCAAAAAAGTTAGAAATAGTAAATATTTCTCTTTGAAATAAATGTTGATTTTTCACAGAAAAGAAACTTATGCGGTGAAACTTTAAGTTGTTTTATAATCATACGCCGCAGTCCCTTATAATATAAAGAAAATGACTAATAAAATGATTATGATTTATTTTTCAACATAATCCACTTTAAGGTCTGTGCACTTTTTCCAGCGATGTTCTAATGCTTTTATGCCCTCCAAAAAGAATGATGTTTCAAGTGACTCAAAAAGTGAGGTTACAGCATCAATGACCTCTTCATCTGACCTAAAATGAATGCCAGAAAGTGATTTTTTCAAATGAGGAAATAGGTGGAAGTCAGACGGAGCTAGATCTGGTGAATAGGGTGCATGTGGTAAAAGTTCAAAGCCAGAATCATAAATAGCAGTCATGGCTTGCAGCGACCGATGACTCGGAGCATTGTCTTGATGGTAAACAATCTTCCTGGACAACTTTCCTCTTCTCTTTTCTTTAATAGCTTCTCGTAGTTGCTTCACAAGATTTGCATAATAATTGCCAGTGTGGTTTGACCCTTATTCAGAAGGTTTAGAAGAAGTACACCTTCGGAATCCCAAAAGACAGACACCATAACCTTCCCTGCTGACGGAGCTGTCTTGGCTTTCTTGGGGGGAGGGGAACCGGAGTGTCTCCATTGCATGGATTGTTGCTTGGACTCTGGTGTAAAGTGATGGGCCCAAGTCTCATCCATGGTAACAAATATATTAACAAATTCCTCTGGATTGGCTTCAAATAACGCAAGATTGTCCAAAGATAACTTTCTCCTTACAGCCTTTTGATCGGGTGTCAAAAGTTTGGGAACCCAACGGGCAGAAAGCTTCCTGAGGCCCAAGTATTTTCTCATGATCCGATCCACTGTTGTTTTTGGAATACCCAAGGTCTCTTCTATCTGACGAACTGTCTTTCTTCTGTCCAACATAACCAAATCATGTATCTTGTCGATGTTTTCTTGAGTAACTGACTCAACAGGTCTTCCTGGTCGATGTTCGTCTTCGGTGCTGATCCTCCCTAATTTAAACACAGCTACCCATTTTTTACTGTGCTATAGGAAGGAGCATCTTCCCTTAATGTATCCACCATATCCTCATAGATTTCCTTCTGCGACATTCCTTTCTTACAAAGATATTTTATTACAGCACGAATCTCGTTTGTCTCCATTTTAGATGATTCCTGTTTCTTGTCCTCTTTCAGAACCCATAACAAAAAAAAAAAAACGGTTAGTTGTAGAAACTTAAAAATTCACATATCTTTATACAAGGCTTTAAGGTATATATGGTAAGATTTATTAGTTTCTAATATTTCGTCCTCATGGTCTTAAGGCCATGGATTTATGGGACACCCCTCGTATATAAAAAATTGTACAATTACAGTTTTCTACTATTTTTCATATAGTTTAGCGGGGGGTCGGTGGAAGGCTGGTTAAACCGTTTGGTTTACGACCACTACGACCCGGGTTCGATCCCCGCATTGGACACTTTTTTTCTGTTTAAAAAATAAAATGCTCCAATGGCCCCCCGATTCTTGCAAAAGTCCAACCCCACCAGCGAGTGCAAGTAACCAAACGGGGCTCTGGCACATTTGTAAGTGCAAAGTCGAACTGCTTTCACATGTGTAGACATGTGGTGCGCTTACAGTAAAAAGCAGTCGCTAACTACCCACCATGATTATCATGGCCTGTACCACGTGTACTAGGGATAAGCAAAAAAAAATATATATATATAGTTTAGCATTCCCATGCCCTTACGGCTCTTAATACCCGTTCCTTGATTTTTCAGGAAGCCTCATAGACATCCTTTTTTTAGTCGTTAAGGTATAGCTTGCATCACGCTAATAAGGGCCAACAGCCTAAAACGCGTACGTATTTAGCTTTTCTTGATAAATCAATAAAAGGGATTTGATCAATTCTGGAATAACTAAAAAATCAACAATTAGTTTATATTTATTACAACAGATGGTGCAAGCTATCAGTAACTTTTATTTGCATAATCAGGAGATGCCTTTTTCTTAATTTATCAACCTTATACCAGTACAATTTCAGTTTTGTACTATTTTATCATACTAAATTAATTTCATTTACACACTGAACCAATATGTAAAAAGGTTTCATAGATTTTCCTATCAACTTCAAATGTTTTAGAAAAGATTCATCGTTTCCTTTAATCAGAGATTCACGTATGCAAATTAAAATATGATATTTATATTCGAAATTAACTACAATGTGTGGGAATACATTTATTTAAAAAGTTAAACACTCTGGTTTTTCAAAGTACATATATATGTTAAGATTTTCAAAACTCCGTAAATTGCTGCCGTTTTATATTAATAAACTAGAAATGTTCCAAAATAATTCGAGAAGCTAAAGTGGTCAGGATTGTTATAAACACAAGGCAGGAAGGTTATCAATCAGAGAGAGTGAAAGTTGGCAGTGGTCAAAAACATTAAAAATTAATTCCAAGGTCGTAGAAATTGATTTTTTTTTCCAACTTTGGAATCTCGTCTGGATGGAGGAAATCAATTTAGATACACCTACTTCCTGTTTATTTCTCTTTTCTTGAACTTGTACCTTACTTGTATCTCTTGTACTGTACTTGTATCTCTTTCCCTGAACTTGTACTGTACTTGTATCCCTTTTCCTGAACTTTTACTGGACTTGTATCTCTTGTACTGTACTTGTATCTCTTTTCCTGAACTTTTACTGGACTTGTATCTCTTGTACTGTACTTGTAATATACTTGTATCTCTTTCCTGAACTTGTACTGTACTTATATCTCTTTTCCTGAACTTGTACTGTACTTGTATCTCTTTTCCTGAAATTTTACTGGACTTGTATCTCTTGCACTGTACTTGTATCTCTTTTCCTGAACTTGTACTCTACTTGTATCTCTTTTCCCGAACGTGTACTGTACTTGTTTCTCTTTTCCCGAACTTGTACTGTACTTGTTTCTCTTTTCATTAACTTGTACTCTACTTGTATCTCTTTTCCCGAACGTGTACTATACTTGTTTCTCTTTTCCCGAACTTGTACTGTACTTGTTTCTCTTTTCCTGAACTTGTACTGTACTTATATCTCTTTTCCCGAACTTGTACTCTACTTGTATCTCTTTTCCTGAACTTGTACTGTATTTATATCTCTTTTCCTGAACTTGTACTGTACTTGTACCTCTTTTCCTGAACTTGTACTGTACTTATTTCTCTTTTCCCAAACTTGTACTGTACTTGTTTCTCTTTTCCTGAACTTGTACTGTACTTATATCTCTTTTCCCGAACTCGTAATGTACTTGTATCTCTTTTCCTGAACTTGCACTGTACTTGTATCTCTTTTCCCGAACTTGTACTGTACTTGTATCTCTTTTCCTGAACTTGCACTGTATTTATATCTCTTTTCCTGAACTTGTACTGTATTTATATCTCTTTTCCTGAACTTGTACTGTACTTATATCTCTTTTCCTGAACTTGCACTGTACTTATATCTCTTTTCCTGAACTTGTACTGTATTTATATCTCTTTTCCCGAACTTGTACTCTACTTGTATCTCTTTTCCTGAACTTGTAATATACTTGTATCTCTTTTCCTGAACTTGTAATGTACATATATCTCTTGCATTGAACTTGTACTGTACTTGTATCTCTTTTCCTGAACTTGTACTGTATTTATATCTCTTTTCCCGAACTTGTACTCTACTTGTATCTCTTTTCCTGAACTTGTAATATACTTGTATCTCTTTTTCCTGAACTTGTACTGTACATATATATCTTGCATTGAACTTGTACTGTACTTGTATCTCTTTTCCTGAACTTGTAATATACTTGTATCTCTTTTCCTGAACTTGTACTGTACTTGTATCTCTTTTCCTGAATTTGTACTGTACATATATATCTTGCATTGAACTTGTACTGAACTTGTATCTCTTGTACTGTACTTGTATCTCTTTTCCTGAACTTGTACTGTACTTGTATCTCTCTTCCTGAACTTGTACTGTACTTGTATCTCTTTTCCTGAACTTGTACTCTACTTGTATCTCTTTTCCTGAACTTGTACTCTACTTGTATCTCTTTTCCTGAACTTGTACTGTACTTGTATCTCTATTCCTGAACTTGCACTGTACTTATATCTCTTTTCCTGAACTTGTACTGTATTTTTATCTCTTTTCCTGAACTTGTACTGTACTTGTATCTCTTTTCCTGAACTTGCACTGTACTTATATCTCTTTTCCTGAACTTATACTGTATTTATATCTCTTTTCCCGAACTTGTACTCTACTTGTATCTCTTTTCCTGAACTTGTAATATACTTGTATCTCTTTTCCTGAACTTGTACTGTACTTATATCTCTTTTCCTGAACTTGTACTGTACATATATCTCTTGCATTGAACTTGTACTGTACTTGTATCTCTTTTCCTGAACTTGTACTGTACTTGTATCTTTTTTCCCGAACTTGTACTGTACTTGTATCTCTTTTCCTGAACTTGTACTGTACTTGTATCTCTTTTCCTGAACTTGTACTGTACTTGTATCTCTTTTCCCGAACTTGTACTGTACTTGTATCTCTTTTCCTGAACTTGTACTGTACTTGTATCTCTTTTCCTGAACTTGTAATGTACTTGTATCTCTTTTCCTGAACTTGTACTGTACTTGTATCTCTTTTCCTGAACTTGTACTGTACTTGTATCTCTTTTCCTGAACTTGTACTGTACTTGTATCTCTTTTCCTGAACTTGTACTGTACTTCTCTTTTCCTGAACTTGTACTGTACTTGTATCTCTTTTACTGAACTTGTACTGTACTTGTATCTCTTTTTCTGAACTTGTACTCTACTTCTATCCCTTGCGCTGTACTTGTATCTCTTTTCTTTAACTTGTACCCTTCTTTTATCTCTTGTATTGTACTTGTATTACTTTTCCTGAACTTGTACTGTACTTGTATCTCTTCCCCCGCCCCGAACCTGTACTGTACTTGTATCTCTTGTACTGTAATTGTATTGTATTTGTATCTCTTTTCCTGAACCTTTACTGTACTTGTATCTCTTCCCCCCACCCCCCTGAACTTGTACTGTACTTGTATCTCTTGTACTGTAATTGTACTGTACTTGTATCTCTTGTACTCTACTTGTATCTCTTTTCCTGTACTTTTACTGTATTTATATCTCTTGTAAACTTGTATCACCTTTCTTGAACCTCTAGTGTACTTGTATCTCTTTTACTGTACTTGTATCTCTCTTCTTCAACTTGTACTGTAATTTTATCTCTTTTCCTGAATTTGTACTGTATACTTGAATCCTTTTTCCTGAACTTTTACTTTACTTGTATCTCTTGTACTGTACTTTGCATCTCTTATCCTGAACTTGTACTGTACTTGTATCTCTTGTACACTGTACTGGTATCTCATTATTGTCACTCATGAATATACAAGTATATACGTACATCTGCATATATAAAAAAGATGAATATGTAGAAACTCCTAAGACATTTCTATTAAATATATATCAATATATGTTTGAATATATACAACTCTAAAATATAAAAAACATATAAAATATAAAGTACCTCTTCCTTTAATCATTCATTAGAAAGATGCATTGTTCAGCTTAAACACCTGTTTGGTAAATTCGACCGATTTCAATAACCCCTCTCTAAGTTATAAAATCGAAGCCGTCCCTGTATACTGATGAGGGCCATAGTCTGAAACCATGGTATACTGGTTATTGGTTTATGTCTGAATTTGCCAAAACTGGTGTTGTAGCTTATTTTTTTATCATCACTAGTAAAGTGTTTTACTAGGATAATGAACGGTGCATCGCACGGATGTATAATTAAAGGGAGAGGTACCCCTTTTGACACATGAATATCATACTTTCCCAAATCTATGTTGTATTGAGATAAATACCAATTCCAAGAGTCAAACATCAGTATCACTATAAAGGAAGATCGAAAAATGCAATATAACAGCGGTATGGTAGATTAAACTGGCGAAACCGCTGGGAGGGTTCACCACTGATGAGCCAGGCCCATTTTTTCTATTGAGTAATGGCAGAAATTGTTTTATTTTTTAAAGGAATCATACACGTCTATAATAGTTTCGAATTGTATAATAATATATTAATATAATTAAGATGAGTACAGTTAAACACCTGTCTATAGCGTTTCCTCTAAATAGCGCCTTCCTCTCTATAGCGCCCAATTTTAAACATTAAAATGTAAACATTTTACATTAAAAGTGACGTGTTATAGCACCCCCTCTCTATAGCACCCTATTTTGATGAGTTCCAAGATGGGGCGCTATAGACAGGTTTAACTGTATGTAGAAATGTATAATATTTTTACATGGGTGACAAGGCCAAGATACCAGAGTAAAGTAGGGGAAAGAGGGGTGGACTCTAGCTGCCCCCGCTGTCATGTGGCAGGCGCCAAAAACAGCATTCCTGTGTGGGGGAGGACAGAGTCTGGTTACATCAGCGGCAAGGAGAAGACGTGGCGACTTGCCTCCGGGCGTGTGGATGATCCTACAAGGAGAGACTGACATCGGAGTGACCTACAAGCCGGTGTAAGTCCAGGCTGGTCTTGAATAGTGTGGAACGGGAGGTTCCACAAGAGGACATCCACGGCGCCAAGGATCCTTCTGACGGGGAGGTTGAAGGCAAGTCCCACTGTTGTATTCCTTCTGTTAAGTGAGATACAATAAAGCGCTAACTTTAGCTGCAATCCCTTCGAACTCACATGTGTATCTTTGTGGCATCCTGAGTAGACAAAGTACACGAATAGCGTCTGGGTACGACATAACAATATTTAAATTTCTATCAAAGCTACATATCAATTGAACATTGATTAATCCATTTCTCCGGTCATTCCTTTAATAAATTGATTGAATCGATGGCTGATCGATGGGATAATAACATTCGATCCATGTGGGAGCAACATACTCTCACTTATTTACATACATTACATCTTGTTCCTCTATTTACATATCTACACACCACGGGAAGGGTGGTACGTTTTAGCCAATAATAATTGGGTGTTTAAAATTCAAATTGAAACTGTTCTAGAAATGAATTTGATTCAATTGGTCTATCTCTTTTTACATATTGATAATCGTTCAATATATCGTGACATATATATGTATATGTTGTGATACATGAATACTATCCTCTCTAAACTTTATACCATATATATGTGGAAGCATAGGGCGCCTCTCCCGTCAAAATAGACGTCAAAAACTTGACGCCACCTGTTGACCGTCGCCGCAACTAGCGGCCTAGGGTCGGTGACAAAGCCACAACACGGTGGAAGCTTCTCAGTTTGCCAAAGCTGGTGTTCTGGCTTTGTCACCGACCCGAGGCCGCTAGTTGCGGCGACGGTCAATAGGTGGCGCCAGGTTTTAACGTTTATTTTGACGGGAGAGGCGCCCTATGCTTCTATATATATATATATATGATGATAAATAACTCCGCCTTTGTCGGCCCCAAGCCCGGAGCAGTAACAAGATTACTAAAAACCTGGGCTCAGCTGTCCCGGCTGATAGTACCCTGTAAGAGCTACTAATCCAGGAATACAGGATGAGCAGCGTTTGTACTCCATGTTAGGAGTGGCTGCACATGGCGTCTGTTCCTCATGTCAGAGGCGGCCATTTTTTTGGAGCTAAGTCAGCCTGCCACTGAGTAGTGCTCCCAGTCTTAATGACAAAGGCAGACTCATTCTACTTCAACCAGTCATTATGGCTGTCAAGCTCTACAAGCTTGATACCCTAATATGATTGAGTGGAGATAAGAAAGAAGAAAGAGATGATGATAAAGAATTACACCGACCAGAACGTCTGCCTACTAACTAATACTTCTGAAAAACACCATCGTCCAATACTATAAACAACAATTCCAATAAAAAATGAAATTTCAATATATTTTTTACTCGATTAAAATACTTTCTAGTAAGAAAAATAAGTTAAATCGTACAAGGCAGGTTGATCAATTATGAAAGAAAAAAAAAACATTCTCTGGTCGTTTAACTAAATGCTTCTGTTGGATTGCTCCATCTATCGGAATAATTATTTACTAATCGTTTATTTTTGAAGTTTTATTTTCCAGAATATTGGCACTAAATTCACGTTATCTATTTATTACCAGTTACAAATAAAACATGCAATATCCTATCTGGATAATCGTGTGTGGAACTATTTACAATAATAGTAGTAAAGGAGGTAACAAAATTATCAAAAAGAAAATATACAATTAAAAAAAATGGTTGCCTGTAAAGTCGGTTTTACGGGCGAAGATTTTACGTGACAACGGTAGAATATTTATTGATATGAATATAATTAAATTGCACAATAGGAACAAGGAATTGAATGAAAATAAGAATTGCACAAATTTTAACTATAGAAATATATTTTGTTTACTAAAACATTGTACATGTAAACTAAAACTTAACTAATTCCTATTTGAGTGATTTTGTTGAGGATAGGACGATGATAGGAGAAATATGAAATGAAAGGAAGTGTTTCTGCTGTAATGTGTCTTGCGAAAGTCAAGTCGATAGTTGTTCCTTTTAACGTAGTTGACTTAGAAACGTTTGATACGCAATCAAGATTATACGTATTTTTCATGAAATTAAGAAACGAGTTGTCAGGCTTTACGTTTTTGTTAAAATCACCACACAGAAGAATCGGTTCAAATTTTTGCTAAATAAATTTGAAATTAAATAAAATTTGTAATTGTAAATGATGAAGTTGAAAATTAAAACATTTACTTATATTAGATGTTAAAATTCTTGCTCAACACAGTTTAAATAAAGTTTTCTTATATCTGCCACTTTTTCTTAATATTTGTAATTTTAAATAATCAATTCGAAAATCAAAACATTTATTCAGATCGAAGGTTCAAATTTTTGCTAAATAAATTTGAAACTATTTAAAATTTGTAAAATAATAATTAATTAATTAATTAATTTTAAACTAATAATTTACTTAACACTATCAACATTTATCAATAGTATGACATAACCTATAAACTCAGTTTCTCAACTTTTGTGTCAATCTAACAATTAATCAATCAATCATAGTTTACGATAATGAAATATCAGTGTACAATTATTTACCTTTATTGTTGTAGTTGTTGTAAATGACGAATCTAAGCACTCCACATTTTCACTACAGACACAGCTGACGATACTTTAACCACACGTGTGAACTTGTATTATGACGCTTTCTTGTTTTTCCAACGCCAAGAACGTTCGAGAAAGACAAAGACAGAGACAAGCATGCGCCGATTCAATGCGCCTAATTCTCTAGCGCTGCGCGCGCAGCACTCTCGTTCGGTGACTCATCGTAACGTTACCGGGCGTTACACTTTTTCATAAGTGACTCCCAGCCGCAACCTATTTTTAAGACGTTGTCACGTCAAAAAAGAGCATTGAATAAACATAACTTTAAATATAGATAAAAGAATTCTTCCTGATTTGAAATTAAACAAAAAAAACATGGTGAAGGAAGACGAGTTTCTTTTATTGATGCATAGGTGCAAGCTTTCGGGAAAAACCCTTCAACAGGCGAGAAATGAAATGAATTTGTACCATAGTCCTTATAAGTCGCGCTTCATTTCTCGCCTGTTGAAGGATTTTTACCCGAAAGCTTGCACCTATGCATCAATAAAAGAAACTCGTCTTCCTTCACAATGTTTTTTCGTTCAAAACATAACTTTATTGATTAATCAAGAAAAGCTAACCAGGTACGCTTCTAGGACTGTTGGTCCTCTCATCTCTGTGAAGCAAGATGTACGTCAACGACCAAAAATGCTTATCTTTTAGGCTTCTTTAAAAATCAAGAGAAATGGCTATTTAAGGCCATCAGAATGTAAGAACGTCTAACTACATGAAAAATAAAGTAAAAAAGTGAAATTATACAGCCATCAGGTGTATAAATTAAGAAAAGAAAATCGAAACTATTATAGACGCGTATGATTCTTTTTAAAAATAAACAATATCTACTGTCCTTACTGGAATGGAAAAATTAATGGGAGGGCCTGGCTCATCAGTGGTGAACCCTCCCAGCGGTTTTACCAGTTTAATCTACCATACCGCTGTTATATTGAATTTTTCGATCTTCCTTTTAAAGTGATACTGATGTTAGACTCTTGGAATGGGTATTTTAGATATTGTTCAATTTTTTTAAAAGAATCATACACGTCTATAATAGTTTCGAATTTTCATAACAGATGGCGCCCTAATGCATCATAAGAAAAAAAGTATCTCCTGATTGTATAAATGAAAGTTGCTGATGGTCTGCGCCATCTTTAGGGGAAAATATCAACTAATCGTAGATTTTAAATATATATTATTCCAGAATTATATTATATTGTGATACATGATAAGGCACAATTTGGATTATAGATTATAAACACAAGGTAATAAGACCAAATCTAACTAACAGTGTGACACTAATAGTGTGTGACGTTTCGGTAACAGCGTTGTTACCATCTTCAGACGTTTTGTGTATATTGTGATACATAAATAAGCTGTTTTTTAAATCATTTTTTACTATCTTTGAATGATTACATTATATGTCGATTATCATTATAAAACGTTTTTTAATACGAAATATTTCTGTAATTTTGTAAATCACATGTAAAAAAAATTAATATCTTCAATTTTTTTAATCATTTATTTACTTACAGCGCTCGACACTTCAATGAAGATTAATTCACTTGAGCGCTCCGTTTCAAAGGGCATTACCCAGTCCCGCCTCTCAAATGAGGCTACTTCGGGGCCTAATCTTGGCAGAAGATAATCCTCAGGGCGTCAGCCGAAAGTTTAATTGGCCCACGGGGATGTCAACAAGATGGTTTTGGCAACATTCGCTGTCGCCATTTTAATTCTTCAATTCGGCCTATATGTAAGCAGATATTTTTTGAAATGTATATATCCTCGTTATAATTCCTTTCTTTAAAACATTGATGGAATTTCCATTTGCTATTTTAATGGCTATTTGTTAGCCTAATGACTCAGTTTTTTCCAAGGTTCTGGAGTGAATGTTTGCCAAACGAATATAATTTTATCAAATGTTATTTATCAATATAATATTATTATCATTTTATTCGCTGTACATAACTTTCTCTCTCTCTCTCTTTTAACACTAATTTATTTATTACAAAACACACGCTATATTCTATGTGCATATTTGCGTGTAAATATTCAAACTATTTTAATGTAAAACGATATTTGAAAATTATCCCGCATGTGTTTCTTTTGAACGAAAAAACGAAATTTATTTTAAGGAGAAATAACGATTATTTCTAACCTTAAGAATAAAGTATGAAAAAAGATGAATTGTGAAGAGTAATGATAAACGGAAATAAAGTGACCAGGGATGGGAAACGAATCCACAGTGTTCCGCTTACCGGGCAGATGCCATGTCCACTAGGCTACCCTGGACATATTTTTACGTTCGTAAATAATATATAAAGTAATTTATAATACAATATAATGCGGCTTATGTTTGTAGAACGATATTTGACAATTATACCGCATGTGTTTCTTATTATAAATTACTTTATGTATTGTTTACGAACGTAAAATATGTCCAGGGTAACATAGTGGACATGGCATCTGCCCGGTAAGCGGAACACTGTGGGTTCGATTCC
This sequence comes from Cordylochernes scorpioides, assembly GCA_030710605.1. Taxonomy (NCBI): domain Eukaryota; kingdom Metazoa; phylum Arthropoda; class Arachnida; order Pseudoscorpiones; family Chernetidae; genus Cordylochernes; species Cordylochernes scorpioides. The sequence continues at coordinate 93,487,430 of CP092871.1, read as the reverse complement.
CATCCCTGGACACTTTTATTTTTCCGTTTATCATTACTCTTCACAATTCATCCTTTCATACTTCATCCCTAAGGTTAGAAATAATCGTTATTCCTCCCCTTTAAATAAATTTCGATTTTTCGTTCAAAAGAAGCACATGCGGGATAATTTTCAAATGTCATTTTACAATCATAATCCGCATTATATTGTATTATAAATTACATCATTTATATTTGTTCATATTGATGCCTATTCGATATAATTAGGGCTCTGTGAATTTGGCGCTAAAAATCAATTTAGGCTTATCAAAATACGTTTATAATGTAATCGAATAATCGTTGTTTATAACCCAATAATTATATTTCATCTCTCTATATATTGTTCACAGACGCGGTAACCATTTAAATTAATTAAGGCCTCGTTAATGAAACTATCGTCTGCTTGCAATTAAATGCGGCCAAACGAATTAGTTCGAATTAGGCTTAACTGTATAGAAGGGTAGCCCAATTAGACTGCCAGTTTTGTCAACCGAAGTTCATTAAATGAGAGAAAATATATTTTTCCTTTTGAAAAAAAAAATCTACCATTTAGACCTTTTTTTTTTTTTGGTTGAAAAACAAAAATATACAATTTAATATCTAGCTAAGTTAAGTTCGCTTATTGGTCTATATTTTTATTAATATTTATTTTTTAGATTTTTCTCTTATTAAAAAAATCTAAGTATTTTAATTTATTATTAAATTTTAAAATATTTTTTTAAAGAAAGTAAAACTACGAATTTTAGTTCCCCCCCCCCCCCCAATATTGACTAAAATTTAATATATTTGTCAAAAATATTTACATGCTTATTTGTGTTTACCAATTTAACAAAAACAATATTTTTTTAATAATTGAACAATTCCAAAAGCTTATGTCCACTAAACACCCCTAAGCTGCCTTCCATAGAAAATACAGGGTATATTCCAAACCAATCCAATACAATAGTAGAACGGTCTAGAGATTAATTTGGCGAAACCGCTGAGAGGGTTCACTACTGATGAGCCAAGCCCTCTCATTCAATAACTCATATCATTGCAATAAGGTCTGTAGAGATAATATTTGATGATATTTAAAAGAAGCGCATTGCCAGTAAATTTATTTGTGTAAAATTAAAAACAATTTGTATTTATAATTTCGAGTATTTGAAAATACTTAATAGAATGTTCTAAATTATAAAATATTTATAGACATTTATATATATAGGGGGTCTATATATTTTCTTATGAGAGCAATAATTACCAAGAAATTATTTTAAAAAGTAAAAATTAATATCAGGTTAAAAGTTTCTTTTAATTTAAATTTGCACAATTGTACATAGAATATCAGCCCGTTGAAGAACAGTATATGTTGCTCGAAAGCTTGCAAATTTAAATTAAAAGAAACCTTTTACCTGATATTTATTTTTTACTTTTTCAAATATATTTTCTTAATAAACAATTCCCTACTACCCCCTTACTTCAATGATAAAATATTTACAGGTCCTGGCCCATCAGTACTGAACCCTCCCAGCGATTTCATCACTGAGGAGTCAGGCCCTCACAATATTTTATCATTGACGTAAGGGCTGTAAACAATTGCTAATTCCCAAATCTACGCCTGTAAATAGTTCGTAATTTAGACAACAGACGACGCGTTTAAACGTTTAATTACTTAGTAAATTAAAGCAATCTTTTTTACATATTGTGTTTATATTTTCAAAACTGAAAATCAATATTTTATAATTATTGTTCTAAGATCAAAGAACTTGCGCATAAAATTAAATCCAAAAGACAAAAAACCTCTCGCAATCAGTATCTTTTATTTTATCTTTTATTATCTTTTTTAATAAAAGATACTGATTGCGAGAGGTTTTTTGTCTTTTGGATTTAATAATTATTGTTAAATTTTTTAACAATACTTGGATCTGTAAAACGACATTTGAAATACTATCCCGCATGTGTTTCTTTTCAACGAAAATTCAAAATTTATTTCAAGAAGAAATAACGATTATTTCTAACCTTTTGGATGAGGTATGAAAGGGTGAATTGTGAAGAGTAATGATAAACGGAAAAATAACTATTCACAATTCATCCTTTCATACCTCATCCAAAAGGTTAGAAATAATCGTTATTTCTCCCCTTGAAATAAATTTTGATTTTTCGTTGAAAAGAAACACTTGCGGGATGGTATTTCAAATGTCGTTCTACAATCACAAGCCGCATTATATTATATAATACTTGGATCTCTTCTTCTGAAAAATTTTCATTCGCTTTGAAATAAAATAAATAATTCGTCTGTTATTTTTATAAATATATATCTAAAAAAAGAAGAAGAAAAAAGGCATCTCCTTATCGTGCAATTAAAAGTTTTTGATGGCTTGCGCCATCTATCGGAATAAATATCATCTATTCGTTGATATTTGATCATTCCAGAATTAGCCAAATACCCATTCTTTATAGTTGATTTTATTCCGATAGATGGCGCAAGCCATCAGAAACGTTCAGTTGCACGATAAGTAGACGCCTTTACTTTCTTTCTTAATTTATATGCATCTTATCTCCCTGTACAATATCACATTTGTACTATTGTTTCACATATATATATATATCTGTTAGTATTTTTCTCGTATCTTTTTAGACTAGTTTCTAGTAAGTAAATTATCTCATTTATTTATTTATTTCGTCTCAATTTACAGGTGTTATATTCGAGTCACCCTGTCCTGGCTATTTACACATGGCGTGGAGTAGAGGTGGTCCCCCCGGACCTTGCAGGAGGGCAGCTGTTGGGCGATGAGCTCTTAACTAAGTGTCAGGGCCGGGTCGTCGGAATCGGGGATTGATATCTCCTTTATTTTGTAGAATATTTTGTATGATTGGATTATTTGAATTTTACATTTGAAGGTATAATTTCTTAACGGGGAAGTTTGGTACATATTCTAACCGCTATATATAATTAATTATCTCATATTTACTTAAGTAATATTTAAGTAAATATGGAATAATGTATTTACTAGCGAAATTAGTATAAAATAAATAGGAAAGAGAGAAAACAACGCCAAAAAATACCAACAGATATATATTTATAAAAATAACAGACGATCGTGTTATTTATATCCAGAAAGCAATGGCCCTCTCTCTCTCTTATCAAAACATTCGTCTGCAAGAAAAACGAGTCTTAAAGAAAAATTATACCCTCACTGTAATTTATTCATTTAATAGTCTTCTTTCTAACTAATTAATTACGTGTAAATTGGATTTTAAAAAAATCTCTAATTAACTTGGAAATAGATGTCTGCATTTGTTTTCAAAAAGAGAGGGAGAAAAAAAAATAGAGAAAATTTAATACACTTCATTAACTTTAATTGTGCTAAAAATTTAGTATTCGCCTTACTATATATCTCTTCTTTCTCTCTCTCTTTTAATCCTAATTCCTAATATAATTATATTCTCTTATTAATTAGGTTTAAAATCTCTCCGAGAAAATAATCTGTGGTAAAATTAATTTGGATTTGTAAATTTGGGCGGGAAAAAAAAAAGAAAATCTTATTATTATTATTCACTGATTTTTTTAAATTCGATTATACGAATGGAAAAATTATTTCACTTATCGAAATGAATTTATACATTTTCTTTTTTACCTTTAAAAAAAAAGGATAAATAAACATTCATATTTTGAAAATAGAGCAATCCAAATACTTAATTCATTAGATAATAAAAAGGCATATATTGGATTTAATGAAATATTTATTTTGCCAATTTTTTCATGCACAAATTTCTCCCACCTACTCTGTATTTTAATTGATTTCAACTGTGATATTATAACACTATGCGGCGCTGAGTTTGTGTATACAAAAATGTAATGCCTTGATAAAGGTTGGCGTTTCAGCCAGCCAAAATATTGGCAAAATAAATCTTTTATTAAATCCAATATATGCCTTTTTATTATCTAATACATTCATATATTTAGAGATTTTAAAAATATATATGCATATTAGATCAAAATTAAACCTTTTTACATATATAAAGCATTATTAACGATATTGTTTATTTGCCTCTCTACTAGATTAATATTTTAAACTATAAACTACACCTATCCCCCGATTTACACGGAACTTGTTTTACACGTTTTCGCTTTTACACGGTTTTCCAAATAAGTTTTTTTTTATCGCACTATACTAAATGCTACTGTGATTGAACACATGCGCTGTGTACACATCTCACGAGGAATCCCGAGCTTATGTGCTGACTACATATTTTAACCTGTCAATGCATTTTATTTTTATTTCTGTGTACACCTATCCCCCGATTTACACATTTTTCTCAGGAACGTATCTACCGTGTAAATCGGGGGATAGGTGTATTTATATATTTTAAAATTATATTAAAAAATATATGTATATATAGCATTTTCTGCTATTTGATTTCAATTGTAATTTATGACGCTAGATGGCGTTAAACTCATGTATAAGAACCAAATACTTTTGTTATACATTGACAAACAAATGAAGTAAAAAATTCAGTTTTTTGATCCCAAAGATTTAATTTTATTAATTTCGAACTATTTTTATATATTCAGCGGCCGACATATAAGAAGCTTAAGCCTTAAATACATTTAAAATACAAAATATAAAATATATGACATATTTTAAAAAGTTTAATTAATCATTTGATTAACCCTGATATGTGCCTGGAGCGTACAAATGCCACCAAAATGATAAATGACCAAAAGATATTAAATAAAACGCCAAAAGGTTGACACTTATTAATGATATATATTTTTGAAGAGAGTTATAAAGAGAAATATTATTTTGTTTTAAATCTATATACCTAGAAAAACTATATTTCTCCAAGAATTAATATAATATTTATACTAGCTGTTATATCAATATATAAAAAGTTAATATTATTTTGACATTTTATTTAGTTAACATATTTTGATAGATTTTATAATTTATTCTAATTTCTTTTCAAATTGACTTTATACCAGATCGCTTTTTTGGAGAGCTCTATTTATTGGGCGATTCTGCTTAAATATCAAACACTGTAGAGTTGAATCAGGGCTATAGTATATTTAAACAAACGATGGATACACACACACACAAATTATTAAGACACACAGGTCTTACAGAGGATTCTCCTTGGGGTTACAAGACGAAGAAACCCATGAAAGTGGGAAATATACAAAGGGGTAAAAATGGAGAAAAATTATATACACATGGTAAATATATACAGATTATTATTTGAATAATCCTATGGAAAATAAGAAAAAAATTCTTGGAAATATGAATGGGAGAAGTGGAGAGCAAAAAGAGGAAAAAAACAGGTATTTACATATGGAACATACATATAATGGAACAAGTCAATTTAAGCTCTTCTGCTCACACAGCACAGGTGGACCATGGCTTTTTTTCAAGAAATCTTTAAGAGATTTTCCAGGAAAATCCGAGTGTTTAGAGTTGTAAAAACGATGGATATAGCGTTGTGAGGATTGTAGAATTACAAGTTTACTAGCGACACCGCTGCTTAGCATTGATGAGTCAGGTCCTGCCAATATATATATGTGGCAATATAGTGGTAAATGTGTTGAGGAGAGAAATAATCACACGACGAGTTGTTAGAGCAATCATCCAGGCAGCCAGCCGAGAGAGGCGAGCGAGACGTTATCAGCTGAACGACTGTTTTTCCCTGTGTACACAACCGGGGGGCTAACCAGGAAAGTCGCCAGGTGGTGACGCCCCCCCCCCCCCCCCCCCCCCCCTCAGGAATGTGGTCAAAATGGTCGTGAGTTAGTTGTCTAAAGTGTCTCGCTTTAGCTGCTCATCTCTCTCTCGTTGGCTGTTGGTTTGTTTTATTAATCCTGGAAGAGCATATATTATGACATATATATATTTTTATCGTAGCAAGGGCAGTAGAAAATTTGTTTTAGTTGCGAAAAAAATGAAAATTCCATAGTTATTAGTTTCATTTGGTACAGAAATCTGTTTAAATATATACAATATATATATGTAGTAATATTATTTTATTTGCGATCGAACGTTGTGACCCATTGTATGTATTGTTGGTTCGACATTCATACAGTGAGCGTTAATGGGAAAATGAATTCTATGGTGGGGTCCACAGATCTGCTGGAACTTAGCTGGGGTGGTCTACTCACTCCTACGCCTAAGGAGAAACCTTTACATCTTGGATGGTCCTACCAGGATCCTGACGTACTTCTCCTACCCCCAAGAACATTCTTTGCCGCGTTGAGGCGCCCAGCTCGGATTTCAGGGGGGACAATATATATATAATCAAGGACAAAACTTAATGAAGTTGAAAGTCTTTGATTTCACCGTTTTTTGTTTGTTTGTTTCTGTTTTTTGAAGGCGGCAGAAGTAATTTGGTTCAAACTTGGTTATCTCGTATGTTTTCAATAAATGGCACTGTAATTAGTTATTGTCTGAATCCCGATATACATGCTGAAAAGTACAACTTCCTTAAGTTTTGTCCATGAGTGTATCTTTCATTGTTATTGTCTGAATCCAGATATACATGCTAAAGGGTACAACTTCCTTAAGTTTTGTCCATGAGTGTATCTTTCAGAGTTATTGTCTGAATCCAGATATACATGCTAAAAGGTACAACTTCCTTAAGTTTTGTCCATGAGTGTATCTTTCAGAGTTATTTTCTGAATCCCAACATGCATGCTAAAAGGTACAACTTCCTTAAGTTATGTCCATGAGTGTATCTTTCAGAGTTATTGTCTGAATCCAGATATACATGCTAAAAGGTACAACTTCCTTAAGTTTTGTCCATGAGTGTATCTTTCAGAGTTATTGTCTGAATCCAGATATACATGCTAAAAGGTACAACTTCCTTAAGTTTTGTCCATGAGTGTATCTTTCAGAGTTATTGTCTGAATCCAGATATACATGCTAAAAGGTACAACTTCCTTAAGTTTTGTCCATGAGTGTATCTTTCAGAGTTATTGTCTGAATCCGGATATACATGCTAAAAGGTACAACTTCCTTAAGTTTTGTCCATGAGTGTATCTTTCAGAGTTATTGTCTGAATCCAGATATACATGCTAAAAGGTACAACTTCCTTAAGTTTTGTCCATGAGTGTATCTTTCAGAGTTATTGTCTGAATCCCGATATACATGCTAAAAGGTACAACTTCCTTAAGTTTTGTCCATGAGTGTATCTTTCAGAGTTATTGTCTGAATCCAGATATACATGCTAAAAGGTACAACTTCCTTAAGTTTTGTCCATGAGTGTATCTTTCAGAGTTATTTTCTGAATCCCAACATGCATGCTAAAAGGTACAACTTCCTTAAGTTTTGTCCATGAGTGTATCTTTCAGAGTTATTGTCTGAATCCAGATATACATGCTAAAAGGTACAACTTCCTCAAGTTTTGTCCATGAGTGTATCTTTCAGAGTTATTGTCTGAATCCCGATATACATGGTAAAAGGTACAACTTCCTTAAGTTTTGTCCATGAGTGTATATCTTTCAGAGTTATTATCTGAATCTCGATATACATGCTAAAAGGTACAACTTCCTTAAGTTTTGTCCATGAGTGTATATAATTATTCTAACGTTGATATTACCCAAAGTTATGTGGTAATATTGTTACTAATTCTAACACACTATGGTCTGATAGAATATCAAACCAATTCCTTTGGTTACCTATACAAAAAGAAAGACCATTTTACCGTCACAAAATAAAAGCTTAGAGTAAGCACCATATAATGACCGCCTTTCTAAATTAGCAGAATCGGGTCGGTAATAAAGCCACAACACCAGCTTTGGAAATTTCAGAACGCCAACAAGGAAAAAATGGTTATGGGGTAATGTAATAATAACTTGCCGTTATAATTTAGTTAAGGTCAAACACAATTACTTAAGAAGACAAATTTATTATTATATTACATCACAAGATAAACTATAACTTACTACATAAACACATTAATCCTTTTTTTATATTACATTTCCCAGATATATGAGAGAGATGGATTATTATTGACTTTACAATAGTAAACGTTTATTATTGACTTTAGAATCATAAATGATTATTATTGACTTTAGAATCTTAAATGATTATTATTGACTTTAGAATCATAAATGATTATTATTGACTTTAGAATAATGAATGATTATTATTGACTTTAGAATGCTGAATGATTATTATTGACTTTACAATAGTAAACGTTTATTGTTGACTTTAGAATGCTGAATGATTATTATTGACTTTATAATAGTAAACGTTTATTGTTGACTTTAGAATGCTGAATGATTATTATTGACTTTACAATAGTAAACGTTTATTATTGACTTTAGAATGATGAATGATTATTATTGACTTTACAATAGTAAACGTTTATTGTTGACTTTAGAATGATGAATGATTATTATTGACTTTACAATAATAAACGTTTATTATTGACTTTAGAATGCTGAATGATTATTATTGACTTTACAATAGTAAACGTTTATTGTTGACTTTAGAATGATGAATGATTATTATTGACCTCACAATAGTAAACGTTTATTGTTGACTTTAGAATGATGAATGATTATTATTGACTTTACAATAGTAAACGTTTATTGTTGACTTTAGAATGATGAATGATTATTATTGACTTTACAATAGTAAACGTTTATTGTTGACTTTAGAATGATGAATGATTATTATTGACCTCACAATAGTAAACGTTTATTATTGACTTTAGAATGCTGAATGATTATTATTGACTTTACAATAGTAAACGTTTATTGCTGACTTTAGAATGCTGAATGATTATTATTGACTTTACAATAGTAAACGTTTATTGCTGACTTTAGAATGCTGAATGATTATTATTGACTTTACAATAGTAAACGTTTATTATTGACTTTAGAATCATAAATGATTATTATTGACTTTATAATAGTAAACGTTTATTGTTGACTTTAGAATGCTGAATGATTATTATTGACTTTACAATAGTAAACGTTTATTGTTGACTTTAGAATAATGAATGATTATTATTGACTTTAGAATCATAAATGATTATTATTGACTTTAGAATAATGAATGATTATTATTGACTTTAGAATCATAAATGATTATTATTGACTTTAGAATCATAAATGATTATTATTGACTTTAGAATATAATGAATGATTATTATTGACTTTAGAATATAATGAATGATTATTATTGACTTTAGAATATAATAAATGATTATTATTGACTTTAGAATATAATGAATGATTATTATTGACTTTAGAATCATAAATGATTATTGTTGACTTTAGAATAATGACTGATCATTATTGACTTTAGAATAATGAATGATTATTATTGACTTTAGAATAATGACTGATGGTATCCAATACGGGTTCTATCACAGATCGTAACATTCGAACATTGACAGTTTATACCACTCCTCTACCAAACCCTCTTCGAAACATAAGCAAAAGAAATGACCAAATTTATAAGAAACGTCAAATTTGTCCCTAAAAATATTCTGCTGAATTTAAACTGTGTTATTTTTTCACTAATTTTCTACGAAAAGATAACTGTTTATTCAGCGTAACCGACTAATTAGTAATTAACAACTTTGACTTAATGACTCGCGGTAAGTTTTATAATTAATGTCTTAGTATATATGATCTCATCATGTTTCCTCCATCTTGCTTTACCAGGAATTATGCCAGTGGAAATATAAGGCCTTACATTCCTAGAAGGAACTGAAGAAAGAAACATGGAATTTTTATTTGGCCGTAGAAAATATCTCATTCAGCGCGAAATGAATGATTACATTTTTTTAGAATACAGAACTTTGGGTAATATCAACGTCGGAATAATTATTTACACTCATGGACAAAACTTAAGGAAGTTGTACCTTTTATCATGTATATCGGGATTCAGACAATAACTCCGAAAGATACACTCATGGACAAAACTTAAGGAAGTTGTACCTTTTAGCATGTATATCGGGATTCAGACAATAACTCTGAAAGATACACTCATGGACAAAACTTAAGGAAGTTGTACCTTTTAGCATGTATATCGGGATTCAGACAATAACTCTGAAAATTACACTCATGGACAAAACTTAAGGAAGTTGTACCTTTCAGCATGTATATCGGGATTCAGACAATAACTCTGTAAGATATTACAGTGACCAAACAGATTTGAAAATTCGGTTTGGATTATCATCAAATTTATTTTTTCCTTTTGACAAACTAATATCATAACATTCCCAAATATCTCGAATAGACGTTGCTCCAATATTTGATGAGATATTTACAATAAATTCGAAAAGATTTTAGGTAGTTATGCACAAACATCATTTTAAACCTAAACAGCACCATTTCTGTTTTTGTTATCGGCATCGTATGTAAATAGGTTCCCATTTGCACATTAGACTATACTCATTGTTAGGCCTAAAACTCTTTTATACCAAACGATAAACAAAGCACTTAAGAATAAAATGAGTTTTTGATGCTTAAATCAAGAGAAATTTTGCTTATTGAGTTTTAAATTGATACCTTTTATTTCTGTAGCCACGCACAATGTAAATTCGAACTCGTTGAATAGCTTTTTATGTAAATATAGAGGAAAAATGAACGGATAGATTTGTTTATAATGGGTTGTACGATTGAAGATTTACCAAATGCTTATTACAAAAGGTTATATAAGGTACTGGAAATATGTTGACAATTCAATAAAATAATTTCTTGTATCAATATTAAGTTTAAAATATCAGACCTCCAGGAAAAATCTATTTATTTAATCGTAGAAACTTTCTCCTTGGAATATTAAAAATATAAAGTTAAGTGCCAGGAGAAAATGTTTTATATTAATATAAAAAACATTTTCTCCTGGCACTTAACTTTATATTTTTAGGAAAAATCTATCTTTTTAAAAACTTTTTAATCTCTAGCTTTTGGGCTTTTGGGCACTTCCTCGGCGCGGAACTGAGGAGTGTACAAGAAGACCTTGTCTGGAGGAGGACTCTCTCAAGGTGGGGAAGCCTTCCTTGCTGAAGATATTTGTATATATATTCCCCTACACTTTATATGCCCATTTACTCTTTTATATTTTCTCCTTTGTAAAATTTGATTGAAAGAATCAATAAAATTGTTTAATTTGTCAATTTGTCTAGCTTTTGGGCACGAACACCCTTCTACAAGACGGTATAATGTGTTTTCTCTTGTAGACTCATTATTTTCATTTTTATATAGGTAAAAAGTAATACACCTATCCCCCGATTTACACGGTAGATACGTTCCTTTCGCGAAATTTTTATGCGAAGAAATACAGACACAGTGTGCGTGTCCACAAGTCAGCACATAAGCTCGGGATTCCTCGTGAGATGTTTACACAGCGCATGTGTTCAATCACAGTAGCATTTAGTATAGTGCGATAAAAAAAACTTATTTGGAAAACCGTGTAAAAGCGAAAACGTGTAAAACAAGTACCGTGTAAATCGGGGGATAGGTGTATATATAATAAAATTGAAATTATATTAATTATCTATAGAAATCAATAAAAATATCATTATGTTATATTCCCCTCAATTCCTTAATACACTTCCTTAATTCCCTTCAGAAGATATTTCCTTCATATTTAGATACCAAACGATAAATTCAGAATTTGCGTGCAGCAGCCGATCGAGGAAGCAGACGTTTATTGGATAACCTAGCAGACGATACTCGTGTTGCAAGATTGCTTAGGGTTATTTGTTATCTTTGTGTAGAATAAAAGGCAAAAAACGCAAATATAGATTTATTATTATTATGATAAATAGGCACAAAACATATAGGGAAAGTTCTTTAACATAATGTATAACTTTTTGATATGATTGGATATAATTTTATTTACATAATAATGACGTAATATCATGACAATATGCAATAACGGGGTGCCATCTATATATAAAAATTAAACTATTAAGAGCTAAGTTTTCTTTTCCAAATAAAATAAACGCGTGTGTCCTACTGTCATTACTGCGATTAAAAAAATATTGGTAAGGGCCTGGTTCATCAGTGATGAATCTGTTGGTGATGGATCTCAATAATTATTTTCTTTTTAAAATATAAATCTTCTTTATTGAAGGTACAAAAATAATTAACATAAATTACTAAATAAATCTAAGTAAACATTACTAATACAATAACATCTTTCTCTAACCACACATCTCCTTCTATTAGAGAAAATATCTTTATTTACGGGGCTGCTAACCAAAATAAATGATTTTTGAGCCCCAATGGCCGCGTAAAGCGGAATATATAAAACCACTATGACCAGGATGGAGAGGCTAGGGACAGGATCATCGTTAGGGAAGAGGCAGGTTAGGCCAGATTGGGTCAGCGGAGGTCAGGAGGCAGGAAGGAAGGACTAGAGCTTTGCAGCTCTAGCTCTGGCAGTTGGGCAAGACATTGATCTTGCCTCGTGGTCGGTATTGAGGCCCTTGGCCTCCTTCTATTAACTCTCACCTATATATACATTCCTGACACCACAGAATTTAAGTCACAGATTATTACAATCATAGAATAATATTTGACCATAACATCCAACAGAATCCTCCATAGGTTTAATAAATTTGATTCAATTAATATGATATTAATGTTAATATATGGGAGCCGCTACAAATTTAATATTTCTTACCGCTTTTTAGAGCTATACTATTATGATTAACACAAAGAAATAACTCGCCATATATACAGGGTGTACCAGGTAAATTGGGACTAACTTTGACAGTCCATAAAACAAAAACTACTTGAGATTAAAAACTTGTTTTTTTTTTCATTACGTAGCCATATTCATGTAAAATGCAACAGTACATGTGTGCGCAGTGTAGTGATGAAGAGTAACCGAGAATTTGAAAATCGAGCTGCCATCATCGTTGCTCTGCGCGCCGGAAGGAGCCCTAAAGAGATAGTGGATTTTCTTAAGTTGCCCAAAACCACTATTTATCGTGTCAAGAAGCAGTTTGATGAGGCCGACAGTAACAAAGAGGGGATAGCTACAAGGAAAAAGCACTCGCGTCGATCGGACAGGGTAAGAGGCGAAGAATTTGTCAAAAATGTCAAGGAGAAGATTGATGGAAACCCTGGGAAGAGCATGAGGGCCATAGCCAAGGAAATGGACGTTGGCTCTATGACAATTGTCAGAACTATCCATGAGGACCTTGGTCTCAAGTCTTATGCCCTTCGGAAAGGTCAGTTGCTGACTGAGAATATGAAGAATAACAGAAAAGGAAAGGCTGCTGCCCTCCTCAACAACCTGAAACACGACTCTTTTGGCATGCTAAGGTTCTTCTCTGACGAAAAGAACTTTGACGTGGACCAAAAGGTAAATCCCAGGAATGATCGCTGGATCTGTAAAGACCCCTCAGAGATACCTGTCGTGATGCACACGAAATTTCCTGCCTCCGTAATGGTCCTTGGCGTTATCAGCAGTGAAGGTGATGTCATGCCTCCCCATTTCTTTGAGAAGGGCCTTAGGATGAACGCTGACACCTACATCAATGTTCTGGAGACCGTTGTGAAGCCTTGGATGGACATGGTGGCCGCAGGAAGGAAGTATGTCTTCCAACAGGACTCAGCTCCAGCCCATAAGGCAAAAAAGACACAATCGTGGCTGACACTTAACGTCCCTAGTCACTGGGGTCCTGATATTTGGCCCCCTAATTCTCCAGATTGCAATCCCCTCGACTACTATGTATGGGGCGTTGTTGAGAGAGATGTCAACAAAGCTCCTCATACCACCATCCAGTCTGTCAAGAAAGCAGTTCACACGGTGATGACCCAAATGGACAAGGTCATCGTCGCCAAGGCCTGTGCTTCATTCCGCACTCGCCTCGAGACTGTTGTAGCTAATAATGGAAACTACATTGAATAAATAAAAACTATATCCTTTTATCTACTACTGTGTCAAATTTCATTCGGATATTTTAATTTTTACTTGCAAAAAATTTCGGTTAAAATACCATTGTTGAAATTCCCAATTTACCTGGTACACCCTGTATATATAAAATGAAAGGATTTAAAAGCACGAATGTTTCTTTTATACATAAAACAAACTTCTACTGCCCTACTTCGATGAAAAATATATTGGGAGGGTTTGGCTCATCAGGCTTGGCTTATAATTGGACGATTCGACTTATATGAGGGCCAAAGACCGAAACCATGGTATACATGGTTTATTTTGTCTGAATTTTCCAAAACTGGTATTGTATAACTCATTCCTTATCACCAACTCTACCTTGTGTACTGATATAACAACACAAAATGCATTGTTTCACTTTTTAATGCTGCGCGCGTATGTTTTTTGTAAACATTTCTTGTAAGATATAGTCGATATTTATAAAACGACACTTGCAAGTTTAACCGCATGAGTTTCATTTCAACGACAAATTAAAATTTTATTTTAAGGTGAAATATCGACAATTTCTAAACCTTTTGGATGAGGTATGAAAGGATGAATTATGAAGAGTAATGACGAACGGAAAAATAAAAGTGTCCAGGGATGGGAATCGAACCCACGACCTTCCGCTTACCGGGCAGATGCCATGTCCACTAGGCTACCCTGGACGTATTCTTCCGTTCGTAAATGATACATAAAGCAACTTATAATACAATATAATACACTGCGGCATGTAATTGTAAAACGACACTTGCAAGTTTAACCGCATGAGTTTCTTTTGAACGACAAATTAAAATTTTATTGGACATGGCATCTGCCCGGTCGTGGGTTCGATTCCCATCCCTGGACACTTTTATTTTTCCGTTCGTCATTACTCTTCATAATTCATCCTTTCATACCTCATCCAAAAGGTTTAGAAATTGTCGATATTTCACCTTAAAATAAAATTTTAATTTGTCGTTGAAAAGAAACTCATGCGGTTAAACTTGCAAGTGTCTTTTTACAATTACATGCCGCAGTGTATTATATTGTATTATAGTCTATATTTTTTTATTAAGCCCGTTGAAGAGCGATTATCACTTGAAAGCTAGTGTTTTGACATAAAAAGAAATTTATTGTGAGAAAATATTTTGTAATTTTAAACTTTTTAATGCATTAAAGGGAGAAGTACCTCCTTTGGTGCATAAATATCATCCTCTCCCTCAAATTTATATTATATATGTAGTATATTTTGAGTTATATGGTTCACAACCTTCTTCTGATATTTATTATATAACCCCTTATCTATATATAAAGATATGTATCGAACAATAGAAGTGACAAATAAACAAAGAGGGAGGTAGACCAGAGACGACAAAGGCCAGACGAAAAACAACCTGGCGCCATAAAATGACGTGATTACAGTAGCCAATCAGGAATCGCCACATATGCGGGCGTCCAGAGTTATATAAAGAGCCCAGAAATGGGACAAAGGGAGTTATTCAGGTAGTTTGTTTTCAGAGCGACGCCGTGAGACGGTCGGCTAGGGCATCCGCGACAGTCTTCATCCGTGGTCTACCTCTTCCTCTTGAAGTTACCATCTAGACCTGCCTCTGTCTCTTGCTGTCCCAGTGCGGGAATCCCACATCACGCACCCACTACCACGACTGCCCAGCACATTCCACATCGGGTTTACTACAGACCCCGTTGAAGTCGACAGGATGACTGAGGACGGCAACCTGCAGAGGATGACAGAGGCCGAAGACGAGTACTTCGCGGATGCCCTCACCAACATGCAGCCCCACTGCGACGAACTAGTAAGCCGCCTAACAGACGCCATTCGGGGCCTAGCCATGCCTCGTGCGGAGGAAGCCCTCATTCCCCCTTTCGACGGATCCTACGCGGCAAACAACTTCATCCAACAGCTCGAGCGGACGAGCGAGGGACCGCAAGATGACGCCACGCTGCAAGCCCGGCTCCGCACACTGCTCAAAGGTGAGCCCCTCTCCCTCTATAACGAACTAAATCTGGCCTCTCTGCCATACAGTCAGGCAAAACAAACTCTGATAGACCTCTACCCCGGAAAATCCGAGGTCACCTTCACCAAATTCTTAACGTTTAAATTAAATAATCAAATCCAATTAGGAGAATATTATCGTCAAAAAATAGCAATGGGACTACAACTGGGCCTAACCAACCCCATCATAGTAGAGGCATTAACGGAAGGCCTCCAGGCCAATGATCAGCGTCTCATGAGGGCCGTAGCCCCTAAAACCCTGAACGAATGGTATTCTACCATGAATAGAATAAAAGGTACAAATTCACTCCCTACTTCATCCGAACAATTTCAAGGTGTTACCAACACCAGTGCTTTTCACCGTAATACCGGAACCCCTTCTAGAGGAAGGAACTACAATCATTTTTCAACAGACAGTACCCCAAGATACCCTTCTAGTGCCAGGAAACCACCCTCACCATGCAAATACTGCCAAGGTGACCACTGGAACAATGAATGTTCCATGAACAGGCGACCCTACAGGCAGCAGGCCTATCACAACCAACCTACGGCGCACTATTTCCCACCTGAACAAAATGGCGCCCACAACCTTCCCGTGCCGGCCCCCAGGTCTTCTCGCACCCCACAAGGTAACGAAAACTCCAGTTTTCGTCCCTAAACTATCCAATATTCTATGTAAACCTAAAATTTTTAATAATTGTTATTGCCCATTCCTCTTAGACACTGGAGCCTCTATTAACATAATTAATTTAAATATTTTTAACCATCTTAGTAAAAACTTATCTAATCCTTTAAAATTATATCCATGCCATATATTAATCAATTCCATATCTACTCAAATAAATTCGATAGGATATACATTTTTGACCACTACCATAGGAAAAATTACAAAATCAATTAAATTTTATATAATAGATAATTTATTACCTTTTGGTATACTGTCATTAAATTCCATTAGTCAATTTTGTTTGACCTTAAATTTATATAATCATTCTATTTATCAATGTGATGCTCCTTTGTCTAAGAAATGGTACCATATAACCTATGTAACCCCATGTAATAATGGAGAGAGTAACCACAATTCGCCCAATATGGGTCATTTTAAAAACATGCCTAATTCACATTCTCCATTATTGCAAGGGGAAAATATCCATCCTATACCATGTCCCATTACTTTGAACAAGACCTCTACCAATTGTGACAAAAATGCACCCAGCCAAACTTTAGTTCATCTTCCCCATTTATATTTATTACCCCCACTATATCCCTCTGAACATCAATGTAAAATTTTTAATGATTCTTGTAATTTATGTGTTAGGACTGATATCCCTTTAACTTTTATGAATATTATTAAGAATTACTCAAATATTTTTTCTACTAACAAATATAACATCCCAAAATTGAAAATCCCCCCTATCAATATTAGGACAAATTCAGACAAAATAATTGCACTCAGACCGTATCGTACATCTCTTTCAGATCAACGTGAAATACAAGAACAAGTAGGGAAAATGCTAGAATATGATATTATAGAACCTTCTTTCTCCCCCTATTCATCCCCCGTTACTTTAGTTACCAAAAGGGATAAGACAAAACGATTTTGCGTAGACTACCGCCGCCTGAATGAAATAATTTTCCCCGATGTTCACCCCCTTCCGCTCATAGAGAATATCTTAGATAAATTAGCCAACGCCAAAATTTACTCCCGCGCCGATTTTCATCAGCATACTGGTCCATCGAAATAAGTCCCCCTGATAGGAATTTATTATCTTTTGTCACGTTAGAGGGTCAGTATAATTTCAAAAGATTACCATACGGGATTAAAATAGGACCCCAGGTGTATGAGCGAGCAGTCAGTCAGATATTGCAAAGAAATAGGTTAGGTTTTATAGCACATTATTTCGACGATTTCATTATCTTTTAAAATTCCATAGAAGAACATTTAGATCACTTACAGCAATTTTTTGATATGTGTAATAGGGAAAATTTTAGATTAAATTATATTAAGTGTGACTTCTTTAAAACTACAATAGAATTTTTAGGCTATACCATATCATCAGGCACATACACTCCATTAGTAAAATATTTAGATGTAATTAATGCCATTAAGGTCCCCACTAGCGTTAAATCCCTCCAATCATTCTTAGGCTCCATCAATGTATATAATAAATTTATAAAAGATCACGCCCGCATTAGGAACCCCCTCAATAACCTACTTAAGAAAGATACCCCATGGCACTGGAATGCAAAATGTCAACATTCATTTGACACTCTAAAGGAATGTCTCACCACAAAACCGGTACTACACCTCTTTAAAGAAGGACTACCCTGTCAGCTATTCTGTGATGCCTCACTTCAGGGAATAGCTGGCATCCTAAAACAACAACATCCCGACGGCACTCTACACCCCGTGCAATATTACAGCAGAACACTCCGACCCCACGAGAAAAATTATACCATCACAGAGTTGGAATGCCTTGCTGTGATAGATAGTGTGGAAAAATTCCGCATCTATCTCGCAGGTGTAAGGTTCACAATTTTTACGGACCACCATGCATTACAATGGTTAAAAACCATAAAAAAACCAACAGGTAGACTTTTTAGGTGGAGCTTAAAGATGTCCGCATACGAATACGATATAAAATATATAAAAGGTAAAACGCAGTACGAGGCAGACCTACTGTCCCGCAATCCTTTATGTGGTTTTCTCACGACCACCCAAATAATAGAAAAGCAACCCCAATTACCTCCATCTACACTTATAAAAACGAATATAGATGGCCTCCATACAATCAAACGTAAAGGTATTGTCAAGATTATAGTTCCCCCTTCTTTACAACATACGCTAATTAATAAAGTACATTTAGAATATAACCATCCTGGTGTATCCCAAATGATTAGGCTCATCTCCACACAGTATACCTGGTGTGGAATGACCAAATCTATAGTTAAGTATAATAGGTCCTGCCCCACATGCCAACTTATAAAGAAACCGAAGGGTCCATTATATGGTAGATTAGAACGCCCCCCTATAGCTTTACAACCCTACGATATGTTATCTATAGACACTATTTCAGGTTTTTCTAAATACGGTAATTCTAAGTCATACTTACACGTAATTGTAGATCACCTAAGTCGGTATACATGGACCTTCCCCAGTAAGTCAACTAATATAATCACATACATTCAGTGTCTCAAAAAGGTATTGCGGTGTGGCCGCCCAAAACGCCTTCTTTCGGATCGAGCACCTGCTTTTACTTCCCCAAAGTTCAGGAGATTCTTAATAAAAAACGGGATACAACCTCTACTAACCACTGCAAATAACCCTCAAGCTAACGGTTTATGCGAGCGTCTTAACGCGACACTCACCGGGAAGCTGAGGTTATTGAACTTAGAGAATCCAGGAACCTCCTGGACTAAGTTAATTAAGATAGTAACTAATAAATATAACGATACCCCCCATACGATAACTGGATTTCCCCCCGTATTTTTAATGTATAATATAATCCCCTCAGACTTAAATAATCACATAAACCCCTATCCCAATATAATAGAAAGTAGAAAACTAGCAATACAACGTACAAATGACAGACACGACAAAGAGAAACTTAAATATGATAACAAACATAAAAATCCACACTTTGATACAGGAGATTTAGTATTAGTAAAGGCGTATCATCATCCAAATAGCGGTAAGTTAGTACCCTACTTTACAGGTCCATATAAAATTACTGAAATAATTTCTGATAATGTCGTACGGATAAATAGACCCAACAGGATTACAGGTAATGATAGCGATACTGTACATGTAAATAAATTACAATATTATAATGAAGAGGTCCTTTATATTTCCCCACCCAAATTAGAATCTCTAAAAATAAATAGAATAATAGATCCTTTCCGACATCTAGACCCCAATTTGTTTAGTCCAATAGAAAAAAGTATAGCTCATCGGTTTTCCGAACCTTTTAATCATTTGTCCCCCCAACTATTCGCATAAAATTAGTGAAATCTAGGTCCTGAAAGTCTGGCGAACTCCTCGACATAAAGTAATCAATTATATAATCATAGCATTCAACACCATTTCATGATTACCTTTTCCGTCACCAATAATTTCTCTCCTTCAAATGTTATGACTATTTTTCTCTTTCTACTAGGCACACAACTGATCACTTAAGACTAACCCTCGGAATTGTTTGGACTGGAATAGCGCAATTCCGAGAATATAATTCATACACACACTGTATATAAAAACAAAGAAACATTATATAATTATTTTTTATTATTCCAGTTCGCTTTTTTATTAAATTATGATAATATTTTCCCCAACAATTTCACAAAACCTATTCTCTTTATATGCCTCTACACCAACACCTTGGTTCTGAATTACTTAAGCACCGATCCTCCCTCATATATCCTGATCTATTGATAAAAGTATTCGCGATATTAACTCGATTAGAAGAACATTTGGTACACAGATGCCACAGGCTGGCAAACAATCCATGCTACATAACTAGTTATCCTATTACCCGCCTATCAAAACAAAACAACACGACACCCACCGCCGCGATGGTCGGTTTGCTTACACAAGGCTGCACAAGCTCGAATTTCTCGCGCCACCTGAGTGTCACCTGTTAAAACATACATTTTTATCTCGCACTTTTCTAGATTGTTCACATCAATTTTAATTCCCATCGCCACGACAATATTCCAATCTTCAACACTCTTGCCTACCAATCCTTCAATTATAGGACTTTTAGGTACGCTTAATACGAACAAACACGACATTACCGGCTTTCTTGTTAGGAATAAAAAAGGCTTTAACCTCTCATTTCTCCATATGTAACGCAATGTTACATGGAGAAAAGATCTGTTAAGTTAATATTTTATATGATATTCCCCAAATGTAACAAGCCGGCGTTTGGGTAGGCTCACCTAAAGATTTTGCAGACTAACCGCATAAAACGCTCTGCAATCTTTTTAGCGCCTAAAACATGCACTACATACTACATGTACCTAGAAAGTCCCATCTTCCATGACATCATTTTAGGGATCAAGATCGCTCCCCGTCTGGTCTCACATAATATAATCGGGAAGATCTGGCAAAGACCAACTTCTCAGACCGGACCAAAGCGACATAGGGCACATTACCTCCCCGTAGGCCAAACTAAAGACGTCAATAATCTTGTACACCCTCATTTATCAATTTTTACTTTATTTTAAACAACTTTTAAATTTTAATTCATTAATTTCAATATTACATAAAAAAAATCATATTATATTTTAATTACTCGAATCGTATTTTCTAAACTTATTTGTGTGTTTACTTTAAATTTATCCTTCCTATGTACTCCTCTTATATATTTTTTGTAGTTTTATAATATTATATCAGTGTGTCACCACTACTCCCCTTTATCTTTATTTTTATTCTAGTAACTAATTTGTGCCCCAAATTATTTACCATTTAATAGGTTTGCTAACTTTTCTCTCATTTATTGTAAATAGACTTACAGTTTACCTAGTTTTGTGGTGTTGGACTTTGTTTTTTTTTTACTTACAGATGTGGATAAAACATTTCACTATTAATCGATAATATCATTTTTATATTAATGCCTTCAACTACCAACCAACCCTTTATATATTATTACCTTTAATATTTTTATTTTTAGACTTAGCATTTTACAACTTCAACTATTTTAGGCACCATTTTTAAAAAAAAAACCTACAACTAACAATATTTATAATATTTCTTAAACAGGTAAAACATTTATCATTTTTATTTTTCTTAATAGATTTTCAAAATGTTATTTTTTGACGCTTCCCTTACAACCTCTTAACTCTATCCCATGAACCTTTCCTCCCAACCTTTTACATCCATCAAGAGTTTATTGTTCGTCAGCCATTTTCTTTTTTTTTTTTTATTGATTAAACTAACTAGAAGACCCTTCCTCGCTGTACATTTCCCCACAGTGAGCTCAGGAAACCCTGTTAGATTTTTATTTTTTTTTTCCTCTCATCGTCCGGCTCATCATTTTTTTTCATTTTTCAACTTTTTCTTTTCACCACACAAGCCGGACACAATCAAAATTGACAGCAATGAATCTCTTACACCCACCTCTCCTTTTCCACATCCTTCAAACCTCCAACTACCTTCCAAGGGATTCCAGTTCGCCGAACATTTTTGTTTTTTTTCATTGATTAATCCGACTGGAACAATCCTTCCTCGTTATATCCATTCCCCATAATGAGTTCAGGATATCCAGCGCGATGTTTTTATTTTTTTTTCTCATCGCCCGACTCATCATATCAATTCACCATTTTTTCAACTTTTCATTTTTTTTTTCTCATAATTCAACCGGGCACAATCATTATGGACAACAGGGATCCCTCTTACCCCTCTTACCTCTACCTCTCCCTTTTACCCCATCACTCTTCCCACTTCTTTTCACTATCTGAGCTAATGATGCAGGCGGAGTATCTTGGGCCTTCTGTTAATGAAAACAATGCCTCAATTAAACAAGTTCGCATTGCATTGCAGAATGCTTGGGATTCTACCTTGCAGAAACATGCTCAGATACCCCCTTTCCCTTTTTCAACCTTAGCGTCACATTATATGTTCCATCAATAAACTAACTTTTTCTCCGCTCATCTTTAATACAATACGATATTATTTTCCTTGTACGATTCATTTTACCATATTTACCATGTTGTATTATATACTTTCTCCTAATCTTTTATCATTCATTTTGTGCGTTTTTATTTTTGTAACCTTGATTTTTTTTTTCTCATTGATACACCCCCATTACAACATCTTTCTCTTTTTAACTTGTAACTTTATAATAATTTTAACTAATTTGTATACAAATTATTTCTTTTATTTTTTATAATAGGTTTGTTAGGTCATCATTCATTACATGTCATTCCCCCAACCAAACCTTCATCACCGGGGGCACATTCTGTAGTATATTTTGAGTTATATGGTTCACAACCTTCTTCTGATATTTATTATATAACCCCTTATCTATATATAAAGATATGTATCGAACAATAGAAGTGACAAATAAACAAAGAGGGAGGTAGACCAGAGACGACAAAGGCCAGACGAAAAACAACCTGGCGCCATAAAATGACGTGATTACAGTAGCCAATCAGGAATCGCCACATATGCGGGCGTCCAGAGTTATATAAAGAGCCCAGAAATGGGACAAAGGGAGTTATTCAGGTAGTTGTTTTCAGAGCGACGCCGTGAGACGGTCGGCTAGGGCATCCGCGACAGTCTTCATCCGTGGTCTACCTCTTCCTCTTGAAGTTACCATCTAGACCTGCCTCTGTCTCTTGCTGTCCCAGTGCGGGAATCCCACATCACGCACCCACTACCACGACTGCCCAGCACATTCCACATCGGGTTTACTACATATATATATATCGTAATTTAAACAATGTGATATGTAAGTAATAAAATATGACGTCTTTTCTAGTCGTCTCAAAGTGACACCAGCTTGCCACCGGACACCCGGGGGATCCAGAGAGGGACAAAAAGGGCGTTGGTTCGGATGTGACAGTTAGTTAGGTTACAGTGGATATTTTCGGACAGAGGCCGGCTCAGTCTAGGGCCGTTTTCATCTCACGGCGGCCCTCGTGGCCACCGTTTTGGTTCCTCCCTGCCCCCGCGGATTCATGTAGGACGCCGAGCTTTTCTCAGTTAATCCTCAACTTTCCCCTGGTCCTGGTGCCACGTGAGACGTACTAGGAGAGCGTCTTTTGATCCCAAACTTTGTCCTTACTGTCCCGTGCGGACTTCCCACTCTGCACGCCTTGCCACTCAACCCCGACTGCTTCCAACTCACTTGTTGGCTTACCCGGGTTTACGACATGTATATATAACATTATTTACATATTTTAGATGGGAAACGAAACAGCGTTATATATCTTATGTTTATTAAGTGTACATATACATTTACTTAGTCAGGTATTTAATTTTCCCGCATTGGACACTTTTTTTTTTCGATTTAAAAAAAATGCTCCAATGGCCCCCGATTCTTGTAAAAGTCCAACCCCACCAGCGAGTGCAAGTAACAAAACAGGGCTCTGGTACATTTTTAAGTGCAAAAGTCGAACTGCTTTTCACATGTGTAGACATGTGGTGAACTTATAGTAAAAGCAGTCGCCTACTTCTATCCACCATGATTATCATGGGCACATGTACTAGGGATAAGCAGTAAAAAAAGCGAATTTCCAATATACAGTTAAACCTGACTATAGCGCCCCCTCTTGGGACTTACCAAAATAGGGTGCTATAGAGTTGGGGTGCTATAGACAGGTCACTTTTAATGTAAATCGCATCGTACTATGTATTTAAAATCAGGCGCTATAGAGAGGGGGTGCTATAGACAGGCCACTTTTAATGTAAATCACATCGTACTACGTATTTAAAATCAGGTGCTATAGAGAGGGGGTACTATAGACAGGTCACTTTTAATGTAAATTGCATCATACTACGTATTTAAAATCAAGCGCTATAGAGAGGGAGGCGCTATTTAGAGGTGGCGCTATAGACAGGTTTAACTGTATATATATATTTTTAAAACTTTACAGTTTAATATTTTCGAGGCTGAAATTATTAAAGCTAAATATTTTTCTTTAAAAATACAAATACAATTTTTGGTATCTGGATTTTGTTGCTCGGGGCCATTTTGTGTGTGTGTAGTTGAGTCTGTTGGTTTTATATATTCTACCGGTTTTTGTTGTTGTTGTTGCCAGGCTTATTTATAAATATTCACTGAATATTTTTCTTTAAACAAAATCAATTTCTAATAAATAATGTATTTTCTCTCTCACTCTAGAAAACAATAAAAATATTTTGTAGAAAGTTTAATTTTTACTTTTGTGTTAAAATAAAAGACTCAAAATGATATTTGGGGAAGAGTGATTGCTCGAAGCATATTATATATTTATAATTATATGTAATTCTACTGTCCTCAAAGTTTATGTCCATAGTTATTCTAAAATACCTATTCCAAGAGTCTACCAACAGTATCACTATAAAAGGAAGTTCCAAAAATGCAATATAACAGCGGTATGGTAGATTAAACTGGCGAAACCGCTGGGAGGGTTCACGACTGATGAGCCAGGCCCTCCCATTAATTTTTCCATTGCAGTAAGGACAGTATAAATGGTTAAATTTCAAAAAGAATCTTACGCCTTTAAAATAGTTTCGAATTTTGATAACAGATAGCGCGCTAGTGCATCATGTTAAAATATGTTCAGGGTAGCCTAGTGGACATGGCATCTGCCCAGTAAACGGAAAACTGTGAATTCGATTCCCATCCCTGGACACTTTTATTTTTCCATTTATCATTACTCTTCACAATTCATTCTTTCATACTTCATCCCTAAGGTTAGAAATAATCGTTATTTCTCCTTAAAATAAATTTCGATTTTTCGTTTAAAAGAAACACATGCGGGATAATTTTCAAATGTCGTTTTACAGAACTTTTTATCTAAAGAAACAAAGGTCGCCTCTCCCGTCAAAATAGACGTCAAAACCAGACGCCATCTATTGACCGTCGCCGCAAACTAGCGGCCTCGGGTCGGTGACAAATCCACAAAGCCAACAAAGTTTTGGCGTCTATTTTGACGGGAGAGGCAATCTTTGTCTCTTTAGAACAATATCCTCCCGGCAAAATTTCCATCTAGATCTTTTTATCTAATCTTAATATCCAGAATTTACCAAGATATTGAGTATGTTTTTCTCGGCTGTATTTTTACCCGAGTGTGATATAGAACGTGACAATTGACCAATAAAAAACAGTTTATTGAAATCTAGTCAATAGTAGGGAGAGAGGTTACAGGTTAAAATAGGGAGAAATATATACAACAGACGGAGGGACGTCTGGATTTCATCAGGAGCTTAAAGCCGCCTTGAGTTCAGAAAGGCCGTTGTGAGTTATGGAATCCGTGTCCCCAGCATACTCGATGACTGCGTTAAGGAATTTGACAAGAATGATCTTATAGATGGAAATTTTGCCGGGAGGAAATTGATATAAAGAGACAAGGGTCGCCTCTCCCGTCAAAATAGACGTCTAAAACCAGACGCCATCTAATGACCGTCGCCGCAACTAGTGGCCTCGGGTCGGTAACAAAGCCACAACACCAGCTTTGGCAAACTGAAAAGCGTCCATCTAGAGACCATGGTTTCGGGTTAATGGTCCTCGTCAGTCTAGGGCAGACTTTATTCCATGAGATCCACACGGGATCTAATGGAATCTTGACAATCTGCCAAAGAGGTGTTTAGCTGGCAATTGCCGGCAATTTGTCACCGACCCGATGCCGCTAGTTGCGGTTACGGTCAATAGATGGCGTCTGGTTTTAGACGTCTATTTTGACGGGAGAGGCGACCCTTGTCTCTTTATAAGAATGATCTTGTGTTCAGGCGAGAGTCTCGCGAGGAAACGCTCCCTAAGATTGGGGTACAGGATTGCAAGCATGGCATTGTCTATGACCATCCCTCGCTTATATAGAACGTGGAGCTCCTGGATCCCTTGTTAGTTGGAAGTCTTGGTTTAGAAAGAAGATATATCAATACCCTGAGGAGAATAATAGCGAGTGACTGAAACAATATTGGGAATTAAATATATAATTGGTTAATGTATCTATAATTTTTCCTAATTTTAAATGGGTAAATTTATTTTTGAGCTAACTTGTTTTTATAAAAAAATGTGCGTACATGAGTCTGTAAAGATAAAAAAAAATGTTTTATTTAACAGATCAAGGTACGCCCTTTTTTATATGAATATATTGCCACATGTCTTCTTCTTTCTTATCTCCACTCAATCATATTAAGGTATCAAGCTTGTAAAGCTTGTTGATGGTGTCTGCTGGGGAAGAGTAGAGCTCATCAATGGATGAGTCAATACAGTAAGTCAAGTTAATACAGTAGTCAATCATGATATTTCCATGTGGAAAATTAGGAAAGACAAACTTCAAGATGGCACAGCAATTTATTTAGAGGGCAAATATCAATTATAAATAATAAAAAAGATAAGAAATGAGAGAAGTTTACAGAGTAGCAAAATATAAACATCAAAAATGATACTCTGTTAATAAAATAACAAATATATTTTTTCTCTCAATACACCCATACCTCCCTTCGCGTCGGGGTTACGTTCCAAAAAAAAAACACGACGCAAATTGAAACGACGCAAAGTGAAAATATGTGAAGGCGCAATCAAAAACAAAGGTGTTGCCATATTTTAGGAAAGAAAATTAAAAAAAAAAATTAAAGACTCGAATCCAAAACAACGCAACTTCGAAAATCTAACGACGCACAGTGAAAATCAGTAAAAATTAAGCAGCTTCGAAAAAACGCAAAACGAAACGTCGCAAAGCGAGGTATTGGTGTAGATATTACGTATTTTAAAAAAATATATAAATAATGTGTATATAAAAATTGTATTTATTATTAAGTTGTTAACGTGATAATCCTGTTGAAGGATTGACAAGTCCGAAAACTTGAAAATAAAAAGTTTCACAAGAAACTTAACCCTGGAAGCTTCATTTATGTTATAATATTATAAATACTTTGGTACTCTATTTGATGAATCGCTTTTTGACTCAAATTGTTTTGTTCAGAAAAATAAAAGGCACTGATACATATAGATAACAAACAAAATGGCTTCTGAAGATGTGTTTCTTGCATGATTATATATTCTTCTTAAACTTTCTCGGGTTTTTTTCTACAGAAGTATGAGTATATTATTTTTTTTTGTTGTTGTTTTTTTTTTAGTTTTTTGTGTAACTTTTTATTTTCAAACTTTCTGACGTGTCAGTCCTTCAACAGGATTATCACGTTAACAACTTAATAATAAATACAATTTTTATATACACATTATTATATACATATTATAAATACTTATTATATATTGAGAGAAAAATATATTACATAATTTCAGTTTGAAAAACATTTTTTTTATTATATTGTTGCATTGTCCTGGGGCTTCATGTCAATGTTAGATTGTTCCATATCAATATTATAAATGAGACCAGTAATCATAGAGTAATCATAGAACAAAGTTATTTTATAGATGGAAAATTTGCCGGGAGGAAATTAATCCATAGAAGCAAAGGGCGCCTCTCCCGTCAAAATGAACGTCAAAAACTGACGCCATCTATTGACCGTCGCCGCAACTAGCGGCCTCGGGTCGGTGACAAAGCCACAACACCAGCTTTGGCAAATTGAGAAGCGTCCACCTAGAGACCATGGTTTCGGGCTAATGGCCCTCGTCAGTCTAGGGCGGACTTTATTCCATGAGATCCACACGGGATCTAATGGAATCTTCACAATCTATCAAAGAGGTGTTTTGCTGGCAAGGTGGCTGGGCCAAATCTATGGCTAGAATATAGATGGAAAATTTGCCGGGAGGAAATTAATCCATAGAAGCAAAGGGCGCCTCTCCCGTCAAAATGAACGTCAAAAACTGACGCCACCTATTGACCGTCGCCGCAACTAGCGGCCTCGGGTCGGTGACAAAGCTTTGCCAAAGCTGGTGTTGTGGCTTTGTCACCGACCCGAGGCCGCTAGTTGCGGCGACGGTCAATAGATGGCGTCAGTTTTTGACGTTCATTTTGACGGGAGAGGCGCCCTTTGCTTCTATGGAAAGTTATTTTAATAAAGAAAGTATTTACAATTATTTTCTTTCTTCAATAAAACTGAGAGATAATGTAAACATAAATATTTACAAATTAAAATGCTGACGTCACGTAACTGATGATGATAAACTGAGTAGACCATCACAGAATATTCTGTGACAATATACTCCTGGAGTAGGAATTATAAAACCAGAAAGCTTTAGAAGAAAATATATAATAAAGCAAGAAATTCATACTCGAGATACAGGTCATGATAATCATGGTGGGGTAGGTGGAAGAATATTCTAAACCGTTGATTTTTGACCGCTACGACCCGGGTTCGTTTCCCGCATTGGGCACACTTTTTTTATTTTAAAAAATGCTCCAATAGGTCCCGATTTTTTCAAAAGTCCAACCCCACCAGCGAGTTCAAGTAACCAAACAAGGTTCTGGCACATTTGTAAGTGCAAAATCGAACTGATGTTCACATATGTAGACATGTGGTGCGCTTACAGTTAAAGCAGTCGCCTTCTTCTACCCACCATGATTATCATGGCCTGTACCACGTGTACTAGGGATAAGCAAAAAACAATGGTAGTTAGTTAGCGACTGCTTCTACTGCAAGTGCATTACATATCTACACATGTAGAAAGCAGTTTGTCTTTTGCACTTACAAGTGTGCTAGAGCCCCTTTTGGTTACTTACACTTAATAATGTGATAACACTTTTGCAAAAAAACGGAGGCTATTGAAGCAATTTTTTCTTGAGAAAAAAAAAGCCCAATGCGGGATTCGATCCCAAGTCGCGGCTGTCGAAATTCGACGATATATACCACTCATCCACTAACCAGTAGTAGTAAGTGTTATATATAAAACTTGTTATTATTATCTTCATTATAGGAGTTTTCGTGTGTGTCCCCATCTAAGCAATCAAAAGGACAATAATTTTGCTTCTTTTATACATATAGACATATTTCTCAATGTAATTTTTCAATCTCATTATAACGATCTATATATATATATATATATATATGGTAATTTAAAACAACAACCCCATACTGTGTAGATAACTTATAACAAGATTGCCATGTTGTATATAGAAACACATCTATAAATAATTATGCGCATGATTAATCTGTGTCTTTACATCACCTATGTAATGTAATTTGTACAAAGTGGATAAATAAATAAAATCTGTAATAGATTTAATAGTTGAGCTAAAGCAGAGATCGAGCATAGAATTGCCAAAACAACAGAGTCTAAAGATGGGAGTCATAAATCAGGTAGATTCACAGTTCCCACGACAGGCCACCCACACTGTCACATGTGGTGGAATGCAGAGACCCCTCTCACACCTGGACAGGTAAAGGCGCCCTTTCTCAAACGCCCCTGTCACATAAGGTCACCCCGTCTTTAACCTATAAATCATCACCTTACAGGGACTTGACAGTTCAGACAGTTCAGTCAGTTGAGTTTAGTTCACCCTTAGCGTCAGCTCACGTCGGTCGTACCTTATGTCGATCTCAACTATCATGTAGACGAGTAAGAAACTTCTATGTCTCCATCTTTTCGCTCCTAGCTCAGCTTTTATCTGTTAACGGAACTTTCTTAGTGCAATTGTGTCTTCGTTTTTTGTGTATGGATATCCCCAGCTTTCCACTCTGCCTCGACAACGACTGCCTGTATTTTGTGAGAACTTTTAAAGGTCTTCCAAGGTGCAGAGAGGTACTGGAAAACTCTACATCCTGACTGTTCCTCTTGGTCAACACAGTACAACAAGAGCTACCAGAACTTCAACATTATTTCAGTAGTCGACAGGATCTCTACAAAAGCTACTGGAATTCTCTCTCATCTCATTACATGAGTCGACAGGATCTCATCACAGATAAGTCGACAGCAACTCATCATCACATGAATCATCATCACATTTAAGTCGACAGGATTCTACAAGTCGACAACAACCAAACATTCAACTTTTATTTCATATATATATATATATATATATATAGTGTAGAAACTATATAACAAAATTATAACAGTGATTCTAATTTTAAAACTTAAGGAGCAAACTGATAATAATGATAACTTATATCAGTTAGATTTATATATATATATATATATTTATATATATATATATATATATATATAGATTTATATATATATATAGATTTATATATATATATATATATATATATATTTATAATTAAAAAGACATATATTGGATCAAAATATCATTTATTTTACCAATATTTCAGTTGGCTGAACGCCAACCTTTTTCAATGTGTTATAACATATTAATGTGTTATATGTTATAATACCTTGATAAAGGTTGGCGTTTAGCCAACTGAAATATTAGTAAAATAAATGATATTTTGATCTAATATATGCATTTTAAATTAAATATTTATTTGTGGATTGCTTTATTTTCAATATATATATACTAGCCGAGTGACCCGGGCAACGCCCCGGGTTTACCCGAAGGACCCGCAGGTGAGAAACTATAGAAGAAAAATTTTAACAAATCAGAAAATGAAATTGCAAACAACAGAACTACACTACTTTAAGGACATGAGAGCACATGCACTGTATCACCATACGTGTACCATTTTCAAAGACCCTGCTTAGGATTAAAACTTCTCAGAAGCATAACAATAGTACCAACCTAGAGGTTAACTGGTGTGGATGCATTCCTCTGGGAGTGAGACTATTGAGAAATTCAGTAGGGAGTTATTTTGCTTCTCCGCATTCTAACACTCCAACTGTTAACACTGTGGAAACACTGACTCATGTTTGGTAAGCAATTTCAGGGAAGAAACTATAGACATTGGATTAAATAAATTATTAATTAAATTGCATTAAATAAAAATTATTAGATTTAAATAAATATTATTAGAGTGAAAAAAAAAGAATGAAATTAACAAATTAGAAAATAAAATTTCGAAAAATAAAACTATATTGCAGATAAGATAAGAGGACCTTATTAAAAAATACATAAACAAACTGTAATTCGACACTCAATAATTCGACACTTTCGATAATTCGACCATTTTAAAAATCAAATTTACAAGGTTGATTGTTGTTTAAATACAACTTTGCTTTTGCATGCATAAACACAGGCTCTTGTAGCAAGAACCCAAATATTATTTATAGTCATAGCAAAAGCCAACTTTAGTGAAAACTGATGCCTCTTCAGAATGAATGGAAGACTGAAATCTGAAGGAGCAGAAGATATGGGTCATCTTTACATGTATGCTATCCAATGTTCGCACACTTGAAAAAGCCACATATAAAGTTGTCCGTGCGTAAACATAGGCTCTTGTAGCCAAGGTTTGGCCTTGAGCCTTATTTATAGTCATAGCAAAAGCCAACCTTAGTGAAAACTAACGCCTCTCTAGAATGAAGCGAAGGTTGGTATCCGAAGGGGCCAAAGATATTTCAGACACTATACAGTGTGTTCAACTTTGGGCACTGTCAGTATATGTGCTTCAAGGACATGAGAGCACATGCGCTGAAACACCATACGTGTTCCATCGCAAAGATCCTAAAGGCATTGGTGAAAGTATAAATAAATATTTTGGAAATGAAAAAAAAATACATATATATATAAGAAAATAAATTGGAATAAAAATTTACAAACTATATTTCAGAGTGGATACATATTTGAAAGGAAAAAAAAAAGAAAATTGGAAACAACAAAACTATATTACAAATATGACATGAAAACTAACGCCTCTCTAGAATGAAGCGAAGGTTGGTATCCGAAGGGGCCAAAGATATTTCAGACACTATACAGTGTGTTCAACTTTGGGCACTGTCAGTATATGTGCTTCAAGGACATGAGAGCACATGCGCTGAAACACCATACGCGTTCCATCGCAAAGATCCTAAAGGCATTGGTGAAAGTATAAATGACCCATATCTTCTGCTCCTTCAGATTTCAGTCTTCCATTCATTCTGAAGAGGCATCAGTTTTCACTAAAGTTGGCTTTTGTTATGACTATAAATAATATTTGGGTTCTTGCTACAAGAGCCTGTGTTTATGCATGCAAAAGCAAAGTTGTATTTAAACAACAATCAACCTTGTAAATTTGATTTTTAAAATGGTCGAATTATCGAAAGTGTCGAATTATCGAAAGTGTCGAATTATCGAGTGTCGAATTACAGTTTGTTTATGTATTTTTTAATAAGGTCCTCTTATCTTATCTGCAATATAGTTGTATTTTTCGAAATTTTATTTTCTAATTTGTTAATTTCTTTCTTTTTTTTTCACTCTAATAATATTTATTTAAATCTAATAATTTTTATTTAATGCAATTTAATTAATAATTTATTTAATCCAATGTCTATAGTTTCTTCCCTGAAATTGCTTACCGAACATGAGTCAGTGTTTCCACAGTGTTAACAGTTGGAGTGTTAGAATGCGGAGAAGCAAAATAACTCCCTACTGAATTTCTCAATAGTCTCACTCCCAGAGGAATGCATCCACACCAGTTAACCTCTAGGTTGGTACTATTGTTATGCTTCTGAGAAGTTTTAATCCTAAGCAGGGTCTTTGAAAATGGTACACGTATGGTGATACAGTGCATGTGCTCTCATGTCCTTAAAGTAGTGTAGTTCTGTTGTTTGCAATTTCATTTTCTGATTTGTTAAAATTTTTCTTCTATAGTTTCTCACCTGCGGGTCCTTCGGGTAAACCCGGAGCGTTGCCCGGGTCACTCGGCTAGTATGTATATAAAAAAGCAAAGCCCAATTCTAAACCCAAATATTTTTTTTATGAGAAGAACATCAACATATTGCATGATTACGGCAGTCCATAGCTTCCCTGACAAAAATTCACCAAGAAAGTTAAATATTCCAAAATTTTTCTGTGTGTAAATTGCTAAATATGTAAAAAACATGTATACAAAAAAGCAAAGCCCAATTCCAAACCCAAATATTTTTTTTATGAGAAGAACATCAACATAATGCATGATTACGGCAGTCCATAGCTTCCCTGACAAAAATTCACCTAAAAAGTTAAATATTCCAAAAATATTTCTGTGTATATATTGCTAAATGTGTAAATAACATGTATATAAAAAAGCAAAGCTTAATTTTAAATTTCATTATCCTTTCCACAGGAAAAGCATCAAAATACTGCATAAGTACGGCACTTTTGCAGCCGCATGATTACGGCAGTCCATAGCTTCCCTGACAAAAATTCACCAAGAAAGTTAAATATTCCAAAATTTTTCTGTGTGTAAATTGCTAAATATGTAAAAAACATGTATACAAAAAAGCAAAGCCCAATTCCAAACCCAAATATTTTTTTTATGAGAAGAACATCAACATAATGCATGATTACGGCAGTCCATAGCTTCCCTGACAAAAATTCACCAAAAAAGTTAAATATTCCAAAAATATTTCTGTGTATATATTGCTAAATGTGTAAATAACATGATATAAAAAAGCAAAGCTTAATTTTAAATTTCATTATCCTTTCCACAGGAAAAGCATCAAAATACTGCATAAGTACGGCACTTTTGCAGCCGCATGATTACGGCAGTCCATAGCTTCCCTGACAAAAATTCACCAAGAAAGTTAAATATTCCAAAAATTTTCTGTGTGTAAATTGCTAAATATGTAAAAAACATGTATACAAAAAAGCAAAGCCCAATTCCAAACCCAAATATTTTTTTTATGAGAAGAACATCAACATAATGCATGATTACGGCAGTCCATAGCTTCCCTGCCAAAAATTCACCAAAAAAGTTAAATATTCCAAAAATATTTCTGTGTATATATTGCTAAATGTGTAAATAACATGTATATAAAAAAGCAAAGCTTAATTTTAAATTTCATTATCCTTTCCACAGGAAAAGCATCAAAATACTGCATAAGTACGGCACTTTTGCAGCCGCATGATTACGGCAGTCCATAGCTTCCCTGACAAAAATTCACCAAGAAAGTTAAATATTCTTAAATTTTTCTGTGTGTAAATTGCTAAATATGTAAAAAACATGTATACAAAAAAGCAAAGCCCAATTCCAAACCCAAATATTTTTTTTATGAGAAGAACATCAACATAATGCATGATTACAGCAGTCCATAGCTTCCCTGACAAAAATTCACCAAAAAAGTTAAATATTCCAAAAATATTTATGTGTATATATTGCTAAATGTGTAAATAACATGTATATAAAAAAGCAAAGCTTAATTTTAAATTTCATTATCCTTTCCACAGGAAAAGCATCAAAATACTGCATAAGTACGGCACTTTTGCAGCCGCATGATTACGGCAGTCCATAGCTTCCCTGACAAAAATTCACCAAGAAAGTTAAATATTCCAAAATTTTTCTGTGTGTAAATTGCTAAATATGTAAAAAACATGTATACAAAAAAGCAAAGCCCAATTCCAAACCCAAATATTTTTTTTATGAGAAGAACATCAACATAATGCATGATTACGGCAGTCCATAGCTTCCCTGACAAAAATTCACCAAAAAAGTTAAATATTCCAAAAATATTTCTGTGTATATATTGCTAAATGTGTAAATAACATGTATATAAAAAAGCAAAGCTTAATTTTAAATTTCATTATCCTTTCCACAGGAAAAGCATCAAAATACTGCATTAGTACGGCACTTTTGCAGCCGCATGATTACGGCAGTCCATAGCTTCCCTGACAAAAATTCACCAAGAAAGTTAAATATTCCTAAATTTTTCTGTGTGTAAATTGCTAAATATGTAAAAAACATGTATACAAAAAAGCAAAGCCCAATTCTAAACCCAAATATTTTTTTTATGAGAAGAACATCAACATAATGCATGATTACGGCAGTCCATAGCTTCCCTGACAAAAATTCACCAAAAAAGTTAAATATTCCAAAAATATTTCTGTGTATATATTGCTAAATGTGTAAATAACATGTATATAAAAAAGCAAAGCTTAATTTTAAATTTCATTATCCTTTTCACAGGAAAAGCATCAAAATACTGCATAAGTACGGCACTTTTGCAGCCCCCCTGACAAAAATTCACTAAAAGAGGTAAGTATTCAAAAAAATATTTTGGTATATATATTGCTAAATGTGTAACAAACATGCATATAAAAAAGCAAAGCTTAATTCTAAGTTCTAATATTTTTTTTATAAGAAAAGCTACAAAAGCAAATAGGGAGAAGTGAAGCCATTTAGCCATTTTCAAAATCTGATTGTGAAAGAGTAAAAAAATGAGTAAATAAGAGCAAATATAAAGAAAAAGTATTGCTAAATGTGTAATAAACATGTATATAAAAAAGCAAAGCTTAATTCTAAGTTTTAATATAAAGAAGAAATAAGACACAAAAATGGAGCTAAATTCAAATTAAAAACTATAACAAATTAATAAAAAAAAAATAACACCTAATCCAAATGCCACCATCATCAGACAAAAGAAAAAATGAGATTTTATTCTTTAGTTCATTTATTCTTCTGTCTGATGCTGTTGCTGAAACGTCACACACTATTAAATTATTTGGATTAGGTCTTATTAATGAGAAAAAAAAGATGCCAAAGAGAGATGAA
Organism: Cordylochernes scorpioides; assembly: GCA_030710605.1. Classification (NCBI taxonomy): domain Eukaryota; kingdom Metazoa; phylum Arthropoda; class Arachnida; order Pseudoscorpiones; family Chernetidae; genus Cordylochernes; species Cordylochernes scorpioides. Next base: position 93,451,367 of record CP092871.1, on the reverse strand, counting down.
AAGATGCCAAAAAAGATAACCAGATACAAAAATTGTGCTAAATTCAAATGAAAAACTAAAACAAACACTTATAAAAGATAATTATTATAGAATAAAAGTAATAATTCAATCTACAATTCGAAAAATTTATATATTTAAATGAAAAACTATAACAAAGTACTTACATAATCAAATGAATCAGAAATATATATTATTTCAAAACACATTTTTACGCATTTCAAAACAAATGAATTGATGATGATAAATGCAAAAAATCTACGATTGTAAAATAGATTAAATTAAAAAATAAAAATAACTGTTAACATTAGGAAAATAAAAACAGGCCTATCATACGAAGAAAAAAATAACGAAAATTTTGGTATATAGATTGTTATGTGTAGTTCAGAATCTTCGGAGGAGATAGCTCAGGACTTTACAATGGAAAACTCTGTTACGGTATTATCTATATAGATTAGATAATAAAAATGCATATATTATAAATCTTTTATTAAATCCAATATATGCCTTTTTATTATATAATTAATTAAATATGGATTGCTCTATTTTCAAAACAAATATATATTTATATATACGAAATTATGCGATTTTATTATTCATTAAATACAGGGTGATCCAAAAGTCCCGCACAACTTTAAAAATTAATAACTCCCCGAATATTTGCGCTAGAGCAATGTGGTAAACACCATTGTGTTCAGGATGCAATGGGAATTTTTATGGCAAATAATGAAAAATTCGAAATTGATTTTAGTTACAATTATATTCGCCAGATGGCGCTCTATCAGAATCAGAGATTCACCGGCCAAATTGTTTGATAAATTGAAAAATATAACTGATCGACACGTATTTTTCCTTTTTGAATTCCAGGAAAGAACCCTAATAATATCAAATAACAAATTAATAAAACACCACTTCGCCAAAAGTATGAAGAATTGGTTAACGATTTTCAAATACAATCAGAGATATGTAAAATAGGTAAATGCAAATTAAAACATGTAGCAAAAAGAAAATTGATATTCAAGATAAGGTTTGTTTCCGAAGATAATAAATTTCTAATATTTTAAATTCAACTCTCACTCAGTATCGATTATGTTTATTTTAATTCATTTGAAAAATATGTATCTAGCTCTGATAATTTATTTTACTCTGGAATGCCGTTGTTGGTTTTGTCGTGTCCAATAAATAGCCTCAGATGTCTCCATGCATTTCTATCACAGCAGCAGCAATGTCCACTATCTTGGATGTATAAAGCTGCTGCTCTGGGTCTGTGTCAATTTTCTGCAAGGCTGCGGGCATGTGAATATGTGGGTAGGTGTTAGTTCCACACCAGGATAGTTGTTGCATGTTCTATAGGTTCTTGTGCCATCTGGATGTATTTTCATTCCTTTATAATGTTTTGTTCTAAGTCTTGTTATAGTTTTTGTCAGTTTTCTCTCAGAGTTTATTTCACATATTTGATCTTTTCTTATTTTTTGTTTAATTATCTTGTATTTTGCCAAAGCATCAGCGTCAAATACTGACATTTGTTCTTTATTTTGGCTCAGCTTTCTGGCTTCCTTTGCCAAATCAACTGCCATTTAATTACCTCGATCTCAACACGGGCAGGAATCCATTGTAGAATGCAGTTATTCTCCAATGATTCCAGTTGGGTAAGTAACGAGTGTATTTTCTGTGTGATTCTAGTATTGCCCTTCTGAATTGCTTCTAGAGCGGATATGGAGTCGCTGTATATTAAAATTCCTTCTGCTTGATGCAGGGATGGTTGGTTAAGGCATAAATCAAGAGCTTTCCAGATAGCTGTCAGTTCACAAGTGAAGTTTGACGAAATCTGTCCTGCTCCTTCTTTGATTTTGATGTTTGTTCCATCTTGCAGTATTATGTTAATTCCGGCCCCTCCATTACTCAGGGTAAGGTCTGAAGTTCCATCTGTATATGCTGTTAAAGGGCGTGGCCTAGCATTTTTAATAAAGGATTTGTACTATGAGGACATAGCCGTTAATATTACAAACACATTAGACCTCGAAGCCCAAGGTATCAAAGTCTACCTCAATCAAAACAAAGCCATCAACAAATACAATATGTATCACCCTCCAAACAATACATCTATTGACGATGGAACAATGGCTCAATTTCTTACAGACAACACTATTATTGTAGGTGACCTTAATGCCAAACATCAACTATGGGGATGTCCCACGCCAAACCCAAGAGGCAAAATACTATCAAACATATTTGACGACAATGCCTTCATGTGCTTAAATGATGGGAATCCTACCCATCATTCCTACAAGCTATAATACTGCACAAGCCCTTGATATAAGTTTTTACTATCCTGACATTTTCCACAAATGCAAATAGCAAATATTAAAAAGTTTTGGAAGTGATCATTAGCCTAATTTGATAGAAATTAGCACCAAGAGACCAAAACTAGCTCAATTAAGAATATTCTGGAATTTCAAAAAGGCTAATATGATATCTTTCGGAAACACCATTATTAAAGCAGCCAAAGTTTCAATACCAAGAGGTAATATTAAGAAATGAATTCCAAATTATAAACACCAGGCAAAAAATATTCAAACACTTATAACTAAAAGAAATGAACTACAAAAAAGTGCACCCAAAACCAAACAAATAGTATAACTGAACTGAACATTGTGATTGCAAAAATAAAAAGATTATACGTAAATGTGAAAAGGAAAAAATGGAAACAAACTTGTGAAAACCTGAACCCAAGAAACCCAAATACAAAACTTTGGAATTTGGCAAAACAAATTGACAGAGCCCAGCCAAAAACTGAAAACACAAATATGATTAAGAATACAGATAGTACACCAGCAACTAATGACAAAATTGCTGCCAATCTTTTAGGTAATTCATATCAAATAAGTAGTAAAATCAAGGTTGAAAAAAGGCCCGAAAGATTATTCATGACTGTAAAATGTCACCAGCACTCATAATATTTTCCATGAAAAAAATTAATATGAAAAAGCTAGCTTATGCATTAGAAAACACTGACCTAAACAAGACTCCTGGGCCAGATGGAATCCATGGCCGAATGATATCAAACTTGGGCAAAATTGGCAAAGAAAGACTTCTTAATATTTTCAATAACTCCTGGAAAACTGGAAAATTGCCTCAAGACTGTAAAAATGCAACAATAATTCCCATTAAAAAACTTGACAAATCTGCTGATGACCCAAAAAACTATCGACCTATCTCCCTAGCAAATATTTGCTGCAAATTAATGGAAAAAATTATACTCAGACGACTCACCTACCACCCCGACACAAGAAATCTCTTACCAGAAGAACAATATGGATTTAGGAAAGGACATGGGACAATAGACCAACTCTTATTTTTCACACAAAAGGTAAAAGATTCACAAAACAAAAAAAAACAACTAACCACACCGTAGCTGCTTTTTAGACCTTACACAAGCTTTTGATAAGTATGGAAAAACAAGTTAATTACAAAATTATACAAACATTTCAAAATTGATGGAAAAGCTATCACTTGGATAAATAATTCCCTTAGAAATATATAAATCAGGGTCAAATATAATGGGATTCTATCTAAAACCTTCAAAGTGTACCAAGGATTACCACAAGGATCAATCCTTAGCCCAACTCTCTTCACCCTATTTATTGCAGGCATAGAAGAAAAATTTTCAAATAAAACCAATATTGGACTTTTCGCTGATGACATTATTCTATGGAGCAGTAACACTAACTGGAAAAAAGCTGAAAGAGATTTGAACAAGACTCTTCTCCACCTAGAAAAATTTGCTAATAAAATTAAATTAGAATTTAACCCCCAAAAATCTGAAACCTGTCTTTTTACTACCGATAAGAAACTATACAAAATAAGACCAAATATTATTCTGAAAGAACAACAATTACAATATAATAAACATCCTAAATATCTCGGCTACACCCTGGATCCAGAAATTAAAACCAGTAAGCATATTGAAGGAGTTGTTTGAAAATGAAGAGACCGACTAAAAATCTTGAAATATATTTCAGGAAGAGTGGGGAGCTGAAGCAACAACACTAAAATGAACTTACACATCTCTAATGACACCTATCTTGGAATATGGATATCAAATCTATGGTACAGCATCTGAAACAAATCTAAAATCACTGGAAAAGATACAACTAAGTGCAGCCAGAAATATTACAGGTCTTCGAAAAACCTGCCCTAATAATATTGTACTTTACGAGGCAGACATTATGCCCTTGAAGGATAGAATAAGCTACAATCTGCCAAAATATATAAACAAAATCAAGAGTTATGAAAACAAACACAGAACTTTCAATTACATACTTAATTGGGAACCCAATATAAGATTCAAAAAAGAAGGCCCTCTCCACCTGGCCAAAAGAAATGGATTTTTAAAATATAAAGTGGAAAAATATTATTTAGCTGAAAAAATATCTCCATGCGAACCATTAACAAAATGTTATTTTTAATGCCACTTTAAATGAACCCACCAACAGACAATTACAAAATCCAGACTACTTAAAACAATTATCATTAGAAATAATTAATAAAATTCCTGATAAATGCAATAACTATCTATACCGATGGTAGCAGAGACGAGTTGGGACACACTGGCAGTGGCTGTCTCATCAAAACCACAAATGGCATTGAAAAAATAAACAGAAGAAACCCAGAATTTGCTCAGTCTTCAGATCAGAACTTATAGCCATCTATGAAGTCTTAAAATCCATCAGAAACATTAAACATCACGATATATGGATTCTAACTGATAGTAGAAGTGTCATACAATACTTGAGTCACACAGGGGATCTTAGAGACAAAGTAAGCAGGAACATAATTGGTTATCTCCAAAAACTCTCAATACCTCAAAAATTCACCTTCAATGGATACCCTTACATGTTAGCATTGAAGGCAATGAAGCTGCTGATGCGCTAGCGAAAAAGGCACAAAAGAACCCTTGCTACAGAAAAATAAACTTACTTTTAAAGAAATAGAAACAGTAGCCAAAATAAACAAGAACTGGAGGATCCCACCTAAGCACAGTTGGTATACCGTAGAAGCAGATGGCCACCCAGACCTTTAGGTCCACAATCCGGCATGCGAAGCATGCCCTTCGCTGCTATTCTTTTCAACTCATAAGCCAAGTAACGGTATCCAAGCTAGTGCTTGGACATTGTACCTGGAAACACCACCTCCCAGACAACGTGTCTGGAAGGATTTCTATACCGGTGGCCTTTAATCATAGCAAAATAGGAAACTATCTACTGTGTCCAGCAGGGACCGCGGGGAGGCAGCCCCCGGTCGACTCTGTTCACTCACAGCTGAGGAAAAGCTCAGCTGCCACGTCGTGGGCTTTCTCAAGAAGCTTGCTGTGATTTCTCAGCAGCTTACTCTCGATCGCGCCCCTCGCCCTCCTTCTCTCTTCCTGCACACCCACTACCCTTGGACAATCCAAGACGTAGTGGCGTGCATTCATATCCCTTTCTCCATAGACGCAATCAGGGTTTCTCTTAATTTTAAATCTGTGGAGACTTGGGGAAGAGCCCATGTCCCGAACTACCCTAATGAGTTTGTGGGACATTACCTTACAGAGGTACTTGGGTGTTGTTACCTCATTGAATACCTCTCTCCACTTCACACTGTTTCTCCATCTGTCCAACCATAAGTCCTGGACGTGCCCCCTGATCCTCCTATAAACTTCTTTCTTGGTCACTGGGGTCCTCAGTGATCTACCTCTAAAGCATCCTGCCTTAGCGATCCTGTCTGCGAACCTATTACCTTCGATGAGGCTGTGTCTCCTAAACCAAGGGAGCTCCGGAGCCCGCGTCATCATCTCCAGCTCCTGGATTATTTGATGCGCGAGTTGCCCTTTCTCCAGATTGATGGCGACGAGGGCCGACATACAATCTGAATAGAGGCGGTCCGGGCTGAAGTTCTTCTCCGCACACACTCTGAGGGCTACCCTGATCGCAACCAGCTCGGCTGAAAAGACCAATTCGTCCACTCTGAGTGTTAAACTTTCTTGGAAGATCAGCTCTCCATTAGTGAATATCACTACCCCAGCTCCAGTATTGGTTCCAGACTTACTACCATCAGTGAAAACCTCCGTGTCAATCCCTGTCGGCCCTCCAGGACTCCAATTCCACTTTGGCAACCACTGCGGAGGCTTCCTTGGGTCCCTCTTCCATTCCAGGGCACTCGCTTTAAGTCCCAGGGCATCTTCCCTGTTCTCCCAGATCTTCTGTCTGATGGTCTCCTCCTCTAGTTTCAATCCCAGGGGAATAAGCCCAGCGAGGACCAAAAAAGCCTCACTGCTGGTAGTGCGATATCCCCCTGTGATTCTGAGTGCCGCTGTCCTCTGCACGCTCTCTAGAGTTTTTGCCACCTTCTGATCCATGTTATAGCAGGATTGGCTCGACACAGGAGAGGCAGAGGTTCCTAAAAATAGTACCCTCCTTCTCCCCCCCCCTATTGAGAGCCAACCAGGACAGGCCTGCACAACGCCTCCCTGCCTCTCGTCACCATCTCCTCCGCCTGGTATTGCCAACCCATCTTGTAATCAATGACCACCCCCAGGATGGTCATCCTATTGACCAACGCTACCCTCCGTCCTTTCATCCGGATAGCCGGCTTGTGCTCTCATTTGATCCCTTTCCTTTTAGTTCTTATGTCCCTAGGCTTAAAGCTGAGGGCTTTAGTTTTGGAGACATTGAACTAAAGGCCAGAGTCATGGGCCCAGTTCGAGAGGATTTGGAGAGAAGCTTCAACACACTTCTCAGCCTTCGCTCTCGAAGCAGCCTCAATGATGAGGAACTGGTCGTCAGCATAGAGAACCAGCCAGGCTCCCTCAGGTAGCTCCTCCTGGAAAACGGTGTTTACCAGGATATTCCACATAATAGGTCCGCAGCAAGAGCCCTGGGGGCAACCCCTAGCACAGTTTCTTTCCAACTTCCGCCCACCAAAACTGAAGCTAATCCGTCTATCCCTCAGGAAGTCACGAACCAAGCTGCACAAATTATCAGGACAACCCATGTCTATCTAATTTCATCAGCTTTTTCCAGCTCATGGAGTTGAACGCGCCATCAATGTCCAGGGCCACGAGAAGAACCCAAGCACCCTTATTTAAGCCCATCTCAACCCCCTCTAACACCTCGTTCAGAGCCGTGGTTGTGGAGTTCCCTTCCCTAAAACCATGTTGGAAAGAGGAAAGGAGCTCATTACTCTCTAGCCAGTGCTTCAGTCGCTGAGCTAGTAGGCTATCCAGGACCATACCTAGACACACTAGTAAAGAAAGCGGACGATAATCATTAGGAGAATTACCCTTTCTACCAGACTTTTCGAGAAGCACTACTCGGGCAACCTTCCATGCCTCAGGAAAAGTACCAGTGTCCAGGCACCTATTGAAAAACCTGGCAAGAAGTGATGGTTGCATTCTTAACAGGGCTTTCACGACCGTGTTATCGATCCCTTCGGGACCAGGAGATTTCCTTTTCCCGAACTTAAAAGCCGCCAGTTTCACCTCATTCTCAGAAAAGGGCGGATCCACCAAACCACAAGTGGTCAGAGAGATCTCGTCCTCTGGTTCCTCGTTTCCGAAGTGCCGATCCAAGTTGTTTTTATTTTATCTTCTGCTTTCGAGCGAGTAGGTCTAGAACACATTCTCTCTGAATTTTCTCATTGTTGGTGGATAAAACAGCACCAGTGATTATTTTGGCCGCTTTTGCTTGAACACTGTCTAGTCTTACTTTTAGTGATGAGCTTGAGGGAGCCCAGACCGGTGTTGCATATTCCATTATCGGCCTTATTAAGGTGATATATGTTGTTCTGAGAATTCTGGGTTTTTCTCCCCAATTTGTTCCACATAGCCATCTCAGAATGTTTAGTTTTCTGGTAGCTCTATTTGAGGTGCTAATTATGTGTTTTGAAAATTCCAATTCCTCATCAATGACAGTTAAAATAATTTTAATGACATCTTGTCAATACATACAAAGTGCACAGTCTGCACTATTAAAAAAAAGGATAATATGCATTATATACATGTGATATCTTGGGACCTCTGGGACCAGTGTTACCTGATGCTAGACGAACCTCGATGTCAACTCTACCGTGCAGTCGTGGTGGAAGGCGACACAGCTGGGCCAAAGGTGAAATAAGCAAATAGAGATTCCACTTAGAAGCGTCTGAACGTCAAGAAGGAATGGGACGAGGAGATTTCTGGCAGGAAAGGGTTTACCTTTTATCGGAGCGTCCGGTGGACAGGGACTGGAACGAAGACTAACTAAGGACTGACTAACTGAGGATCGGGGCCTCCTTTTATAGCTGAGCTGGGTCCGAACAGGTCACTTCTCTTTTCTGACGTAAACAGGGGGGGGGGGGAAGTTTTATTATCCAGGAGGGCCACGACTTCGTAAAAGCTGGACTGGGTTTGCTAGGCCTTCTCTCCTATTTTCACCTAAGCCTGATTAGTTTTAACCTTAATTTTCTCCTGTTAGTCTCCATTCCTTCTATCTGTACAGTTGCTATACTTTATTAGATTCTTACGCGGTACAGATTGATGTTAGTTGAGGCTTTTTATTTGCAGTAAATAAGAAGTTATATACATTTACGTGGTGGAACATGTGGTAGTAGATATCTGGACTATTCACAACAATTCCATGGTCTTAAATCATCACATACACTATGTACAATAAATATGGCGCCTCTGCCAGCGCTGCAGAGTTTTGTGGAGAATCGCCAGTGGGTCTCCAGCGACACCACGCATTTTGCGATCTACGATGAATACCTAGATCGCGTACTTCGCCGCTTAGGAGATGGTGATGGAGCGGTCCTCGAGACCAACTGGAAAGATCCAGGACTGCAGTATCACACGTTCTTTCTTCCTTGGAAAATTCTCCATTGACCCAAACCTTTAACCTTCTTCCCCTTAAGAAGTCTGCAATCCAGGTTAAGGTTTCTCCTCTTACTCCGATGTTGTGCAGCTATTCACGTAATTTCTCTGTCCACACTCGATCAAAAGCTGAGGTTATATCAAGGAATATAGCCGTGGTCTTCTTTGGCGGTTTTTCCTGGAAAGAATCTATTATTGATTGACAGAAGTAGAACAGTTGATCAGTCGTACAGTGCTGGGATCTATAGGCAGTTTGGTAGAAGTTTATTTTATTATTGTTAGTGAGCCAGACTATGAGCCTAGAGTGGATAATTCCTTCTGGTATTTCACAAAGTATGCTGGTGAGAGCAATTGGCCGATAGTTCTTGGATTCCTTGGCATCTTTGTTTGGTTTCAGTATTGGCACGTAATTGATATCTTCCAATTCTTTGGTAGTTCACCAGTTTACCATGAAATGTTCAGTATTCGTTGGAGTTGTTTATTAGCTTTGTCTTCAAAGTGTTTAATCATTTGACCAAAGATTAGATTATCTCTTGGTGACCTCTTAGATTTTTTATTGATGAGTTTAGCTCATTCAGTGTGAAGTCTCTCGAGAAAATATCTTGTTGATGGAAGTTTCTTGCTTGTTTAACTAACTGGTTTATATTATTTTTAGAGTCCTGTCTTCAATCGTATATTTGAGTATGGAAGTGCTTGAAAGATATTCAGCAATTATGTTAGTCATCTGTTTGTTCTCGTTCTCGCTGTTCTATTCATATCGGTTAGAGTATTGGAGGATTGGTGTTGGTTTTGATTCTTTTCTAACACTCTAATCATATTCCAGTGTTGGCTGTCCTTTCTTGGATCCATTTTCTCGCAGAACTCTGCCATTCTTCTCTTGTTTGTATATCCAAATTTCTTGTTCTATTTTGTGACTAATTTCAATGTGTTACTTTCTCTTTTCTTCTGTTTTATTCTTTTAAAGAAGTTCATTGATATTGTCTCTCTCTGCAATCATTGCCTCGATGTTGTGGTCCTTCCAGTAAGGTATCCACAGGTCAAACGTCTCCTTCTAGGTATCGATGCTTTTGCAGCTTTTGATATATTCGAAGAGAAGTTTTCCAAGTTTTTGTCAAGCGTTCTGTAATTCAATTTTTCGTTGCACAGTTCTTCAAGCTTTTCTGTGAATTTTTTTCAAGTCGGCTTTCCTAAAGTTCCATGTTCTTTTATTCTGTTGGACATTCTCAATTTTGAAGTTTAGGGTTGTTAAAATTGGTCTGTGGTCACTGATTTCACTTCTCAGGATTTTCCATTGTGTTGTGGGTGCGATGTTGAAATGTATCGCTGTGATGTCTATTGCGGATTCTGTGCCTGTCGACTTGGATAGATAGGTGTTCTCTCCCTTATTTAATGGTGTATGGTCGAGGTCGGTTAGCATGTCCTCAACCTGTTGACCTTTGTTATCCTGGACAGGTGATCCCCAAGTTGAACTTTTGGCGTTAAAATCGCCGAGTATGATTGTGATATCCGAAGAGGCTTCACTTAATGTCTCTATTGTGTGTACCCATACAAAATTCAAAGATTTCACGAGCTGAAAGTTGGCGATTTTAAGATGCGTCAAGAATTCGCTGTATGGGTTTTCCGGAAAATTGATATTGAGGAAAACTGGCTGTCGAATGTTCTGTGGACAGATGATGCTCACTTTTCTCTAAACGGAGAATCTAACATTCAAAACAGCCGCTTTTGGGCAACAGAAAACCCTAGGATTTTTACAGAAATGCCACTTTATGAGCCTAGAGTTACAGTTTTGTGTGGGTTCACTTCTTCTTTTATTATTGGGCCATTTTTCTTTGAAAAATCAATGGAAGAACTTTTAAAACCGTTTTTGTAACTGGTGAACGTTATGTTCATATGGGGTATTCCCATATTGCAGGGAAAAAGCACTAAGCGAAATAACATTCATGAAAGTTGGAGGACCTCCTCATATCTCCCGCGGTGCCAAACAATTGCTGAAGAATACGTTCGTTGAAAATCGTGTGATAAGTCGCCACTTTATATACCAGTGGCCTCCAAGATCACCAGACTTGACGCCTTGCGATTTTTGTTTATGGGGGTACATTAAATCGTGTGCTTATCGATGCTGGCCTACCACATTGGCCATGTTAAAGGCTTCTATCAGATGGCACGTTTTATCAATTTCAACAGATATGTTATTTAATGCTGTCCATTCTGTCATTTATCGTCTGCAGGCGGTGATTGAGAATGAAGGGTGCCACATTGAGCAAGGATTGTGACCTAATACAAGAGAGAAGGCAGTTACCTCATGTGTTATATAAGCTGCCATGTATTATATTATCTACCAATATTTTGCAGCTCTTTGTGTTGGGATATGGGGATAATAAATGCTGTCCTCACATCTTGACTCTTTTTTTTTTGTGAACAGTAATATTTTGTTTGTCATTTGCTCACATATTATTTCGTGCAAACCAGAGTGTTATAACTTCTCGAATAAAACTGGTGCACACAATTTTTCCCCATATGTTTAGTTTTTCGCTTTTCGCTCATTAGAAGAAATAGCATAAGGAATATTTTCTGTACACCAATAACTTTAGAAATTTTGTGCAAAAAATAATACAAAATGATTTTACTACCACGTTTTTCAACGCAAAAGGTCGATTTAAAAAATATTTTTATTTGAGGGAACACATTTTTTAAAATTGGGTACAGTATGAGAGAGAGTTGAATTAAAAATATTAGAAATTTATTATCTTCGGAAACACAAACCGTATCTAAAATATCATTTTTTGCTACATGTTTTAATTTGCATTTACCTATTTTACATATCTCTGATTGTATTTAAAAATTGTTAACCAATTCTTCATACTTTTGGCGAAGTGGTGTTTTATTAATTTGTTATTTGATGTTATTAGGGTTCTTTCCTGGTATTCAAAAAGGAAAAATACGTGTCGATCAGTTATATTTTTCAATTTATCAAACAATTTGGCCGCTGAATCTCTGATTTTGGTAGTGCGCCATCTGGCGAATAAAATTGTAACTAAAATCAATTTCGAATTTTTCATTATTTGCCATAAAAAATCCCATTGCATCCTGAACACAATGGTGTTTACCGCATTGCTCTAGCGCAAATATTCGCGGAGTTATTAATTTTTAAAATAGTGCGGGACTTTTGGATCACCCTGTATATGTAAACGGGCTTACACTGTAATTTTTCGCATACGATTATCAGCGTTTTAAATATAATAATATAAATTATCATTTTTGTATTTAATAATATAAATATAAGTTCTTTATTTATCTAAATGAATATTTAAAAGTCGTAAAGTAGAAAGAAAATAGGGAAAATGAAGATATGAAGTATAAATAAAAGAAATTTCAAAGATATTTTTAATTTTTTAAGCAATAAAAAAAGGCGATAAAAATATTTCAAATGATGAAATGATTTTTAAAGTAGGTATTAAAATTATTATATTTTATAGCATTATATATATAAAGATATATTTGATAAAGATATATATATATAAAATTCCGGAGACACAACATTTTATTTATTTTTACGTAAAAATTCCACACAGATAATCACATGAGATTTATCTTAAGAAGTCTTAAAACATTGAATGTCACTTTAAACAAAATAGTTAAGCCTTTTTTTCTAGTATTTTATTTAGCTCTTAAATTCTCGCCAAATAAGTTTAAAACAAGACACACAATATCATTTTGTAAAGTTACAATCTCATTTAAGTTTTAGGATTTCAAATTCAATAACTCAACGTATAAAAAAGTTTTGGGCTTCTTTTGTTTTATTCCCATCCGCTTTTATTTTATAAGATTAGATATTATTCTGTTTATATCTACTTGCCGAATGACCATCCCGCCTTTTTTCTCGAGTTTTTTTCCCGGATGAATATTTGTCCATCAAATAGTTTTTAAAATATAATTACTATATTATTTTATATTTCTGAATTTTATTTATTTTACTTTAATATTTTTCAATTTTATATATATATTTGATTTTTATATTTTTTAAAATTGTATATATTGGATCAAAATATATATAAATATTAATTAATTGTTTTGATCTGGCAACGCCGCGAAATCAGACGACCTGTCTATGGTGTTTTTTTTATCGGTAAACAAAGATTATTTTACAGTATTTGTATTTTCTTTTGAATTTTTAGAATATGTAATTTTATAACTATATTTTTATAATTTTATATTATTAATAATTCAAATAGAATATCTTTTGGTAAATATTTTTTTCTTCTTTTTCTCTCTCTTATTCTTATTATATATTTCCACCACATTTAGGGGGATATAATAAATATACTTGTACCCCTCTCATGATCTTACGTCTTTAATTGACGCAAGTATATCTTACAAGAAACCAATAATTTGCGACAATATCATTATCTTAATATGATGTATTAGCGCGCCATCTGTTATGAGAAATTCACACTATTTTTGTCCCGTATGTTTCTTTTCGAAATAAAACAATTTTCTACTGATCTCTTACTATAATGATAAAATATTGGGAGGACCTGGCTTATCAGTGAAGACACCTCCAAGCGGTTTCGCCAGTTTAATCTACCATACCGCTGTTATATTGTATTGAGCCGTTTTTGCTTTTATAACGATACTGATTCTAAACTCTTGGAAAAGGTATTTTATATACACTATGGACATATGCTTTGAGGACAGTATAAATACATATAAATTTAAAACATGCTTCGAGCATTGCTTTTCGGTTATTTGTAAATGGTAGAAAGAATTATCATAGATTTAACTATTTTTGTGAAAAATATTTATGATTATCTTTCTAACCTGAAAGGTTCAGGTTCCTAATATATATTATTGTTTCTCTTTTTTATTTTAATTACTTTTTCTTGTATAATATGTTTATAACTGTTTCTGTTTTAAAAAAAACCCTAGCCGGGATATCGCGTTTTGTGTGTTGAAATAAAAAAATAATTGCTTTTCGGTAAACATTGTTCATTTTAAAAAAGAATCAAACGCGTCAAAAATAATTTGAAATTCTCATAAAATATCATTGTTACTATTACACGTTTACCCTGACGTCATTATTTAATAAAAATAAACAAGAGAACAATCCAGGGTTAAGTTTCTTGCACCATTGTTATTTCTCTAGCTTTAGGGATAACATGCCCCCGTTCAATGGGAGAATAGTTAGCTGGAAGCTATACTTCTAGTTCTCTAGTTTCTTGGGAATGGTATTTTAAATTATTAATGGACGTAAGCTTTGAGGACAACAGAATTCTCTCTCTTTAGAGTATTTTATTAATATATATGTAGTAAACCCGTTGTGGAATGTGCTGGGCAGTCGTGGTAGTGGGTGCGTGATGTGGGATTCCCGCACTGGGACAGCAAGAGACAGAGGCAGGTCTAGATGGTAACTTCAAGAGGAAGAGGTAGACCACGGACGAAGGTAGTCGAACCACGGGTGTCGCGGACGCCTACATCGCGGATAGGGGTGAGAAAATCCGACCGTATGACGGCGTGGCTCTGCAAACAACTAACTGAATCCCCCTTTGTCCCATTGCTGACCTCTTTATATACTCTGGGACGCTCGCATATGTGGCGATTCCTCATTGGCTACTGTAATCACGTTACTTTATGGCGCCAGGTTGTTTTTCGTCTGGCCTTTGTCATCTCTGGTCTACCTCTTTCTTTGTTTTATTTGCTTCCATTGTTCGATACATATTTTAATATATAGATATGGGGTTATATAATGAATATCAGAAGAAGGTTGTGAACCATATAACTCAAAATATACTACAGAATGTGCCCCCGGTGATGAAGGTTTGGTTGGGGGAATGACATGTAATGAATGATAACCTAACAAACCTATTATATAAAAAAAGAAATAATTTGCATACAATTTAGTTAAAATTATTAAAAAGTTACAAGTTAAACAGAGAAAGATGTTGTAATGGTGGTGTATCAATGTGAAAAAAAAATCAGGGTTATAAAAATAAAAACGCACAAAATGAATGATAAAAGATTAAGAAAAAGTATATAATACAACATGGTAAATATGGTAAAATGAATCGTACAAGAAAATAATATCGTATTGCATTAAAGATGAGCGGAGAAAAAGTTAGTTTATTGATGGAACATATAATGTGACGCTAAGGTTGAAAAAGGGAAAGGGGGTATCTGAGCATGTTTCTGTAAAGTAGTATCCCAAGCATTCTGCAATGCAATGCGAACTTGTTTAAGTGAGGCATTGTTTTCATTAACAGAAGGCCCAAGATACTCCGCCTGCATCATTAGCTCAGATAGTGAAAAGAAGTGGGAAGAGTGATGGGGTAAAAGGGAGAGGTAGAGGTAAGAGGGGTAAGAGGGATCCCTGTTGTCCATAATGATTGTGCCCGGTTGAATTATGAGAAAAAAAAATGAAAAGTTGAAAAAAATGGTGAATTGATATGATGAGTCGGGCGATGAGAGAAAAAAAAAAATATCGCGCTGGATATCCTGAACTCATTATGGGGAATGGGTGTAACGAGGAAGGATTGTTCCAGTCGGATTAATCAATGAAAAAAAAACACAAATGTTCGGCAAACTGGAATCCCTTGGAAGGTAGTTGGAGGTTTGAAGGATGTGGGAAAGGAGAGGTGGATGCAAGAGATTTATTGCTGTCATTTTGATTGTGTCCGGCTTGTGTGATGAAAAGAAATGTTGAAAAATGAAAAAATGATGAGCCGGACGATGAGAGGAAAAAAAATAAAAATCTAACAGGGTCTCCTGAGCTCACTGTGGGGAAATGTACAGCGAGGAAGGGTCTTCTAGTTAGTTTAATCAATAAAAAAAAAGAAAATGGCTGACGAACAATAAACTCTTGATGGATGTAAAAGGTTGGGAGGAAAGGTTCATGGGATAGAGTTAATAGGTTGTAAGGGAAGCGTCAAAAAATAACATTTTGAAAATCTATTAAGAAAAATAAAAATGATAAATGTTTTACCTGTTTAAGAAATATTATAAATATTGTTAGTTGTAGGTTTTTTTAAAAATGGTGCCTAAAATAGTTGAAGTTGTAAAATGCTAAGTCTAAAAATAAAAATATTAAAGGTAATAATATATAAAGGGTTGGTTGGTAGTTGAAGGCATTAATATAAAAATGATATTATCGATTAATAGTGAAATGTTTTATCTACATCTGTAAGTTAAAAAACAAAGTCCAACACTACAAAACTAATAAAACTGTAAGTCTATTTACAAATAAATGAGAGGAAAGTTAGCAAACCTATTAAATGGGGAATAATTTGGGGCACAAATTAGTTACTATAATAAAAATAAAGATAAAGGGGAGTAGTGGTGACACACTGATATAATATTATAAAATTACAAAAAATATATAAGAGGAGTACATAGGGAGGATAAATTTAAAGTAAACACACACAATAGCGAAAGTAAATATTTGGGAAAGTTGGTATACTAGTTACAGTTTTTTGTTACTTAAGGTGCCTTAAGTATTTACAACATAGTTTCAGGGATGTAATACAGGAAGGATGAGAAGTAGAGAAAATAAAAGTGAAATTAAAATATAAAAGAAAATTGACTTAAGCAAAAGGTTTGCGATAGGTAGTGACGCAGTGAGGAATAAAGGAAGAAGGTCTGAATTGGTTTCTGCAAAGGACATCTCAGGAGTCCTGCCCTGCAATACGAGCTTAGAAGCGAAGTATTGTTTTCAGGGTTCAGCATTCTCAAGATGTTCAGTAAGTAGCATTAGATCAGATGGGGAAGGTAGGTAAGTTGAAAGAGTAGAAATGGGAAAGGTGGAGTCAAGAGTTGTCTGTTGCCAATGATGATTGAGCTCGGATTAAAAGTTTAAAAAAAAGTAATAAAATGGTAAAATGATGGTTGTGATGATGATCCGAGCGTTGAGAAAAAAAAAAAAAAAAAACTCGAACTGGTCGCCTGAACTCATTGTTGGGAAATGTACAGTGAGGAAGTTAGAGCCAGCTGGTTGAATCAAAATAAAAAAAATAAAAGTTTGTTTGGCGATCAGGAGACTCTTGACTGCGGGAAATATGGAAGGTAAGGAAGGTAAAGGGTACTGTTGCCATTGATTGATTGAACCCGAGTTTGAGGAAAAAATAATGAAATAAAGAATGCTGGGACGGCGACCTGGGTGTAAATTAAAAAAAAGTCGGCAAACAGGAACTTTGCGATGGACGAGGGGTGGTTAGAACGAAGGCAAAGAAGGCCAATGGAGAATGATCAAGAGACGAGAGAAGTATGGAAGGCAGAATTGGAAGGATCAAGATATAAGAAGGGATAGTTGGTATAAGGCGTCACTGTTAAAACAAAATGTTTAAATTAAATTAGCTTAGACGTAGGCCATGGAAAATAAAAACAAATGATGTCAAAGAATATAAGGTTTCAGATTATATTTATATAGGTTGGCTAATTGTTTAGGGATGGAAGGAAAAGAAATATCTTAATGTAAAATAAATATCCTAAAATATATGGATTGATTCTAAAATATAAAATGGCACACATCAAGGATCGTAAAAATATAAATGAATAAGATTTTAAAATATATTAAGTATTTAGGTTAGTGTGTTCCCCACGTGATGCAATACTTATAAACGCAAATTAGACGATGTTTGGAATAGTGTCGTGGCGATGGACGCCATTTTGGGGATTTAATTTTTAAACGGGTTGACAAAACAATAAACTATCCTAACATTATAAAAATAAGATTTGCCATAAAAGGGATTTTATATAATTTTCCTATCCGTTTTAATCTGGCAGGTTCCTCTGTTAGAAGGATATTAAATTTAATCTGTAATATTGAAATCGTGGGTGTGAATAATTGGGAAAAGGTAGGCTATAAAAGAATTAATTAATTAAAATAAATGTGTTATGATCATGCGAAATGTGTTAATGGGATATGGGATATGCGAGAGGAATTAAAATTGATATGAACAATGTAGAAAAGTGCGAAATCAAAATGTATGTTTGAACAGGCGACAGTGGCGCGAGAAAGTCGAGCTCGTGCAGCCTATATAAGCAAACTGGATGTTTGCTTATGTTTTGTTTTTGTTGGAGGACGGTAATATAATGACTATTTATATAACATGGATTGTTTGCCACTATCTTATGTAATCTCTTTGTCCTGC
Organism: Cordylochernes scorpioides; assembly: GCA_030710605.1. NCBI lineage: Eukaryota > Metazoa > Arthropoda > Arachnida > Pseudoscorpiones > Chernetidae > Cordylochernes > Cordylochernes scorpioides. The sequence continues at coordinate 93,433,343 of CP092871.1, read as the reverse complement.
GAGTTGGAGCACGTGTGTACTGAAACTAGAGATGTCAATCGCTGTGCCAAATTGTTTTTCTCGACCTTCTGGGATTCTCTAGTTGAAAACCTTAGTTTCTCAGTAAGTTTTGCGTTAAGATGTTTAGACAAATCGTTGGATTGGAGATTATTAGCGGTGATTAGGTTTATAAAAATTATAAAATAATGAATTTACGAAATTTTTTAAGAGAAAAGGTTATGGCATGGGTACAAAATACGATAGAGTTTCGTAAATAACAGTTTAACTCAGGTAGAAATGAAATGCGATGGGGTATGGAAATTTTAAGGTATGATATTTAGTTTTCGCATATTACATTTATAGTTGTATTTGTAATTGTGGGAAAAATGGGAGGCACATTTTGAGATGAGATGATTTAAAATTGATATTTATAAAAATACAAATCTAGGACTAGTTTTTAAAACTTTTAAATATTGAGAAATATCAATTGGAATAGTAATAAGTCAAGTAAAATAAAGAGCGTAATAAATTTAATTATTAATACTATGGCCATAAATAAGGTACAAAAAAAAAACATACAAATAAGTTTGCTGTGATGATATGAAATAATATGATTCGAGTAATTAAAATATAATATGATTTTTTATGTAAAATTGAAAGTTGCATATTTGGATAATGCCATTTTAGGTGACTTTAAGAAAGGCATGTAAGATTAATAAATTGGCAAAAATGCGTGATTGAATATTTCTTAAAATAAAATTGAAAATGATGAATTAAAGTTTATAATTTGATTAAAATAAAGTAAAAAGGATAAATGAGAGTGTGAAAGTCTTAAAAATTGAATAAAAATGCTATAAAAAAGGTTATAATTGATTTTAAAATGCTTAAGGTGAAAATATAAGAATAAAATTAATGGGGAAAATGGTAGAAACAAAGTTTAAAGTACCTTGAAATGGCTGATGCTGGCTGGAGTTGATCTCTGGAGATGGCTGTATGGAAGAAGGCTGATTGTTGCGTGGGATACGTCGAAAAGGGAGATGATGGCTTCCTCCACACGAGGCACGGCTAGTCCCCGAATGGCGTCTGCTAGGCGGCTTACTAGTTCGTCGCAGTGGGGCTGCATGTTGGTGAGGGCATCCGCGACGTGTTCGTCTTCGACCTTCGTCATCCTCTGCTTGTCCTCGTCATCCTGTCGACTTTAACGGATTCTGTAGTAAACCCGTTGTGGAATGTGCTGGGCAGTCGTGGTAGTGGGTGCGTGATGTGGGATTCCCGCACTGGGACAGCAAGAGACAGAGGCAGGTCTAGATGGTAACTTCAAGAGGAAGAGGTAGACCACGGACGAAGGTAGTCGAACCACGGGTGTCGCGGACGCCTACATCGCGGATAGGGGTGAGAAAATCCGACCGTATGACGGCGTGGCTCTGCAAACAACTAACTGAATCCCCCTTTGTCCCATTGCTGACCTCTTTATATACTCTGGGACGCTCGCATATGTGGCGATTCCTCATTGGCTACTGTAATCACGTTACTTTATGGCGCCAGGTTGTTTTTCGTCTGGCCTTTGTCATCTCTGGTCTACCTCTTTCTTTGTTTTATTTGCTTCCATTGTTCGATACATATTTTAATATATAGATATGGGGTTATATAATGAATATCAGAAGAAGGTTGTGAACCATATAACTCAAAATATACTACATATATATACAATGTATATACTTGTATATAGTCATGGACAAAATTTAAGGAATTGGAAAGTCTTTGATATCGCCGATCGTCTGTTTTTTTTTTTTTTTTTTTGAAGGAGACAGAGGCAATTTTGTTCCCACTTGGTTATCTCGTGTGTCTTCAATAAAGGTTATTGTGTATCAAATATCTTTCAGAGTTATTGTCTGAATCCCGATATACATGCTGAAAGGTACAACTTCCTTAAGTTTTGTCGATGAGTGTATTTTTCAGAGTTATTGTCTGAATCCCGATATACATGCTAAAAGGTACAACTTCCTTAAATTTTGCTCATGTGTGTATATTAAAGGGGTGACTCCAAAATACACCGACAAAAACGTCAGGAAGAGGTTCCGATATCATATATATATATGGTAATTTAAACCAACAACCCTATATTGTATAATTACTTATAACAAGATTGTCATGTTGTATATAGAAACACATCTATAAATAATTATGCGCATGATTAATCTGTGTCATTGCATCACCATATGTAATGTACTTTGTACAAATTAAAGACAAATAAATAAAACTATGTAATAGATTAAGAGCTAAGTTAAAGCAAGATTGAGTAGTTCAAAAACGTCTAAAATCGAGAGAGAAATCCAACAACCCTGAAAAGGAATTCGGCAGCCCGTTGCCATCTGGTCCAAAGGGTGCAGAATGCCCCAGACGTTCAAAGTTCAAATTCGCAGATGTCTCCCCCCCCCCTCCTCGGGAATGGGATATAAACACCTCGGTTTTAGCCGACCTTAGTTAGTCAGCAGTCACCCCTTTCACCGTCGGTCGTAGCCAGGACCACCTCATCACCATGTAAAACAGTAAGAAATACTCTAAATCTCCATCTTGCTTAGCTCAACTCCTATCTGTTCATGGAACTTTCCTACTACAGCTGTGTCTCTTCGTTTTGTGTGTGTGGACATTCCCAAACTTTCCACTCTGCCTCGACCACGACTGCCTGTACTCTGTGAAAACTGTTAAAGGTCTTCCAAAGTGCAGAGAGGTACTGGAAAACTCTCCACGCCCTGACTGTTACCGCCTCTCGGTTACTACAGGTTTGACCCTCGGTTACCACATATACATGGCATGAAATTGCCGGAGAATAGTATTCATGTAGCAAAAGAGGCAAGTTGCATATTTAGGTTCAAATCAATATATAATGTAATTACTTCCACTTTACATATTGGCATATTAAAATGATGCCGTCCCATCTGTTATAAGAAATTCGAACTATTTTTGACTCGTATGATTCTTTTTGAAATAAAACAGTACTCTATTTCCATTACTGCAATGAAAAACGATTAAACTGGCGAAACCGCTGAAGAGTTCACCACTGATGAGCCAGGCCTTTCCATTAATTTTCATTGCAGTAAGGGCAGTAGCAAAATTAATCTATTTTTTAAAAGAATCATACGCGTAAAAAAATAGTTTGAATATCTTATATTGTCATATGTAAATATATTAAAAATAAAGAAAGCATATCCTGACCAGGAGCAAGATTTTCTATTTTTAATATCAACACCTGACCCACTTATTTTTTCTATTGTTTTTTCATGTAAATATATGTGTAAATATAATAAATGCAATATGTAAATAATATATATATACATATATTGTCGTGCGGAGAAAAAAATAGGGAAGAAAAAAACGTCAAAATAACAAGGCAATTTATTCTGATCAAAAACAATCAAATGTTAGACATATGAAAGAAAATGGAGAGAAAGAAATTTACTGAATAACAGATTAAAGCATTTTTATAAATTCGATACATAGAAAATAATCCGAAGAAGTTTGGCGAGTTGCCTCACGAAATATAGGAAAATTAAACTTTATGATCCAAAATAAGCATTTTTAAATAGAAAATAATATAAATAACAATTCTGTTATAATATAAGGGGGTGTTTAAGGTGAAATATTTGAAAAAGGAAAATAAAAATCAGGTTAAAAAGTTTATTTTAATTTGAATGTGCAAGCTTTCGAGCAAATATACTGTTCTTCAACGGGCTAATACTCTATGTACAATCTCTTAATAATCTTTAACCAAAATAATTGTAAAAAGAATTGCTCGAAATCTTGAAAATCCAAATTAAAAGAAATATTTTACCTGATTTTTATTTTCCTTTTTCAAATATTTTCTGGATAACTATTGTTCACATAAAGATGAAACATATAAGTTTTTAGTTTAAAGAGAAAACGGTCAAAAGAATTTAAAATATAAATTCAATTGTCAACTGACTATCGATGAAAAATATTTTATCTGCTGCCACACGCAATTTCCAATGTTGCCAAATAACTGTATTTATTCTCAATCAATATTTTTTTTCTTTAATATTTACAATTTTTTTTACTGAAACATAAACCTTTTTTTATATTTTAGAAAAATCTTGTATGTGAAAGTTTTCAACTTTGTAAAATAAAGGATTGTGTAAGGAAATTTGAATATGTAATTCTATAATGAAAGGTGGTAAAAAAAAGTTAAATTATACTTGGAGCAAGTTGTTGAATTAAGAAAAGAGATACTCTGTGATAATAAGAAATCATAATTTACATAAGATGAAAGGTCTTTATAAAGGGTTATGTATGTATGTATCATATGTAAATATCTGTTTGTTTATTCTCTTATGTATTTTTTATTTTTGTTTTCCTCGGACTTATATCATATAAATACCTGTGTATGAAACTAATTGTCTTAATTAGATGTTCCTATATATAATCTGTATTATTTTCTTTAAATGTAAATATACACTAATGGACAAAACTTAAGGAAGTTGTGCCTTTTACCATGTATATCGGGATTCAGGCAATAACTCTGAAAGATACACTCATAGACAAAACTTAAGGAAGTTGTACCTTTTAGCATGTATATCGGGATTGAGACAATAACTCTGAAAGATACACTCATGGACAAAACTTAAGGAAGTTGTACCTTTTACCATGTATATCTGGATTCAGACAATAACTCTGAAAGATACACTCATGGACAAAACTTAAGGAAGTTGTACCTTTTAGCATGTATATCTGGATTCAGACAATAACTCTGAAAGATACACTCATGGACAAAACTTAAGGAAGTTGTACCTTTTAGCATGTATATCGAGATTCTGACAATAACTCTGAAAGATACACTCATGGACAGAATTTAAGGAAGTTTTATCTTTTAGCATGTATATTGGGATTCAGACAATAGCTTTGAAAGATACAATAATGGACAAAGTAAGTTGTATCTTTTAGCGTGTATATTGGAATTCAGACAATAACTCTGAAAGATACAATCATGGACAAAGGAAGTTGTACCTTTTAGCATGTATATCGTGATTCAGACAATAACTCTGAAAGATACACTCATGGACAAAACTTAAGGAAGTTGTACCTTTTAGTATGTATATCGGAATTCAGACAATAACTCTGAAAGATACACTATGGACAAAACTTAAGGAAGTTGTACTTTCAGCATGTATATCGGGAATCAGAAAATAACTCTGAAAGATATTATAGTGACTTTTATTGAAGACGCACAAGATAACCAAGTGTGAACCAAAATTTGCCTATTTCTCCTTCAAAAGAACAGATGACCGATGACATCAAAGACTTTCCACTTTCTTAAGTTTTGTTGTATTGTGTATTGTTTATTTGTTTAATATCTAGAATAATTAACCCATCTCATAATGAGACGGATTTTTACAATGCCGACGTTGTTTAAATATACCCTCATGTTGTCCATGAGTGTATATATACTCAATCATCAATGGCATTGTTGTAAAAATCAGTCTCATTATTAGATGGGTTAATTATTGTAGATTTCAAACAAATTGACAATACACAATTGTAGATATAGACAATATAGAGACAATAGACACTCAGGAAAACACCCTTTCTTCAATCTAACATCCTCATGTGTACCATAAAACATGTTTGTCCAACATTTTTAAAATGCCAATACTTTAACACTTTTTCTCTGCCTAGATTCCGGGAGTTTTTCACCGTATCAGCATTTCAGGGAGGTATTTTTTAAACTTTATTTTCACTTCTCGGACACCTTGCTTTTTTATAGAGTTTTTTTAACTTTAAAATAAATATCACACACTGAAGTAAAAAACTAAATTGTCGAGGTACACAATTTTATTTTTTGTATCACCACTCATTATAATTTTTTAACTCATTTAACTCTATTTTTTTATTAAATAATTTTGTAAGATATCTCTATTCTAAAATGTTTTTAAATATGTTTTTGTTCACAAATAAGTCAAGTAAATGGATTTTTAAAAAGTGGCGCTTCACGCTTTTCTGGAACCCGTTTAGTTGATTTTCTGATCGTGGATTTGAAAGTTGCTGGTGGAATATAAATTATACAGTCTAGCCATAAATTCTGTTACAAACAATTTTATAAATTAAATGATTAAGAACAAAAACTAATGGAATATATAAATACATATTTTATTATCCAATAAAACATAGATTTTAAATATATACAATCAATCAAAATGCCCTCCCTTATTTTTGACACAGGATCTCAAACGTTCGGGCCACTGATCTATGGTGGCACGCACCTTTTCTAAGGGTATTTCTTTCATTGCTCTCACCAATGCTGATTTCAATTGATCCAAATTATGATATCTTTTAGAGCACACCTTCTCCTCTAAATATGCCCACAAACTGTAATCAAAGGGGTTTAAATCAGGGCTTCCAGAGGGCCATTCATTGGCCTTTATAAACTCCGGAACATTCGTCTCCAACCATTGTTGAGTTGACTTAGCTTTGTGAGCAGGAGCTGAATCTTGTTGAAATATCCAATGTTCTCCATTAAACATTTTTGTATTCAGAGGCTTTACTATTTGTTCCAAAATATCTTCTTGATATTTTTTAGCTGTAGTTTTTACCCCTTTGGCACAGAAGTGGAGATCTGTTACACCTTGGTAGCTAACTCCCCACCAAACCATGACAGAAGAAGGATGGTGACTTTTTTCAAGTCTTCTGACTTTCAAATAAGCTTCTAGAGAGCTACAAGTATATATCCTATCATTCTGACGATTAATATATTCCTCGACAGTGAAATTTTCCCGTCTGTGAAAAGGATTCTCTCATGCCACCGACCATCATGCCGCGTCAACAGCATTTTTGATCTAACCCTTCTAATATCTCTAAGAGCAGGGGTTATCAAATGACCTGTGCGTCGTTTGAAAGCTCCCAGTCCAAGGTCTCCGTTGATTATCCTGGAAACGGTTCTTGGAGATAAATTCATCTGCTCTGCTAATATCTTTTGTTTGCGGCGTGGATTTCGACGAATTCTTTCGCGAATGGCTTTTATAGCTGCTTGCGTTCGTTGCACGCGCGGTCGACCAGATCTTTCAAGGTCATTAATAGTGCCAGCCTTGTTGAACCTTTCAATGGTTCGATAAACAAATTGACGCGTAATATTCAAATTTTGTAAAAGTTTAAAAATGGATGAAGGACTTTGGCCAACCTTGTGTAAGGCTATACAGCTATACGGTTTTCTTTAACATCCCAATCCATTATCAAAAAACAAATATATTCTGATTTTTTTTTCTAAACACGTGTGCACGTGATATTCAAATAACAACTACTGTATTTTGAATACTTCACGTGCTCAAATTAAAATTTTCATCACTGATTTGGTTTTGTAACAATATTTATGGCTAGACTAAGTACATAAATAAAGAAGAAATACCTGATTTAAGGCGTTAAAATAATACATTTACAACTTAAGGAAGTTGTACCTTTTAGCATGTATATCGGGATTCAGACAATAACTCTGAAAGATACACTCATGGACAAAACTTAAAGAAGTTGTAACTTTTAGCATGTATATCGGGATTCAGACAATAACTCTGAAAGATATTACAGTGACCTTTATAGAAGACACACGAGATAACCAAGTGTGAACAAAATTGTCTATGTTTCATTCAAAAAAAAAAAAAACAGACGACCGGCGACATTATAGACCTTCCACTTAAAATTAAGTTTTGTACTGAGTGTATATTTATTCTTCTTTTAGTTAACTGAAGAAGGGCTTGACCGAAAGCTTCCTGTAATCATGTAAATACAAAAATATATGGCGTCTTATGATTTTTAAAAAATGTAATATATAATATGTATATATGGTTTTGACCAAGGACTTGGTTGTTGTTGTGTGATGTAATCAATATATAAAGTGAGATATTCATGTTTTTAGTTCTAATAATAATTCTGTAAAAATAAAATATTATACAAATATATAACAGTAGCATACAATATCTTTTAATAGAAACTACACTACCTAGGTTTTTCGAATATTTGGTAGAAGAGTGTATAACAAAAAATAAGATCGTTATTGTCACAGTCATTGATTGATCCGTATAAAGAGGCTATTTTGTAAATAGATAAAATTGTGAAACTAGAAATTATGTCTTTACTGAAGAAGTAAAAATCTATTAAATATAGGATTTTTTTTATTGGAGGAGATTTTTATTATGATGCATAGCGCGTCATCTGTTATGAATATTCGAAACTATTATAGACGCGTATGATTTTTTCCATTGCAGTAAGGACATTAGAAATTGTTTAATTTTCAAAAGAATCATACGCGTCTTTAATAGTTTCGAGAATTTTATTGTTTATAGTGCTGTGGGTGAGGGAGAGGAATCTAGCCAAATCTCCGAAATAATATCTAAACTTAACCTGAATTTAGCTAAACATTCGAAACACTCTCCTATTGGCCAGAGCGTGCAATGTAAACAAACGACGTGATTGGCTCAAATTCTTCGCGTTAGGTTTAGGCTAGGTTCGGTTAGAACAGATTCATATTAGGTTACGTTTAGGTTTCTGGTTAGTTTTGTTTTTTTAGGTTTAAATTTTCGGATTCGTTTAAAATTACCCTCCAAAAACCTCTCTGCTGTGTGTTAAACCTAATGTACAGGCGTTTTTCTAGTTGTTTACGTCTGATGTGTTTTAGGTTAAAATATACGAGAAGGGTCAAATTTGTTAAAATTATATTTATTTCATTGAGGCCAAAATTCCCTCCAACACCGATTATTCTGTGAAAAATAGTACAAATTTGACATTGTACTGGGATAAGGTTCATAAATTAAGAAAAAGGCATAAGGAGATACCTTTTTCTTAACCGATTATAGTATTAATTTAATATATAAATTTATAAAATGAAAAATATATTGTAAAGAAATATTTGAAAACTTATATAATAATTTGGTTTAATATCCAAACCAACCCTAAATCAGAAAGATCGGCCCTCGTCGAATCCTTCCACAAAAAAATTAGAAAAGGATCAGAATGAGAAATTCCACGTCAAGTCCTATACATCAGGTAGAACCAACCATAAAAGCATAGTGCTTTCTGAAAAAATAGTACAAATGTGATATTGTACTGGGATAAGGTGGATAAATTATTTTAAAAAAGCATCTCCTTATCGTGTAACTGAAAGTTGCTGATGGCTTGCGCCATCTATCGGAATAAATATCAACTATTCTCATTGATTTAGGGCGCTCGTGAGTGCCAACAGCCCGAAACGCGTACGTGGTTAGCTCCTCTTGATTAATCAAGAATGGGTATTTGGTCAATTCTTGAATAATTAAAAATCAACGAGAATAATTGATATTTATTCCGATAGATGGCGTAAGCCATCAGCAACTTTAAGATGCACGATAAGGAGATGCCTTTTTCATAGTTCTCCCTGCCAAACGTTTCCTTCTTAGATTTCAATTCAACTAACCATTACACTTTAACAACACATAACAATTGGTTGAACACCAAGAATAAACCTTCAAGTACAGATTCTATATAAGTAGAATTATTCTGATCTTAGCCAAAAGGCCGAGAAGCGACAGTCGAATAAACGATAGTTGTAGCTTAGATCTAGTGGATTAAATTGGCGAAATTGATTTTTAAACAAAAGACGAATTTCCTACAATCAGTGAACTGGATATGAAAAAAGAAAATTGATCTGGCAAGGTTCACTACTGGTGGGTAACCATGCTTTCCCAATTCTCTTTTTCATATCCAGTTTAATAATTGTAGGAAATTCGTTCATTGTTTAAAAAAAATCAATATCGTTATAAATATTTCTACATACTTTAATTTTGCCAGTTAAAAAAAACGACAGTTAGTAAGCTCGCTGGGTTTTGTAATAACCAGCTAACTAATTGCTATATATATATACTAGCGGACGTACCCGGCTTCGCCCGAGGTTTTACCCGAGTAAAGGTTTGTCTAACGAACATTTGTTAAAACAATTCTCTATAAACTTATAAAAAAAAGATATATTTTGATAATTTGAAACTCGTAAATTTGAATCTCTCGATAAAGTGAACATTTTTTCCCGGCCCCTGTGTGCCGTGTCATCCTGAATTTTGTCTTTCATAATTTTCTACATTACAAAATCATCGTTTTATCTAGTGAACATATTTTCCCGGTCCCTTGAAAAATACTCGATAAGTTGAATAAAATAATGGTCGTTTATGGAAGATGGACGTAGTTCCCGGAGGTCACCCGCCCCCCGCGCGCCAGGACCTCTTGATCCCTCTGATTGGCCGGCGGCCGGACGGGGGGGGGGGGGGCTCTTGATCCCTCTGATGATGATTATTAAAAAGTCGGTGGACGAGTAGGTAACACCCTCGATTCTCGATAGTCATGAACCGGGATTGAATCCCGCGTTAACATTTTGTTTAATATGTGAATAACCTTCACTTATTACTCACTGTTTCAATTATCATAAACTAGGTTGCTCTTGTTGAGCGGTACCTAATAAAGTGATTTTGAACCGTTTATAATGATGATTGATAATGATGATAAGTGATAACTCTATATTTTTCCTTTGTTCTATATCCAGATGTGGTTTTAGACGTAGCAAATACTTATAAGAAAGTTTAACTGGGCTATAATAATTTAACACTCTCTTCTTATTATTATTATTATCTTTAATATATATGGTGAGGACCAAACAGCCCGAAACGCGTACGTCCTTAGCTTTTTTAAAAATTATTAATCAAGAAAAGGTATTTGGCTAATTCTGGAATAATAATAAAAATCAACGATTAGTTGATAGTTATACACGATAGATGGCGAAAGCCATCAACAACTTTCAATTTCACGATCTAGAGATGCTCTTTTTCTTTTATTATATATACCATTCATTAACCAATTAATTAATAATCAATTAAAAATATCGATAAATTAAGAAGGTATAAGTTAATACCGCCCACAGAGAGGTTTTTCTTTTGCCATAAGTTTTAATGGCTCGTATTACATAGAGCTAATGGGATATTCCCTTTCTCATAAAGTTCTCAAGTATTACCCAATAAATTATCACAGAGAAAATTGGGAGGAAATATTCTATGACTAAATTCATAGAGAAAATATTCAAAAATAAGTTTTTTTTTTTGGAATATAAAACTAATCATATATTTGGAATAAGAAAGGTTTTGTGATTAATAGTTTTATTTCTTTTATATATAATTCTAATGTAGTAATAGCTAATATCTATATAGTTTACCTAAATACTATAATTAATATTCCACCTTTCATTGTTGCATATATGAGTAGAGAATTGTCCAATACAATAATTAAATAGAGAAGTGCCTTCTTTGGTGCATATAAATATGAAAAAAATAATTTTAAAAGTAAAATAATAATAAAAGGTCAGATTCTGGTATTCAAATCAAAAAAGGCATATCCTCCCAGAGCTCTCATGAGCTCTTTAGATGATGCTCTTCCACGGATAAATCCTGGCCATCCAGAGCAGATCCTCAAGGAAAATTTACACAGAGAGGTAATTATGAGATTTATATAATTAGAAAATTAATTAACAATTAAATTAGAAAGACAGAATATCTACCATTAAAAATTGATACAATTCACAACACACTTGTTTTAAAACAAAGCAATATTTGGTGATGATAAATATATAAATTAAAATTTGAAACAAGAAAATCTACGATTGGAAAATTGAATAAATGAAAAACATACCTACTAATATTTAGAGAATAAAAATACGTGTAACACGAAGTAAAACATAACGAAATTATTGGTATATAGATCGAAAATCGGATTATTCACCCTATTCATAGATTGTGAGATATGTCTGAAATAGAAGTAAAGGCTAATTTAGGAGATGGGCAGTAGTTTATTGTTAGTAAAAGACCTGAAATAAATTAACATTCCTAGAATTAAAACTATTTTTATAATTGAGTATTCATTCTTAAATAGATTTAAGATTCTTAAATCAAAAGATTTAAACTTTATTCTAAAAATAAAAAAACTGCTTTGTATAGTTCAGTATCTTTGATGGGGAGATTGTTTAAAACTTTATAACTGAAAACTCTGTTAGTGTATTATCTATTTGGATAATATATTAATGAATTATTTTATCTCTTTCCCTTAAAACACAATTATTATTACTATTGATAATAAACAATTGTTAACCATTTTATCCTGCTTTTCACATATGTAGACATGTGGTGCACTTACAGTAAAATCAATCACCTACTTCTACCCACCATGATTATCATGGCCTGTACCACGTGTACTAGGGATAAGCAAAAAAATTATACAGGCAAACATTCACTTTAGTAGAACCCGAGCGAAGTCTTAAGGTATCTGTTGGATCGTTTTTGAAGACAACTCTCAGATTTATAAAATTAATTTATTAAACTTTAAACATTTTTAGATATAGAGAGAGAAACGAGTTAATTACCTCGTATTTAAGGCAACAAAAGAATCATCTAATTTACATACATCGTTCTAACCAGATTTAACTTGTGCAAAACAGACGACAAAGCAAAAATAAATAAATTAATGGTAGAGGGTAAGTTCCTATTTTTCTTTACAAGCTTTCACACTCAAAGAATATTCAACTTCTTGCTTCAGTTTACCTTACATGATATTTCTGAATATCACTTGTTGGTTGTAAGTTGATTTGGAAAAATTACTGCTACATTAACCAATAGGATATATATACCAGGATAAAGGCTGTATAAATAAATTTTAATTATATTTAAAAGAAAAATAGCGTTAAAAATATGTTTATAATTTTCATAGTTTTATTTGAACCGAATTTTTTAATCAATCTATCTTGCAAATGTATTTTGTTTTATAACCAAACGGAAAATCCCCCAAAACACATATTTTACTTTATAGCATAAGTTTTTTTCATTATTTTCATTTTCAAAATATCTCATACTCGAACTTAATCATAAATAATCATATTTGCAAAAATTAATCGAATGTCAAAAAAAAAAGAATTTTCAATTTTAAATTTTATATAGAAATTGATATATAAATAAATTCGAATATATATAAATGTTATTTAATTTTAAAATTATAATTTCCAGGTCAAATTACTCTGTTAAGTTTACCATCAGATATCGCAGTTTTCCCTATATAAAACCGATTGTTGTTGTTTCTCGTTGGCCGGCTCAAATCTTTTGTACATTATGTAAATAAGGTTTTCATTTATTCTCATTCTTACGTCTCAAGTCAGGCATACCTTATTAAAATTATGTTTTCTATATTCCATAAGCTCAATAAAAGCTATTTCTAATCTTCACTATTTTTATTATTATACTTTCAAGATTTTTGCCACGACTACATCACCAATACCATTCAGTAATAAAAAGAACCAGCAAATAACTCCATAGCATAATCCTCAAGATTATCAAAATCAGCAGAAAATAATTTTATTTTATTTTATAATATATATATCATAGTTAATTTTAAAAATAATTATATCCAGGAAGAGAGAGACTACTTTAATTAATCATTCTATATAAAGGTAATAAATAAAACAGTAATTAGTATATATAATTAACCCTCTATATATGTAATTAGGGATACAAACGGTAATAATGAAAATATTTCAATCATATAGTTATGTTTTGAAATTCGCAGAAGAAAAAAAGAGAATAAAGAAAATAATAATAAAAAGAAGAAGTATATGTCAGAGGTCGCTCTCTGTGACTGCCTAATTACTCTGTGAGTGAATAAAGAATAATAAAAAAAAGTAGAAACTGACTTAGGACCTAGGAAAGTTTTGTTTGCCAGACATAAATATTATAGTGGTGTCAGATAAAAAAGGGCATTTTTAGGATGAAAAATTACTGCTTCCAATTTCTTTTTGAATAAATTTTGTTTTATATTAACCTTAATTTATGTTTTATTAAATTATATATATATTTGTTTTACGAAATATTATAAATTATAATGATATATAGGCGTATCTCGTCATTTAATTTTAAAATATTAGATTTAAACTATCGTTGAATTATTACATATCAAAAGTATTTGTAATTATATTTTTAACGGTCATTTGTTTTTCATTAATATCTAATACTTTCTCTCCCTATACACACATAAATATTGTTACACCAGGCTGCGGTTTGACAGATTCTTCAGTCTTGATTCTCTCCTCAGACATGTCTTGCATCTTTCCAGAACGTGTCTCAACCATCTTACAAGGTTAAACCAGTCAATAATAAGACAACTATATATTTAGGTAACACCTAGAATATCTCTTTATTTATCACATCAAAGTTTAAAGCAGGTGGGGTATTCAGTGTATCAAAATACAAATGTTTTATAGTACATAATATTTTAGAGTAATAATCTGTTTTATAAAAATAAATAAATATATAATTTAAATTTTAAATATTCTAAAAATAATATTATAAATAATTTTTATAATACGCACATTAATCATGATGCAACAATATACATATATACATATGTACCATAAGAAGCACCTATCCCTTTACTTATACATCAGAACGATGCACTTAATCTTTCTATTTTAAATTTTTATATTACTTTAACAGTTCTATATAAAATGAAGTGATTTAATCATGAATGTTAATTTTATACACAAAGCAAACTTCTACTGTCCTTACTGCAATGAAAAATTATTGGGAAAAAATATGTTCATAACAGTTCTGTTGAAATAGTTTTTAAATATATGAAGCAATAACGCGCCATCTATATATAACAAATGAAAACATTAAAAATACAATATAACGCGGCTGATGATTGTAAAACGAAAATTGCAATTATACCGCGAATTAGAAAGAAGGAATCATATATCGCCGCAACTCTTTTTTTTTATTATTATAGCGGTTAAGGAAGCTTTCGGGCAAGCCCTTCTTCAGCTAATTATATTGTACAATTAAAGAGATATTATATATCGTTTTTAATATAAATCAAAATAAACGAAAAGAAATTTACCACGCCCCTATCGCCCTCGTTTAAGCTTCCTTAACCGCTATAATAATAAAAAGAGTTGCGGCGATATATGATTCCTTCTTTCTAATTTGTCGAAATCCGCAAACCGTTTACCATGTATACCGCGAATGTTTATTTTATACAAAAATCGAAATTTATTTTTAAAGAGAAATAGCGACTATTTCTAACTTTAAGGATGAAGTATGATAGGATGAATACGTCCAGGGTAGCCTAGTGGACATGGCACCTGCCCGGTAAGCAGAAGGTTGTGGGTTCGATTCCCACCCCTGGAAACTTTTATTTTTCCGTTCGTCATTACTCTTCACAATTCATCCTATCATACTTCATCCTTAAAGTTAGAAATAGTCGCTATTTCTCTTTAAAAATAAATTTCGATTTTTGTATAAAAGAAACATTCGCGGTATAATTGCAATTTTCGTTTTACAAATGAAAACATTAAAACGCGAATGTTTCTTTTACACTTAAATCAAATCTCTACTATCTTACTGCGATAAAAATATTGCAAGAGCTTAGCTCATCATTAATGAACCCTCCCAGCGGTTTCGCCGATTAAATCTACCAGACCACTTCTTTAGAGCTCTAATACTGTATTTTTTTCGATACGATTTTTCGTTTAAAAGAAACTCATGCGGTGTAACTTCAAGTGTCGTTTTACAATCACAGATCGCAGTGTATTATATTGTATTATAAGTTACTTTATGTATCATTTACGAACGGAAAAATACGTCCAGGGTAGCCTAGTGGACATGGCATCTGCCCGGTAAGCGGAACATTGTGGGTTCGATTCCCATCCCTAGACACTTTTATTTTTCCGTTCGTTATTACTCTTCATAATTCACCCTTTCATACCTCATCCAAAAAGGTTTAAAATAGTCGATATTTTACCTTGAAATAAAAATTTGATTTTTCGTTTAAAAGAAACTCATGCGGTGTAACTTAAAGTGTCGTTTTACAATCACAGGCCGCAGTGTATTATATTGTACTGTATTGGATCATTCTGCTTATATACGTAACACTAAAGGGTGAATCTTAGAAATGCTATTTAAACAAACTATGGACATTATCTTTTAGGCTAGTAGAATTACATATAAATATTTACATATAGCAATGAAAATTAAATATACAAAGAGTAACGTTATGAATTTGCATCAAGTTTTATCTATGGAGGAAACTCTAAGATAAAACATTTGAATCTCTGTCAGCAAGAAGTGATGGAATAATCTTTCCAATATAGATAGATGTTCTCTGGAACGTATTGTGTCCTCGGGCTCACCCAATCTTCTGTGATTTGCATAACAATATTTACTCTCGTCCATAGGGTGACGTAGATTGGTGGGAATTTGGAGAGAGGTGTTCAATATACTCTCGAACCCAGGTTTTAACTGCTGATATAAACCTACTCTCCCCTCAGAGAACAACTTGTATCCTCTCTTTCCACCATTTAAAATTCAAGCTTTCGAGTCCAACATTCTTCAACTGGTCTTTTTTTTAAATATATATACTCATGGACAAAACTTAAGGAAATTGTACTTTTATCATGTATATCGGGATTAAGATAATAAGTCTGTAATATAAACTCATGGACAAAACTTAAGGAAGTTGTACTTTTATTATGTACTAGACGAATGACCCGGGCAACGCCCGGGTTTACACGATTAAATGTATTTTACATATGGAAGATGGACGTAGTTCCCGGAGGTCACCCGCGAGGCTTTTTTTGGCACTTGGCACAGCTGTGTCACCAACTCTGCCCCCGCGCGCCAGGACCGCGCGCGGTGAACTGGCCAACCTTGGCAGCCGGGCGATTCCATTTTCACGGAGGGGGGGGGGGGGGGCAGGGAGGTGTCAGTGGATTTGTCAGTGGACAGGTGTATGTATCACAGAGCTGATAACAGGGTTGTCTAGAATGGCCGCTATATACAGGGTGGTCTGTATAGACAGGTGGATGTATCACACAGCTGATAACAGGGTTGTCTAGAGTGGTCGCTATAGACAGGGTGGTCTGTATAGACAGGTGTATGTATCACACAGCTGATAACAGGGTTGTCTAGAGTGGCCGCTATAGACAGGGTGGTCTGTATAGACAGGTGGATGTAGCACACTGCTGATAACAGGGGTGTCTAGAGTGGCCGCTATAGACAGGGTGGTTTGTATAGACAGGTGGATGTAACACACTGATGATAACAGGGTTGCCTAGAATGGCCGCTATAGACAGGTGTATGTATCACACAGCTGATAACAGGGTTGTCTAGAACGGAGGGGGGGGCAGGGAGGTGTCAGTGGATTTGTCAGTGGACAGGTGTATGTATCACACAGCTGATAACAGGGTTGTCTAGAATGGCCGCTATATACAGGGTGGTCTGTATAGACAGGTGGATGTATCACACAGCTGATAACAGGGTTGTCTAGAGTGGTCGCTATAGACAGGGTGGTCTGTATAGACAGGTGTATGTATCACACAGCTGATAACAGGGTTGTCTAGAGTGGCCGCTATAGACAGGGTGGTCTGTATAGACAGGTGGATGTAGCACACTGCTGATAACAGGGGTGTCTAGAGTGGCCGCTATAGACAGCGTGGTCTGTATAGACAGGTGGATGTAACACACTGATGATAACAGGGTTGCCTAGAATGGCCGCTATAGACAGGTGTATGTATCACACAGCTGATAACAGGGTTGTCTATAATGGCCGCTATATACAGGGTGGTCTGTATAGACAGGTGGATGTATCACACAGCTGATAACAGGGTTGTCTAGAGTGGTCGCTATAGACAGGGTGGTCTGTATAGACAGGTGTATGTATCACACAGCTGATAACAGGGTTGTCTAGAGTGGCCGCTATAGACAGGGTGGTCTGTATAGACAGGTGGATGTAACACACTGCTGATAACAGGGGTGTCTAGAGTGGCCGCTATAGACAGGGTGGTCTGTATAGACAGGTGGATGTAACACACTGCTGATAACAGGGTTGTCTAGAGTGGCCGCTCACGTGTTCGCCGGCAGCCAATGGGCGCGCATTCTATCCGTGAACTTCAGATAGACAGAATAAGGCAATTATATAAGTAGACAGCTGATAACAGGGTTGTCTAGAGTGGTCGCTATAGACAGGGTGGTCTGTATCACACAGCTGATAACAGGGTTGTCTAGAGTGGCCGCTATAGACAGGGTGGTCTGTATAGACAGGTGGATGTAACACACTGCTGATAACAGGGTTGTCTAGAGTGGCCGCTCACGTGTTCGCCGGCAGCCAATGGGCGCGCATTCTATCCGTGAACTTCAGACAGACAGAATAAGGCAATTATATAAGTAGATATCGGGATTAAGATAATAACTCTGAAAGATACATTCATGGACAAAACTTAAGGAAGTTGTACCTTTTAGCATGTATATCGGGGATTCAGACAATAACTATGAAAGATACACTCATGGACAAAATTTAAGGAAGTTGTACCTTTTAGCATGTAAATCGGGATTCAGACAATAACTCTGAAGGATATTACAGTGACCTTTATTGAAGACACGAGAGATAACCAAGTGTGAACAAAATTTTCTCTGTCTCCTTCAAAAAATAGCAGACGACCGGCGACATCAAAGACTTTCTACCTCCTTTAACTACAGGCTTTCGGATAATCCCCTTTATCAAACAAGATAATAAACATGTAAATGAAACTGTCCATTTTTGTCTTTCTCCATCAAATAAGTAGATTATGTCTAACTTTTTATGTAAAAATTCCTATTGCTACAATGAAGGAAAATGAAAATAAAAATTCCAAACACGTTTACAGACAGAGTCTAGGAGAGATAGATGCGAAGTGGTTCTGTGTCCCCCTTGTAGTCCAGACATGGCGTGACTGTCACTAAATATATCGCTTTGACTTTCGTGAAGACAATTGTTTTGTGACTTTTCTATTTTTAGACTATTTTTTAAAAAACTATTGTTTTTTATATCCCGAGGTTACAACCTACACTTATCTTTTTGTCATTCTTTGTCATTTTTAAACCGTCTTTATACTATAGCTCTTAATCATTTTGGATGTAGTCTAGTGGCTATGCTATCTATCTTTAACTTATAAGACCCAGGTTCGATTCCCGACCTGGGAACCTTTTTTGTCTGTATAGGGGATAGATAGAGGAGTGGAATAAACTGTCGGTTTTGAATAGCCCCGACCCTGGATTTAATCCTATATTGGGCACTTTTTTTCCTGTAGAAAAAAAATTACTTTAATGGCCTCCCGATTCGTACAAAAATCCAATACATTAGTATAATGCTCGATGCAATACCTTGAAATTATATGTATATACCTTTACAGACCTATAAGCTTATGTCCATAGTTCACTAAACACCCCTAAGCTGCCTTCCATAGAAAATACAGGGTATATTCCAATACAATAGTAGTCTAGAGATTAATTTGGCGAAACCGCTGAGAGGGTTCACTACTGATGAGCCAAGCCCTCTCATTCAATAACTCATATCATTGCAGTAAGGTCTGTAGAGATAATATTTGATTTTTTTTTTTTTTTGCTTATCCCTAGTACACGTGGTACAGGCCATGATAATCATGGTGGGTAGAAGTAGGCGACTGTTTTTACTGTAAGCGCACCACATGTCTACACATGTGAAAGCAGTTCGACTTTGCACTTACAAATGTGCCAGAGCCCCGTTTGGTTACTTGCACTCGCTGGTGGGGTTGGACTTTTGCAAGAATCGGGGGGCCATTGGAGCATTTTTTTTTTTAAACAGAAAAAAGTGTCCAATGCGGGGATCGAACCCGGGTCGTAGTGGTCGTAAACCAAACGGTTTAACCAGCCTTCCACCGACCCCCCATAATATTTGATGATATTTAAAAGAAACACATTGCCAGTAAATTTATTTGTGTAAAATATTAAATGTAGAATTATTTTCCACATGTGTAGATATTTAAAATAAAAGCATATTTTGGATCAATAAATTTATTAAAATTCAATATTTCGACGAGGCTGTTCGCCTATCTTCTTCTCGGAAAAGCTTACAAGGTTTTTGAAATTTTCCGAGAAGATAGGAGAACAGCCTCGATGAAATATTGAATTTAAAAAATATATTTTGATCCAAAATATACCTTTATTTTAAATATCATAAATGGATTGCTCTCTATTTAACATGTGTAAATATGTGTTTACAAATTGTATTTGGAGTCTTGAAACCAAGAGAAATGTATAAATTTGTCAAGCGTTAACTCTTCTTGGACACATATCGTGCCTTTCAGTACATCAGTTAAAATTAAAAGCAATTCATGTGTTTGTTTGTGATATAATCACAAGGGTAAATAAAACTTTACAAAAATAAACACTAATTTACCATTTGTTTTTATCCCTTATTTATTAATACAGTAGAACTTGGATAATTCGAACCCCAAGGGACCATAAAAAATTCGAATTATCCAAAAATTCGAATTAAAAACGGAAATTTTATTTATTTCAAATTCTAGGGACCAAGATAAATATTCGAATTAAAGAGGTTTTCGAATTAAAGAAGTTCGAATTATCCAAGTAGTACAGGAAATGATAATCATAGTGGGCAGAAGTTTCTGAAGTTCACCCGGATAGTTGACAACTTTAGTACGCTCAAGGAATCCGGGTTATATCAAGAAATAAAGTTTCTGATTGCTTTTACGCAAGTGCACCACATGTCTACACAAGTGGAAAGCAGTTCGATTTTTGAACTTACAAGTACCGTTTTGTTACTTTCAGTCACTGATGGGGTTAGACTTTTGAAAGAATCGGGGGTTATTGGAAGCATTTTTTATTAGAAAAAGTTTCCAATGTGCGGGATTTGATTCCGGGTCTCGTAGCGGTCCAAAGGTCTAGATCACTCGTCCACCGACCCCAATATTTGTTTACTATAAATTTGCATATCTATATATATATATATACCTGCCATCAATAAAAATAAAATATTTTATAAAATCTGTTTCTTTCACCTTTAATAATAAGGTACCCAAATTTACATAACTGATAACAGTTAAGCAACTGTTTGAACTTGTAGTACTTTTGTCTGATGATACACTCATAGACAAAACTTAAGGAAGTAGAATTTCTTTGATGTTGCCGATCGTCTGTTTTTTTTTTTTTTTTTTTTTTTTTTAAGGAGATAGAGTGAAAGGTATTACAGTGATCTTTATTTAAAACACACGAGATAACCAAATGTGAAAAAAATGTGAAAATACTCTGAAAGGTATTACAGTGATCTTTATTTAAAACACACGAGAGTTATTGTCTGAATCCAGATATACATGCTAAAAGGTACAACTTCCTTAAGTGTTTGTCTATGATGGAATTATATATATATATGAAACAAATCACAGAATCTCTGAAGATATTAAACTGTCAAAATGACCAAGATTCTTTCTGATATTTCAAAAATTTTCATAAATAATTGAAATTTGTTTTACACAAATGACGCCTTTAATTTTAGTTTTTGAATCAATAAACCTATGTTTGTCAAATAGGCAACGAAAATATCCTCTTTTTTTTTATAGGAAACCACAACAAACTCTTCTATTCAATATTTCTTCCAATAAAATATAGAAATAATTCGATATATATATAAATCCAATCATATATATATAAGTACTCCGAAACAAACATATTAAATATTGAAACTACACACATACATATATAAATATTCCAAAAAGTTATATCTTACCACTATTTGATGGATATATAAAAAGATTTGTAAAAAATATGTTTCTCCCAAGTTTTGGATACAAATATATAAATCCATCCATGTTGGATATAGAAAAAAATCGGGGAGTTTTTTTCTGGAAAACAATCATCGGACTTGGGGAGGAGGAAAAACTTGCTTTTCCAATAATGCTCTATAAATAAAGTCTGAAGGTTTTGAAGGGGATTTTATCTTGTTCAGTGTTCCACTAGGTACTGTACCTTCCTAATTACTCTCTCTACTTATCTATCTATATATTTTATCATTGCAGGAAGGAAAATAGAAAATTGATATTTTTTAAAAAAGAATCTTACGCGTCAAAATAGTTCAAATTTGAACTAATATATATATATATGGTAATTTAAATCAACAACCCTATATTGTATAATACTTATAACAAAATTGTCATGTTGTATATAGAAACACATCTATAAATAATTATATGCATGATTGACATGTGTCATTGCATCACCATATGTAATGTACTTTGTACAAACTGAGGATGAATAAATAAAATCATGTAATAGATTAAGAGCTGAGCTAAGCAAGAGATCGAGAGAGAAATAGAAATCAACCCTAAAGAGGAATTTCGCAGCCTGTTGCCATCAAGGTCAAAGGGTGCAGAATGTCGCAGACGTTCAAAGTCCAAATTCTCACATGTCTCCCACCCCCCCCCCCCCCCCCCCTCCTCGGGAATGGTATATAAAAACCTCGGTTTTAGCCCAATTTAGACAGTCACTTCACCGTCGGCGTGAGCCCTTGTTGGTTGCAGCCAGGACCACCCCATCACTATGTAAAACAGTAAGAACTTCTTCTAACTCCATCTTGCTCTTAGCTCGACTCCTATCTGTTCACGGAACTTTCCTTCTACAACTGTGTCTCTTCGTTTTTTGGTGTGTGGACATTCCCAAGCTTTCCACTCTGCCTCGACCACGACTGCCTGTACTCTGTGAGAACTTTTAAAGGTCTTCCAAGGTGCAGAGAGGTACTGGAAAACTCTCCACGCCCTGACTGTCCCTCTCGGTTACTACAGGTTTGACCCTCGGTTACCACAGTTATAGCGAGAGTCGACAGGATGCCTCATCACAGATAAGTCGACAGAACCTTATCACATATATATATATATATATATGTGTAGCTATATTGATATAATGGTCCACTCAATACATATATATATGTTATATTAAAATATTATTTTATTTAAAAAATTATATTTCATAGATACAAATACTCTGTTAAATCGACCGTCAGAGGTCACGCTTACACTATAAAAACTCATTGTTGTTGTTCCCCGATGGCCGGCTCAAAACTTTTGTACATTATGTAAATAATCTTTTGTTTTCCTTATTCTACTCGCCTTAAGCCAGGCATTACTTTTATCAAATTATGTCTTTTTTATATATTCCTTTAACTCAATTAAATTACTGATCAAAATTATTTTTCAATATCATACTTTAAAGATTTCAACCACGACTACATTTCCATACCATAATCTTCAACATGATCTAAATTCAAGCAGAAAATCTCTCTTTTTTTATTTATAACATATATATATATATATTAAATAGTAAAAATGCATATATTGGATTGAATAAAAGATTTATTTGCCAATATTTCGGCTGGCTGAACGCCAACCTTTATCAAGGCATTACATTTTTGTATACACAAACTCAACGCCGCATAGCTTAGCCAGCCGAAATATTGGCTAATAAATATTTTATTCAATCCAATATATGCCTTTTTTACTATCTAATTATTTAAGTATGGATTGTTCTATTTTCAGACTATATATATGGAAAAATAATAGAAAAAATAATAAAAAGATCAGGTGTTGATATTAAAAACAAAGTAGGCATATCCTGACCAGGAGCATATGTGCTTTTCAGAAGGCAGAGCGCCATCTGGTGGAACAGAAATCAACTAAACCTTAATTTAGCCTGTTCTCTGATATTGGACCAACCCAATATCTTGATAAATCAATAAAACCATCGGCAATTACGCATCATTAATGTGGAATTAAAAAAGGAATAAAATAATAATGTGGGGGAAAAAATAATTGTTAAAGACAGTGCCATGAAAATTACAATACAAACAAAATCGGAAGTATTTTTATTTGGTTAATCCAGGTTCCTGGAGCATCCATAAAAGTCTCACCAACTATATAAAAATTGGAATGAAAATAAAGTGTTAAAAGAAAAATATCGTTAATATATTTTTTTATAAATGATACAAACTTCTACCGTTCTTACTCCGATCAACAAAAAGAAAATAGTAGGAGAGCTTGGATCATATATAAGCAGGATCGTTTAATACAGTATTAGATATCTGAAAAGCAGTCTGGAATAGATTAAACTGGCGAAACCGCTGGGAGGGTTCACCACTAATGAGCCAAGCCTTCTGACTATTTTCCACTGTAGTAAGGATAGTAGAAGTTTGTATTATTTGTAAAAGAAACTTTCGTGCTTAATGGTTTTATTTCTTGTATGTAGACAATGACAATTAACATGATTTTATTTGCATATTGTCAATACATACCAAGATGCACAGTATTTACATATTTACATAACGCCATGTACAATGTTAATGGCGCCTCAGCCAACAATGCAGAGTTTGGTGGAGAATCTCCAGCGGATTCTTGTGTATAGATAACGCGTTATTGTGCCTTTTAACTTACTAACTTTTCAATTATTCTCTCATTTTTATCTGTATATTTCATCATTAAATTTTATTTTATATTTCAATTATTCCTATATTTCCTACAAATATATATCTATTACTAACCCAGGTTCTTCAGGAGTATATGTAAATAGGTCGCCGACTACCCGAAAATAATATACATAATATTATACATATTATATTGTATTATAAATTACTTTATGTATTATTTACGAACGGAAAAATATGACCAGGGTAGCCTAGTGGACATGGTATCGGCCCGATAAGCGGAACACTGTGGGTTCGTTTCCCATTCCTGGACACTTTTATTTTTCCGTTTATCATTACTCTTCACAATTCACCCTTTCATACCTCATCCAAAAGGTTAGAAATAATCGTTATTTCTCCTTGAAATAAATTTTGATTTTTCGTTGAAAAGAAACACATGCGGGATAGTATTTCAAATGTCGTTTTACATATAATTATATTTATAATAGAAATATTTCACAGAAATAACAGACTATGCAAATAGAATGTGATGTTTACAAAAGGCTAACATATTCTGTTGCTTTGTATAATTAACTGCCAACCAATCATAGCCCGCAGCGATCTTAACAAGATTATCGTTTGGTATTGTTTTCATTGGGCGCCATTTATCGTCTGATTTGAAATTTATTTTTGTAAACGCAAATTATCTTCTGTTATTTTAATCGGCGCCATTTTCCATCTTTGTGTTGAAACTTTCCCATCTATAAGCCTTTTTTTTATTTGAAAAAGATTTCTTTTGATTTATTCTCCACCTTAAAATATATTTTGATAATTGAGTTTTGAAAATGAAATGGCCTGAATATTTTGTTGTATTTTATTGTTAATATAGTTATTGCGTGCTAATAAAATTTGTTTTTAATGCGTTTTTTATAATTTGTATATATATAGATAAAAGAAAACGAAATGTATGTTTGTACTTAAGCAAATGGGATTTAAAGTAAATATATCGTAAAATGCGCTACCACAAAAAAGTATAAGGTAATTATAACAAATTATATAAGTTATAAATAAAAATATTATTATGCTTAATTTTGGTTATGCAGTCGTGGAAAAGCTCATAATAAAATGAAGTTTGAATCACAATTTGCTTTAATTGTGCTTATGAGATATATAAAAACATAATTTGATAAAAGTACTGCCTGAATTAAGGCGTAAGAATAAAAAAAAATGGAAAACTTATTTACATATTGTACAAAAGGTTTGAGCCAGCCTTCGGGAAACAACAACAATGAGTTTTTATAGGGGAAGCGTGACCTCTGGCGGTCGATTTAACAGAGTATTTGTATCTATAAATTATAATTTTAAATAAAATAATATTTTAATATGACATATATATGTTTTAATTAAAAATAAAGAAGGCATCTCCTGACCACAAGCACATGTGCTTTTTAGATGGCAGAGCGCCATCTAGTGGAGCAAAAATAAACTAAACGTTTATTTAGCTTGCTCCGTGATATTTGGCCAACCCAATTTCTTGATAAATCAAGAAAAGCCATCCACGAACGCGTTTCGCGCTGTTGGCGCTCGTCAGCGTGGAGAAGGCTAGTTTATTTTATTTTTGCTCCACTAGATGGCGCTCTGCCATCTAAAAAGCACATGTGCTTGTGGTCAGGAGATGCCTTCTTTATTTTTAATATCAACACCTGACCCACTTATCTTTTATTTTTTCTATTGTTTTTTTCATATGTTTTAATATTATACTGTAATTGTCTAAAATAAAAATTAGATATAATATACTTTTCGTTATGAATAATACATTCATAAATGTATATATTTGAATGAAATAAAAGCATAACCAAGGCAGAACAAGAACACTACAAGTTGGAATATTCGTTTCTTGATTTAGAAAGAGACTGGCTTCTCCCGGGAATTGCTCAGGCACGCCACTCATTGTATTATTTAATATCCAACCTGTCAGATAATAGGTCATTCACATTAAATGTATATACATTTTATATGAAGGCTTTGAAATTTAAAGACATGTCTAATTAACTGGATCTTTCTTGAATTTCTTTTTTTTTACTTATATAATAC
Organism: Cordylochernes scorpioides; assembly: GCA_030710605.1. NCBI lineage: Eukaryota > Metazoa > Arthropoda > Arachnida > Pseudoscorpiones > Chernetidae > Cordylochernes > Cordylochernes scorpioides. The sequence goes on along the minus strand of CP092871.1, from coordinate 93,406,961 downwards.
CCCTTCTCATATAATGGGGAATCTGTATGAGACCAGAGAGTCTCAATTAAGGCTTTGTGTATGTGTGTATTTGGATGAAATGCCCGTTGAAGAGTTTTTAAACTCGAAAACTTGTTAATTATAAAAAAATTTGGAAAATAAACCTTTTACGGAATAGTTGATTAAAAATATATTTAAACTATATTTCATTGTAATATTGTTGGAGCTTTGCAGGGTCGTCGACCTTGGTTTCTTCCTTCTTGGTGTTATACACCGAGCTGGTTTCCACACTCAAAGCAAATAAAGAAAAGTAAATAAAATAAATTACCTTTTAAAGTTATTGCGTTTATTTATTCGTAGTCTTCCTCGTAGGTCGCGATCCGCAGTCTTCCTCTCCGTCCTCTCTCACTCCAATAACCAATCAAGATATATGTACAATAACAATATTACAAAAGGAATGATGATAATCTAAATAGTCTGTTTTAAATAAATATGAAATATCATAGAATATTTTGAATAAATGTAAGGCACATTAAAATTGATGCAACAATATATACACTTAATATAAATATGATGTTTACATCTTTTTTTTTTGCGCCTATAGATTAATTTACGAATGGGATCATAGTGTGCCTTATCATCTATGAATTTCAGTCTTAATATTTAAATCATAATATTCCCATCCCTGGACACTTTTCGTTCATCATTGCTCTTTACAATTCATCCTTTCATACTTCATTCCTAAGGATAGAAATAGTCTTTATTTCTCCTTGAAATAATTTACGATTTTTCGTTCAAAAGAAACTTTTGTGGTGAAACTTGTCAAAAAATAATTATAAATATTCTAATTTAATATACAAGTATTTGAATACTTTTATTTATATTAATTATTTTTAAAATGTAGAAATGCCTAAGCAATATTATTTCATCTTTTCACAAATGTATAATTTATATATTTGAAAAAATATGAATATTTTATAAATTTTCTTCTTAAACTTTTTAAATATAATTTTTTTACAATATTTTATAAGGATTTATTTGCAATTTAAACTACTAAATGGATGTTTTGTTTAATGCGATAAGAAATAAAAAAAAAAGTTACCATCCGCCATTTTAAAAAGTATCGGTTGATTTTAAATTAAGCCTAAATTTTTTATTCAATCTATGAACTGTATGCACATTTGTCTTAGAAACGTAGTGTTTCAAGAAAAAATCAAAAAGAAATGCCATATATAATTGAAAATGCGCTTTAAAATTATTCTATTAACATATTTCAGAGAGGTTTTTTCTTTTCGATTTATAAATTTGAAAACTTGCCAAAATTAGCATTTCAAAAATGTTTTAATATCAGTGAAAGTATTAAAAATGTATTGTCAATTATTAATATATAATATATTAATATTTTAACAGTAGATTTTTCTTTATAATATTGATTTTATTTTCAATATATATATAGTATCGCATAAATAGGTTCCAGGAATTTGAGTTATAATAAAATATTTATTTTATAAAATATAGGATTATATTTAAATCGATTTCTTTGTGTGAAGTTAAAAGTGTAAATTGTAATTGCCACATCTATCGATAAAATATTTAATATTTTTTGGTAAAAGTGTGGAAATATGAATAATATTTATTATATTTATTTATAGATGATTGTATAGAAAACTAAAGAAATTATATTTGTGGCATTCTTTATTTTACACAATTATATATTTTTAACTAAATTTCCTCACACACAAATATTATTTCAATTTAAAAAACCAATCTTTTAAGTTTCTTATATATGATTCAAAAGAAAAAAAGCTCTTTTAAAAATTTGATAACTTTCACATTAATCAATTAAAATTTTTGCGTCTTAAACATTAGGGTCAAAAAGTTTTTTTTTCAATAATTTCAAGAATTCGTTAGCATATTAAATATCAAATTAAGAAAATTCCTATTTAGAAATTAATGAAATATTTTATTGCGCGTTATATATTCCGAAAAATCAATATTTTTATGACAAATATAAAAATGTTAGAAATGGTCGCTATTTCTCTCTTAAATAGATTTCGATTTTTATAAAAGAAACATTCGCGGTATATTTGCAATTTTCGTTTTACAATCATCAGCCGCGTTATATTGTATTTTAAATATAAAAATGGTATTGAAAACTAGTAAAGTAAATTGAAATTTGTTTCTCGCTTTAAACTAGAAGTAAAAAATAAATTGAAAGTTTTTGCATTTGTTTAAAATGAATAATCTTTCTTTGAGAATATATTTTTAAAGTTTTGTTAATTTCTCTAGATAGCCATGATCGAAAACTATTTAATTTATCTAGAAAAGGGAGTTCATCTCGTGGAAAAAAAATCTTCGTGACTTAGAGAATGGATATTGCTCTGTTGTAACTTAGGATTCCCATGAACCTACTCATGGAGGTTTAGGACTCACCAGAGCTGCCCAGAGGAGTCCGAACGTTCGGAGCGCCATGCTGCCGGCAACTGGACTGGATCAATACCCACGTGGTCCCAGGACTGGGTCCCGGACATTGTAGACGTGGTCCCTCGTAGACCTTGTCTTGAAGTTCCAGCATCACCCTTTGTCCTGGACCTTTGACTTACGTACATTGTAGATGCAGTTGATTGCAGACATTGCTATGGGATTCCAGAATTCCTCTTTGTTCTGGCTGTTTTGTGGGTTGTATCTACGTATATTGTAGATGTGGTCCCTCGTAGACTTTGCTCTGAAGTTCCAGCATTACTCTTTGTCCTGGTTATCCTGGAGATTGGATTAACGTACATTGCAGATGCAATTGCTTGCAGACCTTGCTATGGAATTCAAGCATTTCTCTTTGTTATAATTGTTTTGTGGGTTGTATCTATGTATATTGTATATGTGGTCCCTTAATCGACCTTGGCCTGAAGTTCCAGCAACCCTCTTTGTTCTGGGTATCCTGGAGATTGGACTAACGTACGTTGTCGACGTATTTGCTTGCAGACTTTGCTATGAGATTCCAGCATTCCTCTTTGTTCTGGCTGTTTTGTGGGTTGTATCTACGTATATTGTAGATATAGGCCCTTATATCCACCTTATTCTATAGTTCCAGTATCCCCCTTTGTTCTGGGTATCCTGGAAATTGAATTAACGTACATTATAGATGCACTTGCTTGCAGACCTTGGTGAGAAGTTCCAAGATCCCTTTGTCCTAACTGTTCTCGAGCTTTGAACACGCTTGGATCCCTTGCAGATCTAGTCTTGATATTCCAGCATCCCTCTTTATTCTATGGCTTGGACTAATGTACCTCGTGGACACTAATCGTTAAATTTAGATTATGATATCATGAGTAGACACGTGGTTCACGGGTTTAGATCTCAGTCTCCCTTATAGACACTCTGGGTGGGAATCACGAACGTTGTCGACGTTCTTCAACTCCTGGACCCATTGTCTAATATGTTGTAGACGTGGTCAAGCACGACAGCGTAGACGTGAGTGGGCTCGATATTGAGAGACAAAATACGTGGGATATATTCCCATTGTTGTGTTCTTCTTTTCTGTTGTCTTCTATTGGGTTTTTCACCATTGTTGTGTGTTTCCTTTGTTGTATTTTTATTGGGTTTCCTTTGTTGTTGTGTTTCCTTTGTTGTAGTTTTTATTGGGTTTCCTTAATTGTTGTGTTTCCTTTGTTGTGTAAACTTCTATTGGGTTTCTAACAATGATGTGTTCTTCTTTGTTGTAGTCATTTATTTATTTTCTTATCATTGTTGTGTTCCTCTTTTCTGCAGTTTTCAATTGGGTTTATTACCACTGTTGTATGTTTCCTTTGTTGTAGTCTTTTATTGGATTTCTTTACATTGTTGTGGTCTTCTTTTCTGCAGTCTTCTATTGGATTTTTTATCATTGTTATAGTCTTCTTTGCTGTAGTCTTCTATTGTAGTTATTCCTATTGTTGTGTTCTTCTTTGCTGTAGTCTTCTATTTGGTTTCTTATCATTGTTGTGTATTCTTCTTTGTTGCAGTCTTCTATTGTATTTCTTATCATTGTTTTGTGCCTTTCTTTGCTTCAATCTCTACTATTGGGTTTCTTACCATATATGGAATAAAACCTCCCACGAACGACCCAACTACATTTCTGAGCAACCATAAGATGTTCTTATATATGTGATATCTTGGGACCTCTGGGACCAGTGTTACCTGATGCTAGACGAACCTCGATGTCACCTCTACCGTGCAGTCGTGGTGGAAGGCGACACAGTTGGGCCAAAAGTGAAATAAACAAACAGAGATTCCACGAAGAAGCGTCTGAACGTCAAGAAGAAATGGGACGAGGAGGTTTCTGGCAGAAAAGGATTTACCTCTATAGGAGCGGCCTACGCGGACTGGAGGACTGAAGGACTGAAACAAAGACTGCCTAACTGAGGCTTGGGGCCTCCTTTTATAGCTTCCCTGGGTCCAGGCAGGTCACTGCCCTTTTCTGACGTAAACAGGGGGAAAAGTTATACATCAAGGAGGGCCATGACCTCGTAAAAATTGGACTGGGTTCGATAGGCCTACTTTCTTATTCTCACTTAGGCCTGATTAATTTTAGCCTTGATTTTCTCCTGTTATTCTCCATTCCTTCTATCTGTACAGTTTCTATACTTTATTAGAATCTTAAGCGGTACAGATAGATGTTATTTGATGCTTTCTATTTGCAGTAAATAACAAGTTATATACAGTCACGTGGTGAAATATGTGGTAGTAGATATCTGGATTATTTACAACAATTCCATGGTCTTAAATCATCACACATATATATAAATCAACCTCCAATAAGAGACCACCCTCAGGAAAGACCAAGTATCAAAGTCCCGCTCATGGAAGTATCAACTCTGTATTAGAGAGGGAATATAAACAAATAACGGTCGAATTGTGTGTGGGGGGAATTTCAAATTCGATAAACACTGATCGGATTGGTCGAAACATCAAATACTCTAAGCGGATTGGCTGAGAAGCAAATAGGATGATTCTCTTTTTTATGGATTTATGGAAAACTGTACGCTTCTTTGTTGTTCCTATTTTTTAAAGTTAACTGTCTTTCACTACCTCATGCTATTGGAACCTGTATTGAATACATTTTTATGGTTTATCTATATCAGCTTCCATTCCACTTAGTATTATATTATAATAAAATAAATAAAGCTTCCAGGGTTAAGTTTCTTGTTTAACTTTTTATTTTCAAGCTTTCGGACTTGTCAGTCCTTCAACAGGAGTATCACGTTAATAAATTAATAATAAATACTATTTTTATATACATTATTTACATATTTTAAATATTTATGATATTGAAAGGGAGATTAAAAATATATATTACATTCTTTGGGTGTTAAAACCAAATTTTTGGAAATATACGTGAAGCATGGTGGAGGATACGTGCTGGTTGAATATCTCGAGATTTCAAATAAACTTTTTACCTTATTTAAACTATTATAAAATAAAGCTTTCAGGGCTAAGTTTCTTGTTCAACTTTTTATTCACTCAGTATTATATATGGAATGAAACACTTCCTTGAATTTATGCACCTTATCCCAGTACAATATCACATTTGTACTATGTTTTCACATTGTGTCGCGGTCTCACGCAATTCTGGCCTTAATTACCCGTTTCATGATTTTTCAGGATGCCTGAATGACCAGTATTTTTTGGTCGTTGAGGTACAACTTGCACCACGCTGATGAGGACCAACAGCCCGAAACGCGTCCGTGGTTAGCTTTTCTTGATTAATCAAGAATGGGTATTTGGCCAATTCTAGAATAATCAAAAATCAACGAGGATAGTTGATATTTATTCCGATAGATGGCGCAAGCAATCAGCAACTTTCAGTTGCACAATAAGGAGATGCCTTTTTCTAAACTTCCTTGAATGTTTCATAAACACTTTTATATTTAGGAGAACTTGAAACTCTTCCGGTATGCAACTTAAGATAAACGTATCATTGGACGGAAGATAAGAATCTTTTTTATTAGGGAAAGTTACGAGCTTTCGGGCAAACGCCCTTCTACAGGTTTGACGAAACATAGAAATAAGGCGAGAGACAGACTTATATATATGGGGATGATTTACATAGTACAACATTTTATAGCTTAGCAGTAAGAATTTTAGAATGGAAGTTAATTTTCATAAGTAATTATTGTAGTGATATGGTAATAAGTTGTTGTACCTAAGATTTTTTAAATTATGTAAAAAGGAATAAATTAGTTTGAAATAAAGTTGTCATAGATTTCGGGAATTTCTATTTTTCTATTTATGCTTTTAAGTTTGGTGGATACTATGGATTCTAACATTAATCTTTGGTGTAGGTTGGGTATGTTACGGTAATGGATAGTGGGGTGGTTGGTATTGAAAGAGTGGCCAGTGGATGCAACATGCTGATAGATGAGGGAACGAGGGTCGTTGTTATTAATGTTGCGGGTATGTTCTGACATTCTAATGGCGACGGTTCTACCTGTCTCACCCACATAAGTGGCGGAGCAATGTTCGCATGAGACAGAGTAGACCGCCCCAGAAGAATCAAGAGGACTGAGTTGGGTACCAGTTTTTGTAATGGGGTGTCGGAGAAGTGAGTGGATACTGGGGGTATTAATGAAAAAGGTGCGAATGCCAAATGGCCTAATGAGGCGGGAGATGCTAACTGTTAAGGGAGAATAGGGCAACATGCAGGTAGTCCTGAAAACTGGGGGAGGATTGGAGGGAGCGGGAGAATAAGTATGTTTATTGATGAATGTTAGTGGATAGGAGGCGGCGGTGAGATGGGAGATGATTCGGGCTTTTTCTGTGGTTTTAAAGATGGGTAGAGAGCAGTGTGTATAAAGGCGCCTGGTGAGTGTTTTGACGATGTTAATTTTGTGTACTATGGGACAGAATGAGTTGAATTGGGTGTAGGTGGGGGTACTGCTATTCTTGTAGTATACTGTGGTGTGGAATGATGCCGGGGTACGTATGATTAAAATGTCTAGGAAGGGAATGATGTGTCCCTGTTCTTTTTCTATAGTGAACGAGAGGTTGGGGTTGTAGCTGTTGAGAGTGGACAGGATGGTTTCTTCTTGGTCGGTTTTACAAATGCAAAGAATATCGTCGACATATCGTCGCCAGAATAGGATGTCATCACAATGGAGGTTGCAGACCCATTTATCTATTCTGGTCATAACCAGCTCAGCAGCTATGGAGGAGAGGGGGCTTCCCATAGGCGATCCCCTTATCTGTTTGAAATGGATATGGTCAAAGGTGAAGGTGCTCATGTTTAAGCATATCTGTGAGAGGGATGTAATGGAGTTGGTCGTGACAGGATCTGTGTTAATGGAAACCAAAAATTGGTTGAGGCTGTCAATTATCAGGTGATGGGGGAGACTGAGGTATAGGGATGAAACGTCAAATGAACACATGGTGAAGTTGTGGGGGGGATGTAGGACGGTTATTTCTTGAATGAGTGTGGGGGTGCTGGAAACTGTGAGATTACTTCTATTGTTGTTTAAAAGAGGTGGGAGATAATTTGAAAGGTACTTAGCTAGAGGGTAGGCGGGAGAGAGGTGATATGCAATGATAGGGCGTAGAGGGACAGAAGGTTTGTGGATTTTGGGAAGGCCGTAGATGTAGGCACCATTGGGGAGATTAGTGGTAAAGGACTTGTGTTCCTCCGTTGAGATGAGTCTGGATCTTTTCATTCGGCTGAGAGAGGACTTGAAGGTTTTTAGTGCTATTATGCTATCTTGGGCGGAAATTTGGGAAAAAGGTGGCTGTGTCCTGCAATATTTCCAAGATTTTGGCGTGGTACGAAGATCGGTCTAACATACCCAACCTACACCAAATATGAATGTTAGAATCCATAGTATCCACCAAACTTAAAAGCATAAATAGAAAAATAGAAATTCCCGAAATCTATGACAACTTTATTTCAAACTAATTTATTCCTTTTTACATAATTTAAAAAATCTTAGGTACAACAACTTATTACCATATCACTACAATAATTACTTATGAAAATTAACTTCCATTCTAAAATTCTTACTGCTAAGCTATAAAAATTGTGTACTATGTAAATCATCCCCATATATATAAGTCTGTCTCTCGCCTTATTTCTATGTTTCGTCAAACCTGTAGAAGGGCGTTTGCCCGAAAGCTCGTAACTTTCCCTAATAAAAAAGATTCTTATCTTCCGTCCAATGATACGTTTATCTTAACTTTTATATTTATTGTGAAAAAAAAAAACAAAATTAAGGAATTATACTGGGACCAGGTAGATAAATTAAGAAACAGGTATCTCCTGATCGTTTATATTTATTCCGATAGATGGCGTAAGCCATCAGCAACTTTTAGTTTTACGATCAGGAGAGATGCCTTTTTCTTATATTTTTTATTATTATTTAAAAATAAAACTTCACAATAGAAAAGAAGAAAACAGTTATGTCTACACTCTCTTGGGAAGAAAAAAACTTATTATATATATATCGTAATTTAAACAAAGCTATGTAAGTAATAAAGTATGGCGCCTTCCAGTCGTCTCAAGTTTGCCACCGGACCCCAGGGGAGGGGAGGATGACCCACATAAGACTGACCAATGAGAATCAACACCCGGGGGATCCGGAGAGGAAGAAAAAGGGACGTTTGTCCGGCTGTCGAAGGTTAGAGTTACAGTTGATATTTCTGACAGGCCCGCTCAGTACTAGGTCCGTTGTCATCTCACGGCGGTCCTCGTGGCCGCCGTTTTGGCTCCTCTCTGCCCCCACGGCTTCATGCAGGACGCCGAGCTTTCTTCTGTTAATCCTCAACTTTCCCCTGGTCCTGGTGCTACTTGAGACGTCCTGGAAGAGCGTCTTTTGATCCCAAACTTTGTCCTTACTGTCCCGTGCGGACTTCCCACTCTGCACGCCTTGCCACTCAACCCCGACTGTTTCCAACTCGCTTGTTGGCTTACCCGGGTTTACGACATATATATAATCTAGAATTATTATATATACATGTTAATATTTTGCATAATAAATATATCCATTATCATTTTTTTATAATTATCAGTGTATATATTAAATGGATGAATTAGTAAGGTTAACCATATTTAAAAGGTTAAAATGGGAATAAAAGGAAGAAAATGAGAGAGGATATATAATATATATATATTAGAAATTTCAAAAATATTTTTATAAGAAATAAGGGCTATAACAGGTTCATGCAAAAGCTTCGTCAGTTACGCGTCATATATGCGGAACATAGAAAGAAAAAAGAGGGGAAAGAGGCAAATATTTGCATATTTATTTAGCAACTAAATTATAAAAAATAAGCTATATACATACTCATGTACAAAACTTACGTAAGTGGAAAGCCATTGATATCGCCAGTCGTCTTTTTTTATATATTGAGGGGAGACAGAGGCAATTTTGTTCACACTTGGTTATCTCGTGTTGTCTTTAATAAAGGTCACTGTAATATCTTTCAGAGTTATTGTCTGAATCCCGATATACATTCTAAAAGGTACAACTTCTTTTGTTTTGTCCATGAGTGTATCTTTCAGAGTTATTGTCTGAATCCCGATATACATTCTAAAAGGTATAACTTCCTCAAGTTTTGTCCATGAGTGTATCTTTCAGAGTTATTGCCTGAATCCTGATATACATGCTAAAAGGTACAACTTCTTTTGTTTTGTCCATGAGTGTATCTTTCAGAGTTATTGTCTGAATCCCGATATACATTCTGAAAGGTACAACTTCCTTAAGTTTTGTATCCAAATTATACAAAATGATAAAACTCCACGAGAGCATATAGACATTTTAAATGGGTAAAACCAAGAAGTCGATTTATATAAGCAGAATGTCGTCGTAAAGAATTATATTCAAAAAATATCGGACATATGACTCAAGGACAAGATGTCCCACGCGATGTTGCAGTGTTGCGTGAAACAAGGACATCGCTGTGACAAGTGCAACATGAAATGTTTTTATTGAATTGTTTCATCTTCTACATACATAGAGAGTGTGTGTCCACTACGTGTAGTGTTATATTGTCTTTTTAACAGGCTGTGTTGTATTTGTTGTCCTTTAAGTGAAAGAGCTGTACTCTATATATATATTTATATATATACTCTCTCTATATTTATCATTACATAATCTTATTTACTCATATTTATGTATTTAACCTTATATAATCTTACTAGACGAATGGCCCGGGCAACGCCCGGGGTTTACCCGAGTGCGAATATATTTTAGAAACGTTGTCTTGGGTGGTCGCTATAGACAGGGTGGTCTGTATAGACAGGTGTATGTATCACACAGCCGATAACAGGGTTGTCTAGAATGGCCGCTATATACAGGGTGGTCTGTATAGACAGGTGTATGTATCACACTGCTGATAACAGGGTTGCCTAAAGTGACCGCTATAGACAGGGTGGTCTGTATAGACAGGTGGATGTAACACACTGCTGATAACAGGGTTGTCTAGAATGGCCGCTATAGACAGGTGTATGTATCACACAGCTGATAACAGGGTTGTCTAGAGGGGGGCGGGCAGGGTGGTCACGTGTTTGCTGGCAGCCAATGGGCGCGCATTCTATCCGTGAGCTTCAGACAAACAGACAGAATAAGGCAAATATATAAGTAGATATGAACGTTGTAATAAATCAGTTTCAAGAAAAGCCTGTGAAGATACCTAAGGCTGACACTACCACAGTAAGACCGCCTCAACCACCAAGGAGGGCGTGAAGGAACCCTGTTACGCAAATTAAGAACAGTCGACAGCAGCAGGCGTTGAGCGAAAGAAGATCGGAAGCAGCTTCTTTTGATCAATGCTGCTATGTTGAGTACTACTCAGATTTCAGTCCTGTGCAGTATATACAGGCTCTTGAGGAGATGCTGGGGAGGGGCACCATCTTCCAGCTGATGAAGATGTCCGGCCAGGTTCTGGTCGGGCTGGTGTGGTGCAAACTGTACCTCAACGACCAATTTTTTTTCAAAAAGTTTATAGAGAAATTAATAAATTGGTATTTAAGAGGCTAAATACATATAAAACAGTAAGAAAATATATATCACACAGAACATACATAAGCCTTCGTTAATTCAATAAAATATTGTACCAATATCAAGTAAAATCTATCAGAGAGGTATCCATAGAAAAGTATATTTTCCCTGGATTCCTGATATATTTTAATCAATAAGACAATTAGTCTTATTTACATATAGTCTACAAATGAAATTAATAAAAAAGTAAAAGCTAATCCTATTTAATGATAATAATGAAATTTAAGTATATAGGGAAACTTAATTAATACAATCAAGCTCATAAATAGATTAATCAACAACAACAAAAAGCCTTTATTTAGGGTCACTGACCCTATACAGGATTCACCAGAGGTATGCATAAGAACAAAGTAGTGAGACAAAGGAAATAACGATATAGACAGAAGACAAAAACAAGAAAGAGAAAAAGGGAAGCAAGAAAAACAACACAAAAAGAGTATCAGTAAGAAAGTGAGGAGTGAGTGTGACTTGGCCTTCTTCTGAGATATCGACTTGTGGAAACCATAAAACGCCGTAGCAATATACTTATTCTGGGTCATATTGTCAATTTTTGATGGAAGTGAAGCACAGAGTTGCCCAGTTTTGAGCATAAGGGTTCTTCTTTCAGAGCAGAGCAATCAAAAATATAGTGAGTGATTTAATTTTTTAGTTTTGAATTACAGAAGGTACAAATCGGGTCCTCACCGCAGAGCATCTTGGTGTGGTTTTTTCTAAAAAACTTGAAAGTATTATAAATAGATTAATCTGGGTAAATCCGAGGAAAATATTTTCTTGAAAATATATTGTCCCAAAGTATGTATTATTTTATTAACAGAGTATCATTTTTGATGTTTATACTTTTCTACTTCCCTCTTTGCTTATCTTTTGTTTATCATTCTTAGTTTGTTATTTCCTTAAATAAATGGTTGTCTCAACCCGAAGTTGGTATTCCCTAATTTTCCACGTGGCAATATATTATCTAAATTATCTCTGAGAATATCTATCTAACACATCGCCAGAAATCGAGTTAGCCTTCATGTTTTCAGCAAGACAGGTTTCACTACGTGACTGAACTTTGTGATTATTAACTCAATGAATTTTAGGAACTTAAGACTCTAAGACAATGTTGTATCCCACCTTGTGAACGTCTTGTATATTTTTATAAGAATGTTATATTTAAAAATAAAAAAGACATATCCTGACCGTGCTCATATGAGAGCGCCATCTAGTGGAACAAAAATAAACTAAAACGTTTATTTAACTTGATCCATGATATTTGGCCAACCCAATTTCTTGATAAATCAAGAAAAGTCAACCACGAACGCGTTTCGGGCTGTTGGCCCTCGTCAGCGTGGTGTAGACTGTACCTCTACAACCAAATATTTGGTCTCAGAGGTTATAATTGTATCACATTTCCCTAAAGTTCCCACACAAGAGACGTCTATATAAATAAAGAAGAATATCATATATATATATATATATGTCGTAGCTGTCGTGGTCGAATGGAAGGACGCAGCCGTTGTGCATGTAAGCTTTGAAAAAGAACTTGTTCCACACTCGTGAGCGCGTGGAGCGGCGGCGTTCTGTAGCATACGCGCGCGCGCGTTGGCTCCCACGTTTATTTTGTACAGATTTTTAGATGGATGACTTTGTATTTACATTTTAACATTATATTTATGGCGAAAATAAATTATATCTCTTGGGCATTAGGCAAATTATGACATATATATATATTTAAGTTTGTGGAATGAGTCATTGTCTTAGTTCGACTCCCTAGATTATACTCATTTACATATTCTGTTTGTATGTCCCGCCTACCCTTTCATAATATTTGATCTAGGTCAATGAAACTTTGACACGATATACACTCATGAACAAAACATAGGGAAGTTGTACCTTTTAGCATGTATATCGAGATTCAGACAATAACTCTGAAAGATATACTCATGGACAAAACATAGGGAAGTTGTACCTTTTAGCATGTATATCGAGATTCAGACAATTACTCTGAAAGATACACTCATGAACAAAACATAGGGAAGTTGTACCTTTTAGCATGTATATCGAGATTCAGACAATAACTCTGAAAGATACACTCATGGACAAAACATAGGGAAGTTGTACCTTTTAGCATGTATATCGAGATTCAGACAATAACTCTGAAAGATACACTCATGAACAAAACATAGGGAAGTTGTACCTTTTAGCATGTATATCGGGATTCAGACAATAATTCTGAAATATACACTCATGGACAAAACTTAAGGAAGTTGTATCTTTTATCATGTATATCGGGATTCAGACAGTAACTCTGAAAGATATTTGATACACAGTGACTTTAATTGAAGACACACGAGATAACCAAGTGTGGACAAAATTTTGATTCTGTCATCTTTAAACAAAAACACAACCAGCGATATCAAAGATTTTTCCACTTCCTCAAGTTTTGGCTCCATGAATGTAGTTAGGACTGGAAGAAGTCATAGTTTCGAACTCGGAATATGCAAATCAACTCAATATGGAGTAATTGCATATTCAGTTGGTTCCTGTTGTATATATATTTTAAGTTTAATTAATAATTTTTTCCCACAGAGTATGTATGTAAGATCACAAGTAAATAGGAGCTAACCGTAAGAAGATAAGTTTCTCTTTGTTTATTATAAGTTATATTTTGTTCTCTCTCTTGTAAATCAATAATGTTTGATTAATCTTCTTGGAATCACTATCTTTAAAAAGTCTAAGTCAACAGTTCCGAATACATTCCATATTATTGAATCTATCTAGAATCAAACATTGATACTGCTGAACTATGTGCTTTCTTCAAATACGCCTACGTCACAGGACGACGTGGCAATGAGGAGCTTCCAACCACTACCACTAGAGGCGCTGCACCTTTCCCTTCACTTCCTGTTTATCCGTTGTTCTGGCTGCTTGCTATGTCGTGATATATTAAAACTTATATATTTCAATCTATTCTGCATCTGATTGAACCACCGATCCAACAGATACGATACAAAGTTAAGGAATAACTATCCTAGTGCTAGAGTTTGTCCTCTAATTGCTTATTTACATACCCCTCTTGTTCAGCCTAAATTTCCACTCTATTTAACCTATTTATATTAAATTTTGTCACAATATGAATTGTGGAGGTCTGGAAAGAGCCGCTGTTGGAGTTAGAACCATAGAATATGTAAATTAGTTCAAAAAAGATTAATTAACATATCCCATTTGCTCCACCTACCAGGGTATGCTGAATCATTTTTGTCAAGAATTTAATATTCAAATAACAATATAATTATAATACAATATAATATATTTAAAATAAAGAAAGCATATCCTGACCACGAGCACATGTGCTTTTTAGATGGCAGATCACCATCTAGTGGAGCAAAAATAAACTAACGTTTATTAAACTTGCACCGTGATATTTGGCCAACCCAATTTCTTGATAAATCAAGAAAAGCCATCCACGAACGCGTTTCGCGCTGTTGGCGCGCGTCAGCGTGGAGTAGGCTGTACCACTGCGACCAAAAAGATTATAATTAATACAATTAAAATACCCGAATTATATATTCAAGAAATATCTTCATGAAAAACTAAGGAAATTGTCCTAATTTTTTTTTTCCATTTTAAATAGTTAATTCTTAAATCCATTTTTACCAAATATCTGGATATTCGCAAGGTCAACATCAAATTTATTTATCTGTGATAAAATAATAATAAAATAGAAATTTTTAAAACATAATACCATTGTGTAGTATAATAAAATTAATAAAATTATATATATGGTAATTTCAACCAACAACCTCATATTGTGTAGATAACTTATAACAAGATTGCCATGTTGTATATAGAAACACATCTATAAATAATTATGCGCATGATTAATCTGTGTCATTGCATCACCTATGTAATGTAATTTGTACAAAGTGGATAAATAAATAAAATCTGTAATATATTTAATAGTTGAGCTAAAGCAGAGATCGAGCATAGAATTGCCAAAACAACAGAGTCTAAAGATGGGAGTCATAAATCAGGTAGATTCGCAGTTCCCACGACAGGCCACCCACACTGTCACATGTGGTGGAATGCAGAGACCCCTCTCACACCTGGACAGGTAAAGGCGCCCTTTCTCAAACGCCCCTGTCACATAAGGTCACCCCGTCTTTAACCTATAAATCATCACCTTACAGTGGCTTGACAGCTCAGTACAGTTCAGTCAGTTGAGTTGAGTTCACCCTTAGCGTCAGCTCACGTCGGTCGTACCTTATGTCGATCTCAACTATCATGTAGACGAGTAAGAAACTTCTATGTCTCCATCTTTCGCTCCTGGCTCAACTTTTATCTGTTTACGGAACTTTCTTAGTGCAACTGTGTCTTCGTTTTTTGTGTGGATATCCCCAGCTTTCCACTCTGCCTCGACCACGACTGCCTGTATTTTGTGAGAACTTTTAAAGGTCTTCCAAGGTGCAGAGAGGTACTGGAAAACTCTACATCCTGACTGTTCCTCTTGGTCAACACAGTACAACAAGAGCTACCAGGACTTCAACTTTTATTTCAGTAGTCGACAGGATCTCTACAAAAGCTACTGGAATTCTCTCATATCATTACATGAGTCGACAGGATCTCATCACAGATAAGTCGACAGCAACTCGTCATCACATATACATAATAATTTATATATATTTACACACACTAAATTCATAATTAAAAAAAAAAACATACAATTTTTTTTTTAATCTTTTATTATTTTTGGCGGGAAAATGTATTAACAGGCACAATCAAAATGGCTGCCATGGTAGCAGCCGATGACATTATGTGGAGGCGGCAAATGTGAAATCTGCTGACACATTCGAAGTAAAACAACTAATCCTATTAAAGAAAAGTTGTGATTTGAAAAAATTTTCTGGGTAAAAAATTTGTTCTCAAACACTCTCTTTAAAAAATAACTTTTTTAAAATTATCACAAATATATTGTCTTTTTTTCAAGGTTAGTTTTTTTATCTTTGGAAAATTTACACTTTTATTTATTTATTTAAATATTTCTATTTTATATATAATATATTTTTCGATAAAATACTTTTAAAATAAACAAAATGTTATAATATATAAAGAATTTATGATGCATTACCGCGCCATCTATTATTAAAAATTTAAACTATTTTTGACGTGTATAATTCTTTTTTTTTAATGAAACAAATTTCTACTGCCCTTACTAGAATGATAAATATCTAACTAATTTCTCTATATTTTAGATTTTAAAAAACTTCAGTTTGAAAACACATTTACTTAGAATGTGTATTATTTTTTATTATGATATTTTTAAATTAATTTTGCTATGGAAATTCGAAACTATTATAGACGCGTATAATTATTTTAAATATTAAACAATTATTTCTACTGCCCTTACTGCAATGTAAAAAATTAATGAGAGGGCCTGGCTCATCAGTGGTGAATCCTCCCAGCGGTTTCGCCAGTTTAATCTACCATACCACTGTTATATTGCATTTTTCGATCTTCTTTTTATAGTGATACTGATGCTAGACTCTTGGAATGGGTATTTTAGATGAACTATAGACATAAGCTTTGGGGACAGTAAAATTACATATAATTATAAATATATAATATGCTTCGAGCAATCGCTCTTCCGCCAACATCTGTTATTAGAACAATTATATTATGATGCATTAGAGCGCCATCTGTTATGAAAATTCGAAACTATTATAGACGTGTATGATTCTTTTTAAAATTTCATTATGTTATTAAAAAAAGATATTGTAGTTTTCCTTTATACCCTTCTGATTAAGCAATAATAAAAGAAGGGAATTAAGTATGAAAATATTTTTTTTAATGAATATGTATTTTTATATGTATATTAATTTCATAGTTCCATCCAAATTTTATAGTCACTCAATTTGTCACATCACACGGTCCAGCACTACTTACATAAAAGAGGTCTATCAGAAACACCAAATTGTTCCTGAAGAGAAACTGAATCACTTATGACAAAGGCAGAGGCATTCTACTTCACCGAATCATGATGGTTGTCAAACAGATACTATCAAAAGTCTTAAGCTTTACAAGCTTGATACCCTAATATGATTATGTGGAGATCAGAAAGAAGGAAGAAGGGTATCAAGCTTGTAGAGCTTGTTGATGGTGTCTGCTGAGGATGCTGAGTAGATTTCATCAATGGATGAGCCATCATATCATACAGAAAATTCCAGAAATACCTACATAAAAGAATTCTATCAGAAATACCAAATTGTTCCTGAGGAGAAACTGAACAAACTTCACCTTATCTATGACTGTCCGAACTTTACAGAAATGAGACATCGATTGTTCCCTGATTTAAATCATTTAATTCTCTTACATCAGCCACTTTGTCTATATAAATTTCATGAAATCTGTCGAATAATATATATACATGTAAATTTGTAAATATTTAATTCTAAATTTTAATTTGTTTGTTGTTTTGTTTCCTCTGTAATAGGAGCTAATATTTCAATATCGCGCCTGGTTGATTAATAAAATGAAAAAAAAAATGAAAAAAATGGGTTATATAATCACTTGAAAAAACACGAATTCGTGAGTCGAAAGGTTTACGGTTTTATTATTTAGCCGAGCTTTCGAGCTTTTCTGCTCTTCCACAGAATAAAAATTGAAAACGTATAAGATGAATTGTTTATATATACATATAATATTTCGATTTGATTTGTTTGGAACCTTTTTTATTTGTTCTTCCTATGTAAGACCCTGTTGACTTACTGTAGGGTTGGTGACTTGTGGTGGTTGATGGCGCAGTCGTTTGGTCGAAATGGTAGGGTTTTCACAGGGGAAATAACGAGAGGGAAAACAGGGAAAGTTTTGAGACTAATGGGGTACTTTGCTATGTCACATGATCGGAGAATAGAAGTTGTTACCTTGGTGAGAAGGGGTTAGCACGTCTTGCTCCTCGTCAGGTCGAGCTCCCTACTGACTAACTTTGAGTCCGAGATTTTCCTCGTTAACTCTCTATGGCTCTCATTGGTTGAAATCGTCTACGTGGTTACATTTGGTTGGCTGTTAGTTTTTCATGCTGAACTCTGATTGGATATTGGTACCTCCATTGTCTTTTCATGATTACCATCCTCCAGGAAGAAGAAGGTCTTTGAACTTAGTTTTATAGTTCCTGGGTAATAACCTTTACTTCCTGGATAATGAAATCCTAGTAATGGCTGTTCTCTCTTTTTCGCGAGGCCTAACTTTTGTTCAAACTTTTTGGACGATACATTGCATATATTGTGGTGGGGTTACATCTTGGTATATACAAATTATGACATACATATCTGCATATTTACATATATATTAGGAGATTTGCATTTAAAGAAAAAGAAACGAATACATATCTCTTAATATATGTAAATACAAGTATGTAATGTATGTATTTAATGTAATGTATGTCTGTGATAATCTGTATCTAGCAATATGTAATCCCACCATAATCTATGCAAAATGTATCGTCAAAAGTTTTAATAAAAGTTAGGCTTCGCGAAAAGGGAAAGAACAATTAACAGGATTGCATCATCCAGGAAGTAGAGGTCACTGCCCTGGAGCGCGCCATAAAACTTAAGTTCAAAGACCTTCTTCTTCCTGGAGGATTGCAATCATGGCGACAATACTAAGCCAATCATATTTAAGCATGACAAATCAACAACCAATCACCTTTAAGCATGACCAATTGATAGCGAATCATCAGAGAACACGTGGAAAGATCTCCCCCAATGAGAAGTCGAGAGAGTTAATGACGATGATCTCGGACAAGAAGTTAAAAAGAAGGTATGTGACCGTGCTACGAGCTAGGTGTGCTCAACATAGGCTCCAACCAAGGTAGTGTCCGCTCCATCATGTGAAAAGCCAAATACCTCCAGTCTTATCATTCTCCCTTTCGCAAGGTCTTATTTCTACCCCATCCAGGTGTGCTCGTTATTCCCCTGTGGAAAACCACCATTAGACCAAGACTGCGCCATCAATCCAATCATATCCACCCAACCACAATTCGACAGGATTCTACAGTGAGTCCACAGCAATCCCACAATACGTCAACACCCCAAGTCGACACCACAACGCCAGGATTCGACATAGAGTCGACACGATTCGACATGTCCATAGTTTACTTCAATATTATTTATTAGATTCCATCCTTTAGTATTGTATATATAAGCATAATCGTCCAATACAGTATTAGAGCTCTAAAGAAAGCGGTCTGGCAAATTAAATTGGCGAAACCGCTGGGAGAGTTCACCACTGATAAGCCAAACACTCCTAATATTTTCTCATCGCAGTAAGGACAGTAGAAGTTTGTTTTATGTATAAAGAAATTGTCGTACTTTATTTTTTTTATTTAATCAAAATATATATCTTCCTATAAGTGTTAATTCTATTTTTTTTTTCATATATATATAGAGATTTATTTTCACCCTATAAAATTAATAATATTTCTAATGTGTTTAAATATTTCTCTTTTTTTTTCAAAAATAGTTTTGTTATTTACACGTTTAATCTTTAGTTAAAATGCGACCAAACGAATTGAAAGACAGTTTAAGCAGAAGATTCTAAAAACTAATTTATTTCGTCTTACATTTAAATCCCCAGAAGATATAATTTGAAGTACAATTTGAAATGAGTAACGTTTGGTTTATTTTCTCTAAGATTTAGGGAGATAAAATTTCACTAAATTGCCTTTTCAATAACAGATGTCCAAGTAATTAGATGCTTATTCTTTTTTAGTTAAAGGCGCCATTTTTATTTTGTGTGCAGACGAACACACCCAATTTACAGCCGCCCCAAAAAAAATTACTTTAAAAAATAATCAGCTATGTTGTTAAAGATGTAATTACAAAAATGTAATGTCATTTATAACTTCATTAATTTGCTGTTTTTTTGCACTACGTGATGTTCAAGTTAATTGAGTTTTCTCTCAATTTTGAATTCCACGCCAGTGTGACCGCGTAAAATGCTGTTTATCTCTGATAAATATTCAATTTTCTAGACAAATTTATCTTTCAACTCGAGTTTATTTCTATCTAAGAAAATATATTTGATTTTTTTTAAGTCACATTCTTTTTTAGGTGCGCACTCATATATATACATACACCCCGAATTTTTAAAACATATATACGAGTATTTCATATAAATTATATATATTTCTTTACTTTTAGTATAATTTTCTCATTAGAATAAGTAAATTCTTCGCCGTTTATAAAAGAAATAGCAAAAGAATACCTGAATTTTTAAATGAAATGCTTAAGTAAAAATAAATTAAGGGATAAATAAAAAAACTAACTCAATGTTGGAAATATCTAAGACATTGCATAAATTAGTGGTAAAATTCTGAAAAATAGAAAATAATGATTAAAATGTTATTCATAGGATAGTGTTTCAGGCCGTTAGTCCCTTGTCAGCGTAGTGCAAGCTGTACCTCTAATAAACGACTAGTTTATATTTCTTCCGATAGATGGCGCAAGCCATCAGCAACTTATATTTGCACAATCAGGAGATGCTTTTTTTTTCTTAATGTATCCATCTGATTCCAGTACAATTTTTACGCTCCAGGAATCCGGGTTATCTCAAGAGAGGGAGAAAGTACAATTCCATTTTTGTATTGTTTT
Source organism: Cordylochernes scorpioides (assembly GCA_030710605.1). Classification (NCBI taxonomy): domain Eukaryota; kingdom Metazoa; phylum Arthropoda; class Arachnida; order Pseudoscorpiones; family Chernetidae; genus Cordylochernes; species Cordylochernes scorpioides. Next base: position 93,386,335 of record CP092871.1, on the reverse strand, counting down.
CTTCCTATATAAAAATTAATAGGTATTTAAGACGAAGGGCAAAGAATTCCTTTTGCTTTGAATTTCTTCTGAAACCCACACAACCTTTCAAACATTTATATCCATTAACACAAAGCAATAACGCGCCATCTATATATATAAAATAAAAGGATTTAAAAGCGCGAATGTTTCTTTTATACATAAAACGAACTTCTACTGTCCTTACTGCGATTAAAAAATACATTGGGAGGGCTTGGCTCATCAGTGGTGAACCTTCCCAGCGGTTAATTTATGCCTAACTGGCCTTGTCTTTATAGTTTGCTGAAGAGCATTGCTCGAAGCAAATATTTGAATGTAATTCTACTGTCCTATAAGCTTATGTCCATAGTTTACTTGAAAACCATTTCTAAGATTCCATCCTTCAGTGTAGCATATAAAAGCAGAATAATCCAATACAGTATTAGAGGTCTGAGAAGCGGTCTGGTGGATTAAATTGGCGAAACCGCTGGGAGGGTTCACCACTGATGAGCCAAGCCCTCCCAATGTATTTTTTAATCGCAGTAAGGACAGTAGAAGTTTGTTTTATGTATAAAAGAAACATTCGCGCTTTTAAATCCTTTTATTTTATATTTATATCCATAAAGAAGTTGGTTGATGAGTGGTTAAAACCTTCAATTCCTGACAGCAATGAACCGGGATCGAATCCCGTATTGGACCCTTTGTTTTAATATGTAAATAACCTTCACATATTATTCATTGTTGTAAATAACATAAACTAGGTTGTTCTTTTTTAGCGGTACCTAATAAAGTTATTTTGGAACCGAATCTATGTCCATACGTGACATTAATGATGCCGAAACATTAATCTAGCCAGATAATTCCTTAACACTACTGAAACACACACACACACACAAAGCTTTATTAACACCAACGGTCTTATACAGATTCACCACAGGAAGAAATAATAGATATAGCTCCTATACTCAAGGCAGCACCCAATAACAACCTACAGGTCCGACACATGTCCAGTAACCACACCGTGCATACGTCAAAGTTAGCGTATCACTGAACAGGCTAGTGTGGAATCAGTTCGCTTTCCTCGTTAAAATGGACCACGACATTCGTTGATTCTATTAATCTCCTCCGAACGAACACTACTGAAACAAACATGCAGCAGATGGTACAAGACCGCATTTACAAGATACAGATTGTAAATATTAGGTAATGTATATGTATATAGGATGGGAGAACCCTGTACATAACTCTTGATTGTACATTATTAAATGGAGCTATTTTCTTTTTTAGATATGCAAATCCGGTGAAAAATTTTAGAAAACAGACCTATATACTTGAAGCGGCAGTATATTTGCATAGACATTAAAAGGAATAAGAATATGTAAGGCTATAAGTTATGAATTATAGTGATGAATAATGAATTATAGTTATGAAATAGGAATATGTGCAGTAGATCACTATAGGCAAAGTAAGTTTTTTCGGTATAATAGTTTTAAATAAAGCCTATATGCAATATTGTGATAAATGTATAGAAGAAAAATTAGGAATCCTCAGGAGTAGTACGTTCCTTTCAATCTCTATGCAAATTCTGCCTCAAATATATAGATCGGTTTTCTCACAAAGTTCACCATATTAGCATATCTGTAGAAAGACAGATGCTCGAAAGCTTGTGTTCTAAAAAAATCCAAAATAATTTATGCATATTTTATTTTTATAAAAAATATGAATGCAATAATATAAGCACCCCCTATCCAAAATAAAAAAGTTTGGCATAAAACGAAATTATTATATATATTTTTTTAACTGTTTTAAAAATCATTTAGAGGCTAATATTTTTCTCACCAATATAAAAAAAGGTTTTAAAATAGGAAGAAAACTAATCAAAATAAATATTTTACATATATATGTGACAATATAGTGGTAAATGTGGTGAGGAGAGAAATAATCACACGACGAGTTGTTAGAGCAATCATCCAGGCAGCCAGCCGAGAGAGAGCGAGCGAGACGTTATCAGCTGAACGACTGTTTTTCCTGTGTACACAACCGGGGGGCTAACCAGGATAGTCGCCAGGTGGTGACGGCCCCCTCAGGAATGTGGCCAAAAAATGGTCGTTAGTTAGTTGCCTAAAGTGTCTCGCTTTAGCTGCTCATCTCTCTCTCGTTGGCTGTTGGTTTGTTTTATTAATCCTGGAAGAGCATATATTATGACATATGGCCCCCGTTGAAGAAGGCTGAACATGGTTTAAGTATATTTAAAGCTGGAGAAGCCAGGAATAGAGAAAATAAATTTACAGTTAAAATTAGTTAAGGTAATGGTGACATAGTTTTATGTAAATAAAATATTGTATAGTACACAAGTAAATATTATTTACAAGCAGTTTTACAACACCGGGGAGTTTGACATTTAAGGAAATCTTTGAAAATATCCAGGTTATAAAAGGCTATATACAACAAAATCTAATGTACTATAAGGGAAGTGATATGGAGGAGTGTGAACAACGAGAAGAAGAGTCACATACATATGGTGAAATTCTGAAGATCATTAAGACTGGGGAACTCTACACTTTAAGATATTTTTCAGGCGGACATGGCAAGGGGAAACTTGTCATGGGCTTTCTATGCTATAAGTGTAGAGTACGAGAAATGAGATTGAGGTTGACAATTGTGTGAGCTCAGGACTGAGGTAAATATAAAACTACATACAATGTTAGAACCTCGGCGAACAGAGCGAGGGGAAACTTGCTTTGGGCCAATCTAACTTATCTATGCAGTTACTTGTGTAGCGAGTCCGAGGGGAAAAGTCCCGTGTGTAGGTGAGGAAGTCGAACGGACTTATATTTAATTTGCGGAAAGTATGCGCGCACAGTGCCAAAAATTGGGACGAGGACTGCGTTGTCCGTTACAAGTGACAAGCTGCTCGGACACGAGGTGTTTGAACCGTCGTGGGAGCTTGTGCAAGGCGATGATTTCGCGGTGGGTTGAAAGTAAGACCCATGTCTGCGCGAAATGATGACGGACCGGACAAAATCAGCGACGATGTTTAACGTACCTCCGTGGGAAATATCGGAGGTAGGCTATATCGTGCTGGTTTGGACAATGGACAAACATAGATTTGAAGACAGGGTCCGTGTGGCGAACGTGTGGCGCGAGAAGAAAAAGCGAACTGTGTCGCTCGATGCAGATTGTTCAAGTGCGAACAAAAAGGGGTTGATAAATATCTAGCAGTTAGTCAATCTGCACCCTGTGACGAACACACCATTGGCTAGATGGTGTGGGTCGGTGGATAGGCTAGAGATGAACTACGAAATAAATTATCATAAATGAAGGGCGAAGGTTAGGATTTTGAAATGACAATATAGAAGTTCGATAATTGATTAATCAATAATTCTCTATAAAAGTCCTGAGCTGGTATAAAGTTAACAAAGTTGTAAGAATGAGAGGGGCATTAAGGGGAAGATGGATAAGAGTCACCAAGGGTTGGTTGTAAGCAAGGCTCACGTGGTGGTTGGAATTCTTCGACGCCTGAATTACAGGGTGAATTTTGAATCGATTAGGGAAAGAAATTATTTTTCGTGAGCCGTGCTTACAAGTAGGAGAGGTCTATACAAAAGTTTAGGTGCTGGAGGCATATTTTTATAAATAATTTGATTATGAAAAATCTATTGTTAATAGTAAAAATCGTAAAGCGTTAATAGGTAGAATTCCTTTTTTTTTATGATTTTTTTTAAAGAGTTACGTTAAAATGGAAATTATTTAATTAAAATGACGATTGTTACATCTACTGGTAAGGTAACTAATTAAATGGGTTTCACATAGTTAGATATAATATGGATAATAAGATCACTGTTAATAGGGGTGGAGAGATAAATGGAAATATTAAATATTTTTACATATTCACACATATTGAGCTAATTATGGAAATATTGGGACAATCTACAAGGAATGACTTATTTAAAGAATGAATGGTAGGAGTTAAGACAATTACACTCACGAGTTATGTTGGTTTAGGGCGCAGGTAAGTTCATTGAGCTTCGGGAGAGTTCTGTCTGTGACACTGTGCGTACCAGTGTTGTACATCACAGTAGCGGTAGGGAGATGGCGGAGTCTTGTCCATGATGGCGGGAGGTGTCCTGCTCTGGCACGGCGATCGTTCTTGAGTAGATCTAGTGCTGGAAGAAGTGCGTGGCAGCTCCATCTCCGTCGTAGGTGAATACTTCTTCGGGATCACGGTTCAAAGGTTGGCGAGGAAGGGGTTGAGGGCTCGAAGAGGAGTGGTTACAGTTGAGTTGGGTTTGGTCGATCATCGTGGCTTGGCTTCTTGTTTCTTCATACTCCGATATATGAGGGATTCGCTTCCCGGCCAGGTCTTATCCTGTCGACTTTCAATGTGACAATATAGTGGTAAATGTGGTGAGGAGAGAAATAATCACACGACGAGTTGTTAGAACAATCATCCAGGCAGCCAGCCGAGAGAGAGCGAGCGAGACGTTATCAGCTGAACGACTGTTTTTCCTGTGTACACAACCGGGGGGCTAACCAGGATAGTCGCCAGGTGGTGACGCCCCCCCCCCCCCCTCAGGAATGTGGCCAAAAATGGTCGTAAGTTAGTTGTCTAAAGTGTCTCGCTTTAGCTGCTCATCTCTCTCTCGTTGGCTGTTGGTTTGTTTTATTAATCCTGGAAGAGCATATATTATGACATATATATTTTTTTTTCTTAAATATTGAGCAATCCATATGAAATTTTTTATTGAATAGCATATTTTGGATCAAAAATAAAATAAACATTTTATTTAATATAAATGCCAATATTTCATATTTTGTTCTGAAATTTTCAGAGCCTGAATAGAGTTCTGAAAATATATGCATTTTTATTATCTAATATATACATATATATTTATGTTTTAGTTTTCCAAATACATTTTATATTTTATATCTATATATATATAAATGAATGTATGTGTGTCTGTCCTTTATGCCTGATCAATCCACTCATTGGAACGCCATGAAACTTTGGGAAGTTATTTAGTATAGTACTGGGAAGGTTTCTAGCAAATATAATTTTTGAAATAACTTTTCGCCAAAAAATAATCAAGATAAATATTCTAATTTATCTGTTATAATTCAACAATCTGCTCTAAATATTATCATGATGATACGATGATTTTGTAATGTAGAAAATTAGGAAAGAAAAAATTCAGGATGACACGGCAATTTATTTGAGACAAGAATAATGATACAATTCCAAGGCAAGATACTGTTCCTTTAACTTCCAATTACCGAGGGAACCAATTAATATTGATTTTATTCAACTTATCGAGTATTTTTCAAGGGACCGGGAAAAAATGTTCACTTTATCGAGAGATTCGTTAGACAAACCTTTACTCGGGTAAAACCCGGGCGAAGCCGGGTACGTCCGCTAGTAAATATATATATATTATTTTCAACAAATATTATAATAATATTTTTTTTCCAAAACAAGTCAAATTATAATTTAGAGAAAAATAAGAAAAATCTTTCCAAAAGAAGTCAGGAAAATCTCGCCAAACGATACCGTCTTCTCCGAGAATAGAAATAATTTTAATGTCGATTTTTTTGTAAGGATTCAAATTAGTTTCAATAGGAAAGTTAGAAAACTTTACTTAGCTTTGAATTAAATTTTCTCCAAGTAATTTTATCTGGGGTTAGGAAATTATTTTTAAAAATTCTTCCATTTCTCTCTGATAAGGCCTATTTTTATATTATTACGCGCATATAATTGTTTTTTAAATGTTTATTTTTAAAGTTATAGGATATACAGACCTCTCGTGATTTAATAACTATAGGACTTGTCACAGTTTGCATAGACTCACGTGCATATTTTCGAGTTTATTTATAATTATTTCATTTACATATGGACCTATGCAAATTTTTATAGTTATGTGTATATAATATAATGCGGCTTGTGATTGTAAAACGACATTTGAAATGTGCATGCGCATGTGTTTCTTTTCAACGGAAAATCAAAATTTATTTTTAAGGAGAAATAACGATTATTTCTTACCTTAGAGATGAGGTATGAAAGGATGAATTGTGAAGAGTAATGATAAACGGGGGGAAAAAAAGAAACACATCCTGGAAACTTATATTTTTACGTTTATCATCATTACTCTTCACAATTCATCCTTTCATACTTCATCTCTAAATTCATCCTTTCATACTTCATCTCTAAGGTAAGAAATAATCGTTATTTCTCCTTAAAAATACATTTTGATTTTTCGTTGAAAAGAAACACATGCGCATGCACATTTCAAATGTCGTTTTACAGTTATGTGTATATATTTGCATAGTTGGCCACGGCGAGCGTAATTAAAAACTCAGCTTGCTGGCAGGCACGTGCTTTTTGTTCTAAACTTATGCAAAATAAACAATTTGTGTTTTCCTTTTCCTGGCTGAAATTTTTGATAAGTTTATATATATGGAAAAGCCCCTAATTTAAAAACGCCTACAGGACTTATATGTAAAATAGTACAAAAGTGAATGGGATCAGGTGGATAAGTTAAGAAAAAGACATATCCTTATCGTGTAACTAAAAGTTACTGATGGCTTACGCCATCTATCGGAATAAATATCAACTAATCATTGACTTTTAATTATTCCAGAATTGACCAAATAACTTTTCTT